>VZTN01027632.1:570341-588419 GCA_013400515.1 Erpornis zantholeuca
CCCCTCGCACCGCCCTGCTGCCGCCGCTCGCAGCTCTCTCGCCGCTCTGTGCCTCTCCTCCCGAGCCCCCGCAGCGGCCCCGGCACCGAGAGGTCCCTGCGGAGCCACCCGCGCTCCCGAGCGGAGCCCTCCGTTCGTCTCCCCCCGCACAAAACCCTTTTGCTGCCCGATTCCTCCTTCCTGCCCTCTGTAGGCAAGCTCTGCTTCTCAGGGCATCCTTCTGCCCGGGCTGGAGCAGCTTGTGCTCCGTGCTGGGACAGAGCACAACATCCCCCAGGATACGGGGAGCTGCTCTTGCTGCGGTGGTGGTTGAATCACGGAGTCCTCGAATGGTTTGGGTTTGGAAGGGATCTTAAAGATCGTTTTGTTCCACCCCCTGCCATGGGCAGGGACACCTTCCCACTAGATCAGGCTGCTCCAAGGTCCATCCAGCCTGGCCTTGATCACTTCCAGGGATGGGACAGCCAAAATTTCCCTGGGCAACCTGTGGCAGAGCCTCAGCACCCTCACAGGGAAGAATTCCTTCCCAATATCCCCCTATCCCTGCCCTCTGGCAGTTTCACGCCATTCCCCCTTGTCCTGTCACTCCGTGCCCTTAACAAAACATCTCTCTCAAGCTCTCTTAGAGCCACTTTAGGCACTACGGGAGGCTCTAAGGTCTCCTGCGCCCTCCTTCCTGGGTTGCCCCTTGCTGTGCTGGTGGTCAGAAGGCAGCTTTTGGCAGGATGCTGGCACTCCCCGGCGCTGCCGGGAGCTGCCCGCCGCGATCCACGGGCACGGGCAGTGCAGAAATGGCATCAGGTGTCCCCGGCCCGGGGCGGGCAGCGGCTCCTGCCTGCCAGATGTGCTGTAATTAGTGCGGGGAGCTGATCCGAGTCCTCAGCGCTCCCTCACCGAGGGTTTCAGCCTCCAGGCGGAGGGAGGGGAGAGGAAGGACAGGGATGTCAGCAGGGGACTCCTGATCAAAGCTGTTCGCTGGCAGGGAGGGGCAAGGGGAGGAGGGGGCGATCTGCTTCCGACCCAGCCGGAGAAAATGAGGGTGGGAAGCACTGACAAAGAACTCGGCCGTGCCTACAAAAGCAGGGAGGGGAGAAAAACTTCAGTCAGTTCCTGGCTGTCCTGCCCAGCTCCTGCCCCGCAGATAAGCGAGGCACATGCACGGAGGTGGGGGAAAGGCTAAGAAGAAAAGGGGGCTCCAGCTGAGCGAGTTTCAGCGTGTCTGATCTTCTACAGCCCCTCTCAAAAGCAGTGTCCGAGCAGGAGCCCTGGCAGGCAGAAGCAGCCTGTGCAGCACAGATGATTTGGAGAGGGATCTGCATGTGGGGCTCTGAGGGAGAGTGACGGGGCAAATCCAGGTGGCCTTCGATGCTCTCCCCTCCAGGGCCCCTCTGTGCTCCCTCTCTCCTGACCCTTCTTGCTAGTCCTGCTTTCATCCCCTTTCATCACTCCTGAGCCTCCTGTGCTCACAGGGATGACACAAGTGCAGTGTGGAAGGCAGAAAGGCAGATTTAAAATGCTGCTTGTCATTTCACATCCTGAGTTTAGGCAGTGTGTTTTTTCCCTCGAGGTGCACAGGAGGTTTGGAGTACTCTCAGTCAGTGTGGGAACAAGGCTATGGGAGATGAAGGTTCCCTTGCAGCCTTGAGACACCCTCACAGAGATCTATGGGAAGGTTTGATAGTATTACTCAACTGATTCACACCTTTTAAATCTTGCTAATGAAGCCACCACAACTCACTCCCAGTCTCCTAATAGTTTCCAATCCACTTCTCCCAATTAATTTCTTTTCCTACTGTCTTTATTCAGACCCTGAAATGAAGCTGCCACTTTCTAACTGGTCCAGCTGTGGGATCTGTTGTGTGTGAGCAGACCGAGGCTGGCATGTGCAGCAGCCCTTTGTGGGTTTGCATTCAGCTCTATCATCCACAAGGGGCTTTTCCCCAGTTGCTTCCCAGTTTCATGTGTCCTGTCAGCAGAAAGCAGGTCTGTCCTGCCACCAGGCAAGGTTTAGAGGGTTCACGAGGCTGAGGATCAACCCTGTACCAGCACCCATGGTTTCATCCCATCGGTCTCTCCATAGCCAGTGCTTTTCATTGTAGGAGGCCAGTCCTGTTTGGACACAAGGGACTGATTCACACTCATCCCCTGCCCTCTGGAAGTTGCCTGGGATTATTTCAACCTCTTGTTTCATTGAATCTGGTTCCATCAGCCAACAGTTTCTCAAAAAATCTTCCAACACAGTCAGGAGGGGAATCACAGTGTATTGCCTCTGGAAAGGAGGAACAGTGTTTGTGACCACGGTTGCATCAGGTCCTGCAGAGCCGGAGAAGACCATCCTCTAACATGACCTGAAGGGATTTATTCTGCTCACAACTCACCTGTCACAGGGAGCAGCTGCCTTCTCATGAGGAAAGCCTTGGGATCATAATTATAGCAGCTGAGAGTTTAGAGAAACGTGTTTGAGACTGGCCTGGTGTGGAGAGCTCTGCAGACACCTCTTTGTTTCTCTGTGTGTTCCTTCTGCTGACCAGCCTGCCAGAGGGAGCCTGGTGCCTGCCCCAGAACAGAAGCCCCTCCTGACCCTGGGAGCAGAAACAATTGGACTTTTCTCTGCCTGTGAGGAGGAACCTGTGTGGTCCAGGCACTCTGCAGGCACAAGCTCTGCCCAGGGCTGTGGCTGATGCTTCTTTCTCCTGCTCTGAGCAGCCCTAAGAGTTCAGCTCTGTTAACACAGAGAACAGGGGCCTTCATTCAGCCCAAGCTGTCATTGTGGGCCAGCTCCGCTCCTCTGTGGACATTGCCACGTCCTGGATTTTTTTCCCAGAGGTGTCTGTGTGGTCCCTGGGCTGCTGGGGCAGGAGATGGAGCAGACCTCAAAGTCTGAGTGCTGTGGGGAGGCTGTTTCCTTCCCTCGTGTTGCACTATCCTGATGCCTCTGCTGTGGCTCCGAGAGGATCCTCAGCTCTGGAGTGCCCTCACGAGGGATCTGCAGAGCCTCTCCTCAGCCTCAGCATAACTGCACAGCCCAGCTACAGCAGCAGTGGGATGCCTGCCACGGCTTAGCCCCCTCCCTCTGTGGGGAGCATGCTTTGAAGCTGCCTTCTTTGAGCCTTTTCATCACAGGCTCCTGGATCCACATCCCACAGGCTGAGGCCAAGCTCCTTTGTGTGCTTCCTTGGATGGCTGCTTCCCCTGCAGTGCCGAAGGTGGGAAATAAAAACAGATTCAAGCTCCCAATATCTGCAAATCTCAATTACAAGAGAGGTTTTGTAGGCCAAAATGTGCCCCCGAGGGAGCAGCCCTGTGGCGGTGGAGCCTGTGCAGGGAGCTGCAGGAGGGTTAAGCTGCAGATGAGCTCACAGAGGTTACAGCTCAACAGGAGAGATGTGGCTGGACTAGGTTCACTCCTCCTCTCTGTGCCTTGCCTTCTTCCCGAAGGTGAGCAGAGATGGGGCAGGAAGGTTCCTGTGCCAGGGCTGGGGACACTGCAGGCAGCACAGGGGACGTGCCACACATGGGCAGCACTGCCCAGGCCACTTGGCTTTACCTGCTGAGGATGACCAAGTTATGTGGGCTTGCAGGACAGCAGCACATCCACGGGGACAAACAGTGCTAATTTTGTGGTGGAGCAGTCCAGCCTTATTGCATACAGGTAAAACTTTATAAAATGAAAGCCTTATTGCCTTTGTAAAATCATGGCTCAGGCCTGTTACTCTGGCTGGAGAAGGACTGTGAGAAAAGCCCAGGAGAAGAAAAACAATTAGTTTTTACCCATGGAAATGTAGTATCAACAGAAGCAAGAAAGTTAAACAATAGAAGGAGAAAAGCAGCAACATATCTGCACCTGGCATTTTTCTGAATGCTTGGATGCTTATGCTGTAGGTGACCAATGGTAGTACATTGTAGTTAACAATAGCCAGTGAATCTACTGTAGTAATTTAGTAGCCAATAATTATGTAACATGAATTATAGCATCCAAAAGTCTATAAAAAGAAGCTACTTCGTTTAACAAAGGCTTTTTGCACATTGTCCAAGGCACAGTCTGTGTGTGTCGTGTCTGCCCCAGTAGTGACACAGGCTGCCCTTCCAGGGCTGGTTTTGCCCCTCACAGTTGTGCTCCTGTGTAATTTTGAAGGTGATTTTTTGGAATGTCGAGCACCTTGTGGCAACACATCCTTCCCTGCAGAGCTGCTGCTGCAGAGATTGGGAGTTAAAAAAAGGGAGAGTTGGGAAGGAGGGTGCATTGGTTAATAGTATCACCCAGGGATGTCCCTCACCAGGGCTCTGCAGCTGCTGTGTCCCAGGAAAGCACGTGCTGGAGCATAGGAGCTTCCAGATCAACTCACAGCCTGGGGAGAAGGGCACTGGGGGTCCTGCTTCTCCTCAGCAGCAGCACCAGCTCAGCCAGGTTTTGGAGCGGGTACAGGGATGGTGATGCTGCTCACAACACAGATCATGGTGAGCACATTATCTGGGGAAAACCACCAGTGCACCTTTCTGCCCCCGAGTTTATCCCCTCGCTTTTGGAGTCATGGGCAAGACTTTAAAAAAAGCAGCCTGGTTTTTGGATCCAGTGTCCCTGCTCCAGGGGGCACTGGATTTTCCCGTAAATCTTTGGGGTAGGACCAAATCTTGTCCTCTGGCATCAAACAGGAGATGAGTGATGTTTACTTCTTGCAATCAATCACATGGACATCAATGTGAAGGCAGGTGCCAATGTTATGAGTATCATTGTCAGGGGACTGAAGAAAATCCAAACTAACAGGGTAAATCCTCTTTTTATTTTTTTTTCTCCCCCCTCCGCCCTTCCACTGTTTAGGCTAGAGCTGAGCAAAATAATTCACCACAGAACCAAAACTTTGTGTGTGCTGAGGTGGTGGAATATCAAGTGGAACCGATCTGTTGAAATGAGAAATATTTGCTTTTTGTTTTTATAGAACATTTCAGTTGTCAGTGGATTTCAGTTTCATTTATTATCATTAAGTATTACACAAACCCCAGTGTATTTCAGCCTGGATTGAACCCAGCAGCTTTTTGGGGGTTTGTTTTTAATTTTGCCTCAGTTGAAAAAGCTGCAAATATTTGCCCCAAACAACTGAGAAAAATGTTTAGAGTTTTTCCAGGAGAAGCAAATATTCACTTTGTTTGCACAGCTACAGCCCTGACCTAAATTAAACTTTGTCCAATACCATGATGTATTTAGCTTAATGAAAATAGCTAAGAAAAAAGAATGGAATACAGCAAGACTCCAGCCTCACTTTGCCAGCTTCTTTCACAATCTCATCATTTATTTTTTAAATAGAAGTCCTGTTTCAGAAGCAAGCAGATAATTTGTCTTTAAAGGGCCATAAAAATATCTCCGTGCTGGAAGAGCTCAGGTGGGTGACACTTCCAGCAAGGGGGAGCTGCCTTTGCATCCCTGGGCTATGCAGTGCAAGCACAGCGTGCAGAACGGAGAGAGAGAACATTAAAATAGAGATTTCCACCAGAACATTGGCACAGCAATGAATGCTCTGCTGGTCCTGACATCAACACCCACCCTGAACTGTGCAGAGCAGGATACTGTGTTTTCTCTCACCGAAGTAGTGTCAGCTATAGAGAGGATGAAGAGGAGGAAGCAACCTGTATCTTGTACCAAACCGTGCCCTGGGCTCCAGCAGGCAGTGCTCACATTCAGCCCAGTGTTCATCATGGTTAAAGCCCTTCTGGTCTTGTCTTCATGTCCCCAGACAACCAAGAAGTCTGTTCTTTGGCAGGAACGTGAACAAATAACCCTCCCTCTTCCTTCATTTTGTCCCCTCCTCCGAGGTAAGGGCCACGAATCTCCTGAGACAGGTCAAGGCACATAGCAGGGGTTAGGGGGAGAGGGGCTGTGGATTTTGGGTGCAGGGCTGCACCTCCCGAGCCATGGGTGGGGCAGATCAGCAAGGCACCGTCAGCAGGAGACCCATCCCCATCCAACAGCAGGGTCCAGCTGCTGTAAGGAGCACAGAACAGATGTGCAGCTCCTAAAAACCACCGTGGTGGTGTGGATTTGTTCTTGCTTGGATACCGAGGCTGGGCCTGCAGGGCCCCGGTCTGTGCTGCTCTGTAGGAAGGAGCTGTGATTGCTACAGCTGCTCTGCCCACACAGGCACACGGGGCTGGCACTGGGGCTGCCTGCTGGGTTATAGCAAATGCTGTAACCTGCCCCTGCCCTTCAGGTGCTCCTGAGCTGGTTGCTCTGTCCTACTGCACCTGCCAGGGAACCACAGTGCTTCCACACTTGGATTTCTCTTCCTAGAGATGCACAAAAGGAGGCACAGTGAGAAACTAACCTGCTTTGTCAAGGGTTTTTAGTGTTAATGGCAGAGATTTTGTCTTTACCAGCTAACCCAGCTCTGCTCCTACTTGCTTTGGCAGATGCCAGAGCTCCATCTGCCCGGCAGAGAGGCAAATGTACCCTTGGAGGGGAAGGTACACCCGGTGTGCTACCCTGCATGGTTTGAAATATCTACATTCATCAACAGAAATCACCTGGGGAGAGGCTGGCAGGCAGTTCCCAGCCCTGCACACAGATCAGAGATCCAGGTGAACAACAATCTGTGGTGTGGGACCAAAGCATCGGCCCAAGGAGAGAGTCACAGCCTTTGTGTGGCAAAGGGATCGAGTGGACTTCTTTTAGAAAGATGTAGCATTAAGTTACATTGTATTATTAATTTTTTTACTTGTGTAATCCCTTGAGGCTTTCACACTATCAGGGTGACAGCAACTGTTTCACCCCTCTCTGGTTCTGGACCTTGTTCTCTGGCACATGGGATCCCCTTACGGGATCCCCACCATGACTGTAGTGTTCAAGTGCTGACAACCTGAAATGCCTTGTAAATCTTATTTAGGGGATCTCTGAATTGCAGGTTTGTTTGAGGATCTTGCCTGCTGTCACTCAGGCTGTGCCAGTGGGCCTCTATTAGGGCTGACCAGTCAAACCCATGACTGGAAAACTGCTTTACTTTTTGAAGCATGCCTTCAAAATGTTGGGCTTTGAGGAATTTGCCCTTTCCGTGTTCTAGCAGCTCCCTGGGTAAAGTATATTATGAGACTGATGAACACAACTTTAGTGAGCTGAGAGGCAGGGAGACATGAAAGAGCTGCTGAATCACAGTCCCCGTCTGNGGAGACATGAAAGAGCTGCTGAATCACAGCCTCCCCGTCTGTCATACTAGTTGTGTACATCATTTGTCTGTTTCTTGATAGAAACACTACCTGTTAGGTCCTGTTTTCCCTCCTGCCTCCCTCCCCACACGTCGATGTTGTCCTGTGCAGGCAGCAGTGTGAATTAAATCCCCCCTCTTCCCCTGTGCCAGAAGGAAGCGTGGGTGTCACCTCTAGGGCCCAGCTACCCAGAGGGCCTGGATCAACTTGTGCCTGTCAAACTCTTCTCAGGGATCTACGAGAAACAAACCGAAGAGAAGTAACACAGGTTGTGCCTCTGCCGCTGCCAGAGCCAGCCAGGACCATCTTCCCAACCCTCCTCGGGGCTCTGGCCACCTTGGTCCCTAGCGTTTGGCAGAGCAGCCTCCCTCCTCGATGGTCTGCACCGGGTGGATGGGTAGGACCAGGTGGGAGATGCGGCTCCAGAGCCCGCTCAGCTTGTCAGAGTCCATGTGGTCGTGGGAGCTGGGGGTCCTGCTGCTGGTGAACTTGGCCCACAGGAAGTCACGGACCCTCTCCTCCACCTGCCGGAGGCTGATCTGGCTCTCCAGCACGTCCTCCTCCAGCAGCACCGTCAGCAGCAGGGCCACGTCCTTGAAGGCGGCGCTCTCGTGGTCGCAGTACTTGTAGAAGATGAGGGTGGCCCCGGCGGGCAGCAGCTCGAAGCGGTGAACGACGGCGGCGCGGCCCCCGGCCTGGAAGGCCGAGCTCAGCTCCGAGTCCAGCTCCAGCTTGGCGCGGTCGCTGTGGAGCCCGGCCTTGTCCCCGCCGTCGATGTGCACCGTGCTGCCGTGCAGGGCGGCCGAGTAGGAGTCGGCCAGGCGGGCGCTGAGGCAGCGCAGGGTCCGCTCGGCCCCGCGGGCGGCCGTGAGGATGACGATGGCGGGCTGCGAGTGCCGCGACGCGTTCAGGTGCTTCTGCAGGAACTTGCGCCCGCGGAGCCACAGCTGGGGGCTCTGGCCTGGGAAGCCGTGCTGCAGCCGCTCGAACTGGGACAGGAAGGCCTCCACCGTGGGGTTCTTGCGGGGCTGCTGCGAGCTGGAGGTCGGGCTGCCGAAGCAGAATATGCAGAGGCCGAGCACGATGAGGCCCACAACGACAAGCCCTGTTCAGCAGGGGAGAGACACGAGACAGGGAACAGGAGTCAGTGCCGAGTGACCTGTGGTGACACGCTGCTAAGGAGCTCCAGTGGCTCTTTTTCCCCTCAGACCTTCCCCCCTGCACAGGCAAGGTGGAGCAGGCTTGATGCCTTAGGTTTTAACTTTTATATTTTTCCAATCCAGCTCGCTCTCCAAGGACACCCAGACCCTCCTAGGCCCAACAACTGCAAACCACAATCTTGGGGACAGGGGGGCAAGCTTGGGCAAATTCCATCCTTGCCTGGCTTCTGCTTGGGGAATTGATGCTGAGATCCAAGTGGGAAGAACTCGGGAGCTGTCCTTGTCCATGTTGGGATGCACTGAGGCAGGAGCCTCTGGACGCCAGAGTGTACCTCTGAAGGCCTTTCCAGTTAATCCCTCCTTGATTCCTTTATTCCTGTCTGCTCTCTGTTTCTTGGGAGCCATTTAAGGCACCAGGAAAGGCGAAGGGCTGCTGGCTCTGTGTTGTGACTCCCACTCCAGCACACCAGGTGAGGGGGCTGCAGCTCCGGGGATGAGGGCAAGGCTACAGCTTTGTGCAAAACTTCCTGAGGGAATTGCAGCTGCCCACCAGCTTTCTTCTCTTTCCCCCTCCTCTGTTTTCTTTAGGGTTTGTGGCTGTTCAGAGCAGCACATGTGGAGGTGTCTGACCCAGGGAAAGTGCTGTGTTCACTGCCCTCCTCCACACCATGAGTGAACAAAGGCCACCGTGCTTCTGCTCAGAAAACACATGGCAGCAAGGTCCAGACACAGTGGCTTGTGTCCCTCTCCATGGCAAAGCAGGGTCTCTTTCTAACAGGAGAAATCTGTGATGCAGGTCAGCATCACTGCTCCTGCCTAGAGCCCCACGCCAGAGCAAGGCTGGGGAGGGGGACCCTCAGCACAGTAGCCCCCACACCTCCCAGGACATCCCAGGGCACTCACAGCACGATGAACACAATATGCCAGTTTTGGAGGCTGAAGAGCTGGAGGGAAAGCTGCTACCATAGGCTCAAACTGAGCCTCTATTGAAGGGGATATTTTTTCTCTCAAACCCTCAGAAGAGGCTGTGAAAGGTCCCGAGAGAGAAGAGTAATTTAATTAAATGTGCTTCATTACTTGTTCCTGGAGGATCAGGGCCTTCTGGTCGATGAGTAACATGCAAGGGAAGCTTCTTTTCCTCACCTTTCCACAGGAGGGACTCTTTGGCCTTCTCCTGCTCTGTGTTTTGGGTGGTGACGTTCTGCAGGCGAGACAGAGTCTCTGGGTTTGGGGCTGAGTCCCCTGCAGTAAGAGAAGAGAAATGTGCCACTCACTGCTGAGGGAACAGGTAAGTGGAGCTGTAGTAAGAAAAGCAGGAGCTCCCAGCTGAGAGAAGAGTTAGAAGTGAAAACTGCTTTGGGTTAATACTGCCCTGAGTCTTGGCTGTCTCCTTTTGGGCTGGGCAAGGAGAAAGACAATGCAGAGTGCAGTGTGGCTTCAAAGCACGACAGGAGCCAAAGGAGAGAGAAAGAGAGAAGCCAACTAATTTCTTGTATCTTCTTTCCTGCTTGACTCCAGAAAAGTGATGATGGCTACTAGAGATCTCTCACCCAGCTATTGTTCTAAAGCCTATGGGAAGTGTAGGCCTGGGCACAGAGGAAGAGCAGCAGTGTGCAGCCACCAGCTCACCTTTTTGTCTTTTCCTCAACGTGCCTTGGGACCTGCTCTCCTGTGTTTCTTGCTCTCTGGGTGCCTCTGGCTCCCAGTCTGGGAGAGTGGCACTGGTGCTCTTCCTGGCCAAGAGGCCGCTGGGGACATCTTCCACCCCAGTCCCATCCAAATCTGTCATTTCAGTGTCAGAGCTCCACACCTTGCTTGCTGACAAAGCATCTCCCTCTGCTCTGTGGAGGCTTTCACACTGCCCAGCTGTCTCCTGGTGCTCCTGTGTTTCCTGGACAGGGCTGCCTCCTTTGCTGCCCACTTTACCAGGGCCCAGCGCAGCTGTGGGGAACAAAATTCACAGACCCCTTTTAGCCCAAGAACCAACAACTCTTTCTCCTGCTCTGCTTCCTCTAAGCCAAGGCCCAAGTCATCAGGCCCAAGGGTGGGGAGAGACTCACCTTCATCCAAGTCCTGTTTTTCCAGGGGTCTTTCTGACACACCTTCTCTTGTCTTGTCAGATTCTTCTGGCCATACTTCAGGTTCCTGGGGAGCTTTCTCCTCTACTGTGGGAGCAGCCACACCCAACAGCGCTGTCTCTCCCCCATCAGCAGCTGATTCACTCACTGGAGAGTCCTCCTCTGGTTTGCAGGATGTCTCAGGCCACCTGCTTGTCACTTGGTGCCCAAGTGCTTCCCGGGTGGGCTCCTGCTGCTCAGGGGTTTCCTGAGTGGGCTCCTGGTGCTCAGGACACTCTGCTGTGCTCCTCACCTCCTGGGCTGGTCCAGCTGTTGGGATCAGTGTTCACAAGCCCAGTGAGCCACACAGAATGCCCAGTGCTTTACCACCACCCACACAACTCCCAGTCCTGGCACTGCAGAAACATTTACCCCCAGTGAGACAGGGGAGAGAACAGAGTGACCAGAAGTGAGAAAAACTCTTGGGCTGAGATGCAGGCAGCCAAGTGAATTAAAGGAGGGAATCAGGATGCAAAGGCAATCACTCACCACCTCCTACAAGCAGACTGATGCCAGGCCAGACTCCCAGCAATGGCCACCTTGGAAGCCACCCTCTTCTTCCTTTCCTCCTGTACCCCAGTTTTTGTTGCTGAGGGTGATGCTATATTGTATTCAGTAACCCTTTTCCCACCTTGGGTCCCTGCCCAATCTCCTGCCCACCCCAGGGTATTGGCTGGGTGGGGGCAGGAGGCCTTGATGCTGTGCCAGTGCTGTTCAGCAGGGAACAGCCCAGCTCCATTTTCAACATTCTTTTCTCTAAACCCACAAATCCAAACCACAGCACTTACATACTAAAGCTAATCCTAGATGGGGTGGGCAGGCAATTCCTTCATCAGGTGGTAGGATATGTTACCATATCTTCTACAGATAGTGGGTTTTCATAGACAGTGATAGATTTGAAGAATTCCTAAGGCTGTTGTTGAGTACAGTTATGTCTGAATGTGAATGATAATTCTGCTCATGCTCTGTCTCTGTTTCTGTCCTGGAGCTGCTCTCCCAAAGAGCTATGGCAACATTTAATGAGAAACAAACACTGGAGCATGATTCAGTAGAGAGATGCTGAGACTGAACAGCATTTGTGACATATTCTGACTCTTACAGAACCAAAGTGCAGCTCAAATTTCAGGCACAATTTGTGGAAAATTGTTTATGAATGATCAAGCACTAGTGACATAAACGATTATGCTATAATGAGAATAAACACTGATAAAAAGGGCAAGGAACTCCCTTCTAACTTGAAATCAGAGAAAAAGCTGCACTTGTCACTTGTCAGAACATGATTTTTACACTCTTCGTTGCTGATTCTTACAGTAACACTTCTGCCTATGTAGGACGGACCTGGGCTGGTGATGGCATCACCATATCACTGACACACTCCTAGGTACTAGTCATAACAAGGCTCCCACAGAATGGAAGTGCACGGTAGAAACTGAAGCATGAGGAACTTGGAGATATCCTGCTGTTCAAGCTGGGCACAAACTACTCCTTGCCCAGGTTCTTCCAGAGTTTTGCCAACCACAGGTGGTGAAAAACTGGCTTATTATTTAAGCATCTGCGGATGGGAAGCACTAAGATGCAGGGAAGAAAACTCTCCCAGTTTGGATCTCTCTCTTCAGCATTCCTTGTGCTGCCATCTCGGACACAGAGTCTACACCTGCTGCAGATCGGAATCTAAAACTGAAAGTAACTTGTTTGTCTTCCACCCATTTAAAAATGATGGCAACTTCCTTTCCTCGGCCTGGAAAAGATGGGATTCTTTTACTGGGTTGTTTTTCTTTGGCACACGTTTCCCATGTCACTGCTGAAAACTTGTAGCAAAGGGATTTTCCTAGCAGATGGAGTAAGCGCAGGATTCACTTACCTCCAGGCAGATCCGTGCTTGGATTCTCTTCCATTTTCCTTTCCCCCTGGAGCTCTGCACGGTTTGGTTTCACTTTCTCCAGCGTTCACACGGAGCTGTATCTCCCTGCTGTTGGAAGGGCTGAGCGAGTCCTGTCCCCCTCACAGACACCATCCCGTCCTGGCCTGGGGAATTCCAGCGCGACGCCCACAAACCTGATAAGCAGAAACACGGGAGCAGTGATTCACGGTGCAGGAGGCTCCTCCTCCACCATTCCCAAGGTGAAAATGGGCAGATGTCACCCATAACCATGAACCTTCAGCCCGTGGGCTGTCAGCTCTTCGGCTTCCCGTCAGTCCAGGGGTTACTGCAAGCCGCATTTACCCTGGGACATGCCAGGGGGGTGAGGCACTGCTTTCTCGTCCCGACGGGCTCCGCTGTGCCCTGGCCGGGGGCTGCGAGCCGGGAGCCGCAGCCTGGCTCCTGCACCCCTCCAGAGACAATCCCCCCCCGGCTACAGCGCTTTGGGACAGGCGCGGCCGGAGCCGGCTCGCTGGTCCCAGCCGATGGCTTTCCCAAGCACAGCTAAGGCGGTGTGGAAAAACTCCCAAGAAACCTTCCCCGCCGGAGAGTGGCCCGTGCGCTTTTCTGTACAGAAACCTCCAGCCCAGGCTCCTCAGCAGCTGTTCGGCTCATGGGGACACCCTGTCCCCCAGCACTGTCCCCAGCACACGGTTTGGGGTGCGGGGTGCAGTCGCTGCTCCCCCACCCGGCTCTCGTCCCCTCCCCTCCCTGTTCCCGGTGCTGACGCTCCCGCAGGAGAAGGAAGTCAGCAGAACAAAGTGGAGTCGGACGCTTACCCAGGCAGGTTCCGAGCCGGTCAGGGCGGGGATCAGAAGCAAAGGGGCGGCAAGAGGAGGCCAGCGCTGGCCTTTCCCCTCGCCCTCCCTCCCAGCGGCCCTTCGGTGGCAGGACACCAGCGCACACCCTGGATCCTCCGCTGGAAGCGTGCGGTGAACTCTGCCCTTCCCTGGCTCCCGGTAGCCTGCCGGGAGCTGTAGTTTTCCTTCCCATAGTCGTTCTCCGGGGCGTTCAGGAAACAATAACTTCCCTTTTTTGACTGTATTTCTGCCACTCTGTGGTTGTGCGAGCTCCTTCGGGCGGCCGCCTGCATTCAGTAACAGTGCTGCGGATTGAAACAAACCCCAGTGAGGAGGGAACTGGATTGAGAGCTGATTTTAGAAAAGGTACTACAAGAAAAGCAACCCAAACAGGTAGGTAGCAAAGCCCAAACTCTGGAAATGTCACAGTGCCAGTGCAGGGAGGCTGGGGAGGATGTCAAGTGGAGGGTCTTCAGCATCAGCCTGGAGGGAAAGGGATGTGGAGCCACCCAGTGTCCCCTGAAGTGGTCCCAAGCAGGGAAAAGGTCTGGGAGAGCATGTGTCAGCCCCTGGCCTCATTCAGGCAATGCTTCTCCAAAAAATTATGCTCTAACTCGTGGTGCCTGCACAGTGGCATGTATAGGCATGGGTATGTTCCAAGCCCCTCCCTATTCCCCCCGCCCAGGACACATTTCATGGAAAGCAGCAGCACAGAGCACGCCGGGGAAAAGGCATCAGCTCAAGGAGCAGCAGAACAGAGACAGCAACCCCCTGAAACTCGGCTTGCTGCCCTTTCACCAGCATCCCCAGAGGAGCCCAGCAGCAAATGGCTGAGACAAAACACAGGGAAGGGCAACTGAAACTGTGCTGGTGATGCCTTAAATGGCTCCCTAGGAACAGAGACTAGACAGGAATAAAGGAATAAAGGAATAAAGGAGGGATTGATTGGAAAGGCCTTCAGAGGTACACTCTGGGCTCCAGAGGCTCCTGCCTCAGTGCATCCCAACATGGACAAGGACAGCTCCTGAGTTCTTCCCACTTGGATCTCAGCATCAATTCCCCAAGCAGGAGCCAGGCAAGGATGGAATTTGCCCAAGCTTGCCCCCCTGTCCCCAAGATTGTGGTTTGCAGTTGTTGGGCCTAGGAGGGTCTGGGTGTCCTTGGAGAGCTGGAGAGGCTTTGTTGTGTGTGTGTGAGCATGAGAGAACAGCACTGAACGAGCTCCAGGGAACTGCAGAGTGACATTGGGCAGGGCAGGGCTGGGAACATAGAAAAGTTAAAACCCAAGGCATCACCTGGGGAGCAGGCACTGAGTGGCTGGGACTCCTCAGTCTGTGAAGCAAAGGGCTGAACGGGGGCATTTGACTGATGTGTTTGATTTGTTTCAATTTGACTAAATCCCCCCCCTTCCTAGCACCTGAGGCACTTGTAAAACAGGTAAGAGGTTGGGTTCAAATGGGCAGAAAAAAACACTTCTTTATGCTGTGTGAAGGATTCCCTACTGGCCCAGGGGGCATAGAGGCAGTGTCAGAGGGGTCACTAAAACGAGAGTGCCACATTACCCAGGCGTGTCAGCATGGGGACAGGTATCAGTACTGTTATGAATGAAGTACTATATGTCTAATTCAACAAACAACAAAATTAAATTTAGCAACAATTTTAATTGAACAGCAATTTTATATAAATGAATACAATCAAATATATTGAATATAATCAAGCATATAAAAAAAAATTTTGCAGTGATTAAGTCTAATCATGGTTCAGATAAAGCATAAGCAAAACCGAGTGGGGTATGACTGACTGGGGTAAGGAGGGAGCTTCTCACCTTGCCTCATGTACCAAGCAAAAATAATCCAAGCTAAACTTACATACTTTTTGCTAATAGCTTTTTATAGTAAATCTCCTCCTATTTCCACCTCCCAAAATCTATGTCACTAAGCTAGACAGTGCCTGCTCCACTTGTTGCCAGGGGCTCTTCTTGGCTTTCCTGTGGTCGTTTCCAACGAAGGCTCCTCATCATCATCACCACCCTTTGAACAACCTCACAGGTTGCACATGCACGCCAAGTCTTGTGTTATAGAAGCCAGCATTATATTCCAAAAATAAGCCTTATTATTTCATAGATACCTGGAATCATCCCAATTTCATCTATCTCAAGGCTGATCCTTTAATTATCCCAAATTATCCCAAGGCCTATTCTGTTCTGGGATTTTACTTATCTCAAACCATATCCTGTATCTTGTTTTCTCATGAACATCTGCAAACATCTGCTTTGTGACACTAATTCACATGTACCTTTCCTTCATCACTTTATAACACATATTTTCTAGAATATTGATATAGTTACAATTTAGGTAGCACAAACCACATCCATTTATCACAGTACCCACACTGCTGGTGCCAGGACGGGGATGAGGAGCCGAGGCAGGGCTGGACCTCATTTCTGACAGAGGCTTCCTCCCCTACCAGAGCCTGGGAGGGGACAGTGGCCACGGCAGACTCAGCACATTCCCTTATCGTGACCAACCTCTCACCAGGTGAGGCTGTAAAACCAGGAGAATGGAAAAGTAGGAAGGAAGAATTCAGCATGGCCCATCCACAGCGGCCAAGGTCACGTTGAGGGACCTGCTCCTGGCTGCCATCAGTCTCCCACCCTGAATTCATCTGCATCAGTAAGAACAGCCAAGGAACAGCAGAGAGGAGCTGCAGGTGTCAAGGGCTTCATGAAAATCCAAGTATTTTCTACCCCTTTGTCCCTAAAACCACCCAGTCCCTTCAGCAGTTGTTTGGGGCTGAGGGGCTGTCCTTTCCACAGAAGCACAAGGGTCACAAAACTGGTGGCAAGTGTGTGACAAAATCAGGGGGTCATTTCAGCTTCTCCAGCTTGAGAACCTGGTTCCCAAAAAGGGAAATTTGTCAGGAAAATTACTGATCGGCCTAGGGCATGGAGTCATCACCAAACTGTTACAAAAAAGGATCTTGAGATTGTTACGTTGATTTTTTTTTTTCCTGATGTGGTATTTGTTACATCCTCTTTTGTTTTTTGCTTTAGAAAACAATGCTCAAATGTATGCTCTGCTTTTAGGACTGAAAAGACTGACAATATTTACTGCTGGTACAGGAGGAGGAGGTATGTGTAACATCTCACAAATATTCACTTGCTTTTGGGTGAAACTGCAGCGTTTATGGTGTGTTAGTGAAGCATTTAAGGTATTTTTTGTTTTGAAATCTTTGTACAGAGAAGACAGGCACAGGAGTGGAGGCTGAATGGCACTTCCCTCACTCAGCCTTCCTGTTGGATTGCCCAGAACATGCACACACCTGCTCCATTAACAACCCTGAAAAATAACAAAATAACCTCACAAACATGAGCACAGGTGTTCCAGGGCACTGCAGATGAAGTTACTGCTGTTAGAGTATTGTCTTCCTCATTCCTGACCTTTTTCAATGTGTGTAGAAGTCCTTCAGCACCCATACAGATTAGGGGCTGACCTACTCGAGAGCAGCTCTGCTCAGAAGGACCCAGGGGTCCTGGTGGGTGACAGGTGGGCCACAAGCCAGGCATGTGCCCTGGGGGAACTGGGAATGTGGGCGGGAATTGGGAATCTGGAGTGCACGGGAAGAGTGTGATCAGCAGCTCAAGGGGAGCGATCCTGCCCTTCTACCCAGCCACATCCAGAGTGCTGTGCCCACTTTTGGGCTCCTTAGTACAAGAAAGACAAAGAGCTGCTGGAGAGGGTCCAGCGGAGGCCACAGAGATGATTTGGGGTCTGGAACATCTCTTTTATGAGGAGAGACTGTGGGAGCTGGGCCTGTTTGGTCTGGAGAAGGGAACACTGAGAGGGGATCTCATCAGTGCACACAAATATCTCAAAGGCAACTCAAGGATGGTGCCAGACTCTTTTCAGTGACAGCATGAGGAGCAATGGCCACAAACTAAAACACACCAAGTTCCACCTCAACGTGAGGAAGAACTTTTTTACACTGAGGGCAGCAGAGCACTGGAGCAGCTGCCCAGGGACAGCCTGGAGTCTCCCTCTCTGGAGACACTCCAAACCTACCTGGAGGTGTTCCTCTGCCACCCTAGGCAGGTGTGTTGGACTGGATGATCTCCAGGGGTCCCTTTCAACTGGAACAATTCTGTGATTCTGTGAATCTGTAAAAGGGTCTCTATTTGCTTAGCAACTCATTTCCAGGGTGGTCTCGAGCTGCTCGCTGTCCTGGCACATAGGGGCACCCATGAGTGCCCGGTTTTCCCAGCTTTGGGCAGCACACAGACATTTTTCTGAGCTCGGTGAGCAGTCCAGGTTTGTGTGTGTTTGTGAAATAAGAAGGTGTTATTTCTTTGCTTAGAAACATCACAGAAACATAGAACAGCTCAGGCTGGAATGAAGCTCAAAAGATCGTCTGCTCCAAACTTGCACGGGAGAGGGAGTCTCGAGGAGATCTTGTAGTCCTGTCCAATTGCATCTTGAAAACCTCCAGTAAAAAGAACTCTGCCACGTGCCTGGGTAAAAATGCTTTATCAAGAATGCAAACGCGTTTTAAAAGCCCTGTTTACCAGTAATGCATGTGAACAAACGAGTAAGAAAAATGAAATGCCTAGTGAGATACTCCAGACCTGATTAACCAAAATTATTCCGACACGAAGGAAGAGAGTGGTGCAACGTTATCAGTGCCGGAGGGTCTCACGTTCCTCAGAGCACCTCCTGGCTTCCTCTCTCTGCTATTCAGTTGGTGTTTGTGCTTATTTTACGGCTTTTTCTGCCTCCGAGGAGCGCAGAACCGGCCTCGTTCAGCTACGAGCGGGTTGCACGTAGGAAATAACCGTGCGGGGAGCGGAGGCGCCGGGCCCGGGCTGCCCTCGGGGGCCGCCCCCGCGGGGCCCC
>VZTN01027632.1:588823-696660 GCA_013400515.1 Erpornis zantholeuca
GGGCGCCGCGCGCTCCCCTCGGCCGGTGTCGGACGGGACCGGCGCTGCGAACAGCGCGGGGTCCCGCTGAGGCTGCTGCTCCCGGAAGACTCGCAGACCGGGGCCCGGTGGGCTTGGACTGAGTTGCAGGCTGTGTGCGGGCTGTGGCACTCACCCGCCTCTCGTTTCAGGGGACGCGCATCACTTTGGGACCCCGGACTCCCTGACGCGGCCCCCTATAAAGGCGTACAGGTCGCCAGGTAGGCTTCAGCTCCCAGGGGTCACAGTCGGCCGAAGTGCCCCAAACGCAGGGAAATGGGGTGTGTTGGGCTCTGGCTCCCTGGCAGGTGTTAGCGGGGCTCTGGCACACAGGTGATGTCCCGCGGTGGCCCTTCTGCCGTGCACAGGGGATGGAAGGAGGACAGTCCAGAGGATCGAGCATGCCGAGCACGCCGAGGCCCTTAGGGGGCTGGCTTTCCTACTGCATCCCTTGGAACAGTATTTTATCGCAGCATTCAACTTTTACTGACACTGGGCAGTTTCAAAAGGCTGGATTGAAATAAGGTGTCCTGAGCTGCAGAAATCAGTCCCTCCATGGCTGTGCTCCTTGCAGGGAGCAGCGTTGTTTATGAGGAAGCGCACAGCTGAGGCTTCCCCTTCCTTTGAAACCCCAGGCGTGCTCTGGGACTTGCTGCAGGGCACTGGGCTGGACAAGCTGCTGTGTTAGCGCTGTGTGGCACCTACTTACTGCTTTAGTTGATGAAACCTGTGTGTTTCTCAAAACTATAGAAACTTGCTAACTCACTGCAATACAGTCGTGTGGCTTTAGCCCGTCGTTCCACCAGGAAATTGTGAATAACTTGTACTTCCTTCCCCTTTACTCTATTTTGGAGTGTGTGTACGTTATCAGTGTGTGGCAGTGCTCAGGGATGAGTTGGACTAGCCTGGGACTGTTCTCCATTCCCATCTCTGTTCTTGTCAGCAAGAATTGCCTGCCAGTATTCTGCTCCAGAAGCAGAATTTCCAGGAGGCATGGAAGAAATCTTATCTTGAGGAAGGAAGAGCAAGGTTATGAGTATTTTTTTAGGAAAATACAGAGGTTTGTGTGTGAAAAAAAGCAGTGGCAAGCTCTTGCTCCCACATGGTGGCTAACAGGGTATAATAGGCTTAGTGTTTCAAACGTGTCTGTGCTGCTTTGGGAGGTACAGCTGAGGGTTGGGTTTTTAATTAGATGGCTCTAAAAATGAGGCTCCTTTCCCCGTCACCATCCCCAGCTCTTAACAGCTGTGTTGGATTATAGTCCCAGCAGGTGTAAAAGAAGAGAAGACTCTAATTGTTTATATAGAAGCACAGGAGTAGTTTCTCCCTTCACAGTCCCCCCCATCTGTACATGTGCAGTGTTGTGCTTTTCCTGCAGAATTTAGGGGATGTTCTGTGAGGTGGGGAAATAAGTAGGGTGTGTTATTATGGGAGCATAATTGTCCTGCTTCCCTGAGAACAGAATAGAAGCAAAACCACACCTTGAGAATCTGGTTTCTGGCTTCTGCTAAGAGGTTTTAAATACAGGTTAGGCAAATTGCTTGGGGAGGTGAAAAGCTTTAAGAGCTTTAAGAAGAGCTTGAAGAGTTTTAAGAGCCTAAGAACCACTGCCTTGAATCAGGCAGCTTCTAGATCAGTGAGCTGAAGATTGATGGTAGCAATCTCCATGGAAGTTGTTTAAATAAACCTTTTTACAACTTCTCAAAACTCTTTGAGACACAAAGAGTACTGATTGATGCCAAGAAGGGGAGAGAAGTTAAGAGCAGGGACTGCCTGAGTAGCCCTCTTTAGATTCATAGATGTTTTTGGTCTTCTGGTCACAATTACTAGGCAGATTTTCCTTGTAAGACCTCGTTGCTTAGTGAAATGTTACAGATATGTGGTTTGGCATTCCTGAAAATAAGGTAATGTGGTGAGTATCTTTGTGGGAAATCAGTCACTTAACAGTTTTTTAAGATGGATTTAAAACATAGGGGCTCATTCAGTGTGTGCAAATACTTTACTGTTGCACCTGTGACTTACCACAGTTTAAAACTTACAGCTTTTTTCCCATTTTTTGTTGTTTGGATGGGCTCAGTGGCTTTGTTTTTCTCCTTTGTATGTTTGACATACACTGGTGTGCTGAAACTGCCAGAACACGTTAGAAAAAGGCTGTTTTCTTTGTTGAAGTAAAATCACTAAACACTAGGTGGCAAGCTGTGCATTGCCCTTGGCATATGGTAAAAGAGCTACAGAAACACATTAAACCCCAGCAGAGCCCTGGGCTGTTGAAAGAGTAAAAGAGTGAATGTTAGAAAAAAGTTTACCGATTGTATTCTTGCCTTTGCTGTTTGCTCTGCTGATGCTTGATAGCTGTGCCATGATCTCTGTCCTCCAGCTGTTCTACAGTTTATTCTGTACCTGAGCTTTTTCTTCTCAGCCCCTTGATGCTGGGATTGTGCTGGGATTGCACTTTATCCTTTCCTGTGTTTGGCTTCCCTGACCTTTGCTCTGTGACCTCTGCCACTCCACAGGGCTGTGTCCTTTTTAGTGAGCTGCATCCACTGAGCTGGGTTTCCCAGCTGAGTGACTCTGTAATTTGGCAACCTGCTGAAAGATGTTGGTTTAGGTTCTTCCCAGCTACCTGAGGGGTGAAATTAGGTTGCTGTTACAGACTAGGAGAGAACGAGACCTGACTAAAGGATGGCTTGGACTACGTTAAAAGGGGACTTATTTTCTATAGTTTCTTCTGTCTCTTTTCCCCTCTGCCCAATGCTGCATAAGGCAGCACAATTACTGTTTGTAAGTTCAGTGTCCAAAGCTGTGGGAAAAACTCTCTGTACTCCCATGCTGTGTATTTACTGGTTTACACTGAATTCCCTTAGTCTAAGCAATTTCTTGGCTGCTAGTATTCATGTTTTTATGCCAAGAACTCCTAAAAATTTATTTTCTTTTAAAGAAGTGTGTGGTGGTGTAGACAGCTCTATTTCTAGTGAACTCAAATTTACCATAAGCATTTCAAGTCTTAGTTGCTTTTTTATTTTATTTTAAGAGAGTAACTTCTGGGAGTTCACAACTTGAAAAATGACTGATTTAGATCATAGGTGTTCTGGAACTACATCTTGGTCCTTCAGATTTATGATGTTGCCAATCCTCTCTTTGGTTTTTTTTTGGTTTTTTCTCCTGACAGGTGGTACTGCAATTCACTTTGAGGAGAATCCAGTAAAGGAAAATGCAAAGGCTTGTGACAGTAACGAAACTGAGAAACCAAATCTTTATACACCATTAAAAGGTAACACCTTTTATCAGTACTTTTTCCATGGTGTAACAAATGATTACTTAAATGTACTAAAATGACAACCATTCAGTTGTGTTAGAAAAGGGGGAGTTTTTCAGTTGAATTCTGAATGGATGAGAAAGGGTTGGTTTGGTTTCTTTTTTTAAATAAATTTTCCATGTGTACTTCTGCCTGAGCCAAAGTAACACTGGTTGTAGTATGATGTTAATCTGCTTGGGTGTAATACCTTAAGGTTCAAGAAAACATAGATTCCAACTTTGATAAACACCCAACTGTGTGGTTTTTGAAAAGCAAAACAAAAAAAAGAGCAATATCATAGCTGCTTCAAAAAACTGTGATGAGAGTGGATCTTTAATTGCCTCAGGCAAAGAAAACTAAAACTGTTGTTTTCTAAAAATGTGAGTTATCTTTGACTTTAGCATCAAACCATATGATTTCAATGTGAGGGAGCACTTTGCTCCTTGCTCAGAGATTTTTCTTTGTGTGTATTAGAGGAGCAGTGGGGAGCTACAATGGGGCAAAGTTTTTAGCCACAGAAGGTAGTTCTGTGTCTTTTTAAAAGAAGGTATAAGAATGATTTGTCATATTGGCAGAAGCAGGGTGAAGGGCCCTTTCTAACAGATAACAGTAGCTTTCTCCAGCTCAGAGGGGTCCAAGAGGCTGTTCCTGTGCTGCAGGCTTGGTTTGGCAGCATAGCATATCCTCCTGCCCTAGTGAGCTTTGAGGATTTCACAGAAAGAGCTAAAAGCATGTATGGCTGCTCTGTCTTACTCTCACCTCTGTTGTGGTAACTGGGTTCTTCCATTTGTGCTTTGCTTTCAGAAATAAAGGCTGACTTCCTTGAGAAAAATCAGGGGTACTACTCAACTTCTACACCACAGAGTAAGTAAAACAAGAGAACCTAGTCTTTCCCTGTCATTAGATGGAAAGGACAGAATTCTTTTCCTTTCCTCTGCTTCTGGTTTTTCTCGTGCCCTGGGACACTCTCTGGAGACAGATTCAAATAGAAGCTGGAGAAGGCAGGGCACTCCAGTCAGAGCATTTCTGTGAGGTTACTCAACTTGCTGACCCCAGAAAATGCTGCACTTTCAGTTTTCTTTCTGGAGCTGGCTCAGGGGACAGTAAGTGCAGAGCATGGAGTAGAGGCATTGTGGGGTGAGCTGAGGAAGGGAACAAATCCTTCACATTTTGGTGGTGGTGAGTATTAGTTGGTACACAAACCTTCCCTTTTCTCCTTTCCCTGAGAAGTGCTCTGATTCCCTTGCTCTGATTGAATTAGTTGTTCTATACTCCTGGAAAGGAGCAGCATTTTTCTTTGCTGGCAAAATCCAGGCTGCTCATCTAACAACCAGCTCCCAGTGTTTCAGACTTTGGTTGTTTTTGTGGGTTTGTTGGGTTTTTTTTGGTTTTGCCTTTTTTTTTTTTTCCCTGTTGGAAGAGTACTTGAAAGAAGAAGGAAAAAAAGTATTCTGAATTCTTAGTAATGTCCTGGTGCTTGTTTCTGTCCTCAACAAGTACAGGTATAGATAATCAAGGTTTTGTAAATCAGATTTCAGTCTGAGGAACCTGCAGGGGTTGTTTGGGTTTTTGTTTCTTTTTGGGGTTTTTTTGAAAACCATGGTGCCTTCAGGAAGGGCAGCTCATCTTGTGGTACATCTGTGAAATGCCTTTGAAAAATGAATTTATGCAGGGACTTCTCTCTAGTCTGGTACTTATGCTTTTCCATGCCACTCCGGGTGCTGCAGGAGTGATGAGTTGTGCTTCGGGTGAAGAACTTTGGAAGATCACTTAAAACTCTGAAATCTTTCAGGTGTCTGTAGAAGTTACACTTTCCAAGTTAAGCTAAGACATAATTTACTTGGCCTTCTTTCAAATTCAGCTGTAAATAAGGCACAATTCTTCTTAGGCAGATCTGGTTTTAGACTGTTTATTGAATTATTTTTTTCCTTTAGTGTATGAGTTACAGCTGTCACCTAAATATGAAACCTAATCTATGCAATCAGAGCTGCATTGTGAAGTATCACAGAATCGAGGTGATTTTGAGCTGTTAACTCTTAGAAGATTGAGATAAGCTTAGCCAGGGACAAGCTCCATGGCTGTGCCCTTTTGGGGGTAGGGGTTGAAATTACAGAATAGGGCAGTTCATTAAGCCAGTTAAGCCCCAGCTTAAACCAGAGCTGCTTTTAGCACCTTCTGCAGTTACATTCATACAGAAACAAGACTATAGATTTTATTTCAGTGTCTTTAAATAACTACTGCAGGGTATGTTTGTTCAATTTATTCTCAATAGTGCCATTGACAGTGTCCTCATTTGGTTATATATTATTAAAGAGCCTTCAGCTTTGAACCAGTTGCTGTAGTTCACAAGGAGCCAGAAATTCTCCTGTCTTTTTGATTAACTGGCTAAATGCAGAAACCATGCTGACCAAAAATTGCACAGTATATGTTCACACTGGCCTCTTGGGAAAGTTGTTCATAACACTTTATGGATAATGCCTCTTGTACTTTGCTGTCTGAGCCCATTTAAATAAATAGACCAAAAGTGTATTTTGAAGTTGAAAGCTTGCATTTTGCTTTAAAAGCATAATTCATCCCAAGAAACTAACTGCTGACAAAGCAGGCCTCCAACCCAAGCTACATGGAGAGGGAAAATAAGACTAGGCATTTAACATATTGCTTTGTTTCTTCTATTTATATCCTGCATTATGTTGTTTCTCTAGTGTGTCCATTAATTAAGTTTCCATTTTTTATGCCTCTCAAATTCTTGAGCAAAATCAGGAAACTTTATCAGGATGGGAGATCCTTGTGCAAAAAATAACAGGTTGTTAAATCTCTTCTGTTTTGTCACCTTGAAACTGAAATTGAGTGTTATTTGCATAATTCTTCAAGAGCTGAAAAATCTTTGGGGGTGATTTGTGGTGGAGTGGGGACTTGTGCTTTCTGTGCAGGATTGTCAGGATGGCTTGGGAACTGGCATTTGGCAAATAGCAGAGGTGGAGAGTTGCTCTGACAGCTGAGTGAGACCTCTGGGGCTGGTGGCAGTGGTGAATTTTCCTTGTTCAGGATTAATCTGTTGAGCAGAGGGGGCAAATGATGCAGAAAAGAACCAAAAACCCCGTACCTGACACAGGCCCACCTGGGATGAGGTGACAGCCTCACCTTTGCTCTGACTTAGCAGGACAGTGTTTGCTTCAGCAAGGTTACCCTTCCTGTAAGCTTTGTGGAATTTTTCTGTAAAAGCATAACTACGAGCAGCTTTTCGTTGAAAATAATGCAGTTTGGTGATTTCAGCTCCCTGCTGGAAGATTGGTTATAATTGCTGGCTTAGTGTTTTTCTCCTGTTCCTTTCTTCATCTCTGAACAGGCAGAAGTAAATCTCAGAACCAGTCCAGTAAAGAGAAGCAGTCACAGCCTTTGGGCAAAAGTAAGTCTTCTGCTTTCACTTCTGTTTTGTGCTTGTGTAACATTTAACTGTTTCCATGCCTTTCCAAGCATTACAGTTTTGGGGAGCTGCTGTTAAGCTGAGGGTCCATGCCAGAACAGATGATTTGCTTGCTAGGACGTGTCATCAGCGTGAAGGAGGGGAGGGCGTTGTATAATGAGTAACATTTTCACCTGTGGTGTTTACAAGATTAAAACTGAGGCAGGGCTAGTGGTGGTGTTATTTAACCATTGTTGTGTTGCTGTCCTGATAAAAGTCAGGGTATAAAAAGGTAGCGTAAGGAATGCAGTTCTTCCTGTTTCCTGGAAGATTGGTGTGCTTTGTCACTCATTCTGCTGGGAACAGAATCGAGCCTTTTGCTTGTAGTACGTGAAAGAAGTGTTAATTTAACTGTTCAAATACGAAACCCAATCAGAATATCTGATACTTGATGTGCACTGTTTGCTGTGTGTACTCTTTGTGAAGCTCACTGATCCAAGGGCCACGTTTTCTGATAGTGTTGACCACCAGTGTTTGAGATGCAAATACTGCTGCTGGAACTATTTTTATCCTTACTGGAGTAGGAAAGAGAAATAACACAGAAACCATTCTGGCACAGCCAGGTTTTCTGCAGGGATGTTTTTCACAGGACATTTTCTGCAGACCATAAATGTAGGAAAACCTTAGACCTTTTTCAGAACCATTTTAAGCTTGTAGTTTGTATTTTATTAAATTGAATGGAATATTTGATGAACTTTAAGAGCATCTTTTTCAGAAGAAGGTCTAATTTAGTCTCAGTCAATCTGGGAACACGTAAAAATGTGGTTTTTTTTAATGCTGTCACTTCATGAAATTGCTTAAGAAGTTCAAAACTATGTTCTGGTTTGGTTTGTGATTTGTTTGGGTTTTTTTTAACTAGATTGTCTTTTCTGTGCTCTTCAACTACTATACCAGTGTTGAGAATGGGATGATTTCACTGTTTCCTCTTATATTCCTTTCACTTGTTGACTTCTGGTGCCTTTTAAAACATTGTTTTCTTCTTGTTTGCTCCCTCTCTCCATAGATGATGGTGAACCACAGAATGGATTTCACAAGACGTGGACTTTGTTACTGGTTCTGTTAATTAGTGTCCCATTGCTTTATGTCCTGTGGAGTGGAATTGGAGGTGGAACCTCCTCAAGTAGAGACGCTGAAATTCTGCAAGAGTTTCGGGCCCGCATGAAGAAACTGAAAGATACTTACCAAAGTCAGGACCCCAACCTGTGGAGAAGAGCCCATGTGTTCCTTGAGAAACATCTCAACGCTTCCCGTGTGCATCTGGAGCCAGCTATCCTGCTGCTCACAGCTGGCAGGGAGGCTGAGAAGGCCCTGAGGTGCCTGAGTAACGAGATTGCCGACGCTTTTGCCTCCTCCCAGAACGCCACTGCCATCAGGATCAACGGGGTGGACAAGGCTGTGCTGGACAGTGACACTGTCAAGCTGGAGGTGGACACAGAGCTCAGCTCTGGGTTCCAAGAAGGCAAGAAGGTGGCAGTGGTGCATCGCTTTGAGTCACTGCCTGCAGGCTCCACCTTAATCTTTTACAAGTACTGCGACCACGAGAACGCAGCGTTCAAGGACGTGGCCCTGCTGCTGACAGTTCTCCTGGACGAGCAGGCACTGAGAAAGAGCTTCACCTTTCAAGAAGTGGAGGAGAAAGTCCGGGATTTCCTCTGGGCAAAGTTCACCGGTTCAGATGTTCCTAGTTCCTATAACAGCATGGACACAGATAAGCTGAGTGGACTGTGGAGCCGGATATCTCATCTTGTGTTGCCTGTTTGGCCTGAAAAGGGCCTCCCTCTGGAGGGATGCACATAACAGTTGCTGGAGAGCACTTGGGAAAGGAGGAAGCCACAAAATGTGTGTTGCACGGCAGAACAGGGAAGAACTTAGTGTGGCTGCTGAGCTCAGGCAGCAGCAGCAGACCAGTCCTTTCTGTGCAGAGACTTTCCACCAACTGGCAGGGTTGTTTCTGCCAAAGTAACTGGGACTCCTCTGAGTAACCTAGAGTGTAAGCAAGGAGCTTGCTTACAGTGATGCATTCAGCCTTGGTATCCTGGGGCTGGACATTGCTGTATGTCAGTGCAGGGTCACTCGTCTGCCTCTGAACCTGCCTTGATGTGCTGTTGGCTTTGCTGTGAGGATCCTTCTCTGGTGGTGCATAAAGCTGGTGTCACATTTGACAAGGTAACAGAATGCAAAAAACATCACCTTCATCTGCCAGAATTGCTTACTTCTAACATAAGAAATAAACTGAAAATGATGTTAGTCTAAGCACAAGCTTTTTCCTGGTCCATTAGATCTCAACATAGATGCAGCTATCTCTGGCCACTTGTCGAAGTGGCAAAATTGCTTGAAAGATCTGTGACTTGTAGAGAACCTTTCAGCAAGCACTTCTTCCTTAAAGGAGCCTGCCCCAAACAGTTCTGGAGAGAGGGAGAAAAGCTGAGGTACAAAGGTTGCCTAAAATCAGTAGTACTAATGTCAGCTAAATAATCCCTCAGTACCTCTTTGCCTGGCTGCTTGCAGGAGTTCTCTGCTCCTTTTCAAAGTTTTGCAAGTCTTAAAATTTGGATGGAAATTGTTATTAAGTCAGCCCTGTGTACATACTATCTCCTTTGCAAACAGAACTTTAGGAAGACATAGGTTATTTCTCATTTTACTAAGATAATTATTTTTGCATTGAGAGAATCTATTTATTTGTGGTACTTGATATCTTAAAAAAATAACTTTTCTTCTTGTATCTATGTGTAACATGCTGCTTGCTGTGTAAATTTCTAGCAAAGAACAGATTTGCAAGGCATGCTTTTAAAATGTTTTTTAGTCTCTGCGTCAAGAATTCCTCACACCAGATTAACAACAAGTACCTGTTTGTATTGTTAAGTACTTTGTGTAAAAAAATAAAGAGAATAGCAGCACTTCCATTTCACTGCTGTTACTTCATGCTCTGAGCTATTGGTCCATGTACATTTGGTTTTATTGAGTGGGAAGGAATGTGTGAAGATGCTCTCAAATCAATAGGATGTTTTCTTGTAGCAGCTGAGAGGTTGGGCCCACCCTTCATTCACAAGCTCCTTGAGCTGTCCTGTTGCAAAAAAAAATCCTTTTCAACCAGGAAAACCTGTTGATGAGCTGGAGCTTCTGGCTTCTTTGTGCAAGGCAAGGTTGGGGGTGTTAAGTGGAATCGACCAAAATCACCTGAAGCAGATAAAAGAGCAGAGTTTGAGAGACACAGAGCTGTGGTCACTTAAACCAGGGGTGCATTTTTTCTGACTATTGAGAGCCAGCAATGGATAATGCTTCCTATTTTAATAGGCAGAGATAAAAACAGTAAGAAGACATGGAAGTGCTGTTGTTCTGGATGTTTAATAGCTCAGGAAGGAAAAGATGGCATTTACACTTTGAACATTTCACTGGACAAATGTTTTTTATTTTAAAAAAACCAACTGTGACTTCTTTTCAAATGTGTCCTCATAGCATTTTTGTTTGTATATTATGTAAACTAT
The DNA here is from genome assembly GCA_013400515.1 of Erpornis zantholeuca. NCBI lineage: Eukaryota > Metazoa > Chordata > Aves > Passeriformes > Timaliidae > Erpornis > Erpornis zantholeuca. The sequence continues at coordinate 599,085 of VZTN01027632.1, forward strand.
TTTAGTAATGATTCAAAATAAACACACTTGTTTGTTTTATAAAGCTGTTTTAAGACTTGCCCATTGAAGTTTAAGTGGTCAGACTTTTTTTTCCCCCATGTTTAAATCGCTGATTTCACCTTTGACCAACTACAGACACCTAAAATACAACCTTTGGCAAAATTCAGAACTTTTTAAGAAACTTGAGTGGAGTGGTAAATACTGTGATGCAGATGCATGTATTTCATAATATCAGGGGCTTTTGTCTAACAGGGAATGTTTCAGGAAATGGCTGTGAACTGTTTTTTACTTGGTGTTCTTGTATGAATTGCCCAGTTCTGATTTCAGCTGGAACTAATGATAAGATATGGTTCACTTGTTTCATTAGCCCGATACAAGAGTCAGCAGCTGACAAAAGGGATGACTTCATTCTTGTTCCACTCCTAGCTGCACATTCTGTACCTTTGCTGTTGCAAATTAGTGCACTGTGAACTGACTGGAGGGACACTTACTGAAAAGTAACTTTAAAAAAATTATCAGAACCAGCCACCACACAAAAAAGACAAAGTTGTGACATGAAGACAGGAGATTCCATGCACTGCAAATAAAACATATTTAATATGGGTTATTTTCTGTTTCTAAAACTTCTCCTCCTTAAAGGTGTTAAAGAGCTATATTCCTGATTCAAGAGAAAATAGGATATTGTCTGGAAACTAAAGACTTAATGTTGTGCTAGCCAGAGGAGAATCACTTTTTGTTGTTCTTGTTGTGAGCTATGGGGAAAGCCTACAACGGCTATTTCCAAATATATTGTGCTGCTTAGTTTGAAAACGATGAAAAACAAGATGGTATAATCAGTTGTTGCTTCCACAGGAGAGGGAAAGGCTCGGGATTAGAAGACTCTTCCTGCTCTTGAAGCAGCAGGTCCTTTCGTAGCTGTTTGTGGCTTTGTCCTTAAAAGGCCCTCATTAAATATCCACAGGTACTTAATGCAGATCTCATTAAGCAACTCCTACTCAGCCAGAGGTGAAGAGTAATGTCTGTCTGTGTTCCTCACAGGCAGCTGATTACTATCCTCGTATAATTATTTCATTGCCCGGGGCAAACGGAGCCATTTGATGTTTTCCAAACTGTAAAATAGTTTGGCTCCTTCTAGAGAAATCTCACTTGTGAAGTTGAAGTGTCCCTGACTGTCAGCAAATCAGGAAATTAGTTTGTGACAGAAAAAATGTGGGTTTCCAGAGCAAAGACACCAGGTCTGCCTTGGGACTGAGAAGGGGGTTTTTCTTCTTCTGTGGCCTTTAGCAAAAAAACTTTGGGTAGAACGTGATCTTCTGCTACATACCAAGTTGCAGACAAGATTTGCAGCACTCTGCAAATTGGACTGGAAATGGTCAGAGTGCTGGTGAGAGCCCCTTGCAGGTGGGAGGGGGAGCATGGCCCCTCTCCTGCTGCTCCTGCTGTCACCTGTGGGCACCTGCAGGACAGAAATACCTCACTGCCTTGGCAGTGGATGTTGTGAAAAGGGACCCAGACCAAAGCACTGCCCAGCTGTTGTTACCTTGTCTCTCACGCCCTGCTCTGAGTCATGCTGTGCTGTGCTGAGTATGGAGCATGCTAAGCAGGTTCATTTTCCCCCCGTTTTTTCACATCAACAAAATCATAACTTCTGCAAATTAAAAAAAAAAAAAAAGTGGTTTTCACATCCTTTTGAAAACTGTATTCGTTTTGAATGAAAAGTCCAGCCCAAACTGAGTGCAAAAGGTAAGGTGAGAGCTCCATGTAATGTAGGCACAAAAGTATTGCTGTACAGGACACAGCTACATCTGCAGTGCAATTGCCAGCACGCTGTATTTAGGAAAAATAATCTGGTTTTGGAGGGTGTAATGATACATGAACAACTTGCCAGATTCTGTGCTAGGACCCCGTGGTACAGCTAGAAAACTGTGGGAAGAAATCTGAAGTGATGCCTTTAGTTTTTAAGAGATCAATTTTCCATGCATTGTTTCTGCAAAGTTGTAGGAGCACAAAGGGCGGGGGGTGTCCTGGAGTCCTCACAGCTGTCCTGTGTCCTGTTTTATTGTCAGCTCCTGACAGTTGGATTTATAATTGTGTGCCTGGAAAATCTCATTCCAGGCCCAACAGGTGGAAGCACCCTTCCCCAAATTCCTCCATGGCTCTTGGGAGCCACGTCAATCAGGGGGAGGGGGGAGGGAGTCTGGGGGCTCTGGGCTGCAGTGGCCAGCTGCCCCTTTCTAATTTTAGAAGGGGTGTGCAAGAACAGTGTGGAGTGGAAAACTTCCCAAACCTCTCTCTTAAAGCTGCAATAACCAAGTTAGTGAAAGATGAGAATGTGACTCTTCTCTTTTAACTCACAGTGTGTCTCCATCCAGCACCTCCAGTGCCGGGGCAGCGCTCGCTGCTCTTCCCTGCGCTGCTCTGCCCTTCAGGGAGCTCATCCAGCTGGGGAGTGCCCAGCTCCGCCTGTTCTCTCAGCTGTGGCTCTTGGCAGGTAAACGGCTTCTTTATTTCTAATCGCTGAGGATCTCTCACGGTGACTGCATTTTCCACGAGAGTGCCTTTCTCTCTCTTGCTCGTCCCGTGTGAGATGTTTGCCCATCAGAGCTTTCCACTCGTTGTAAGGGAATCTTTGAAAGTGCAGTCTAACGTGTTACAATTAGGTTCCACTGGCAGATACAGAGAATAAATAGAAGCAAAACCAGAATACAAACACCGCCTTTTAATTTTATTTGACTGACTGAAACCAAATGATTTCCATGTTTGAGAAAATCCTAATGTGATGCCTAGTTTGCCTGAAGATGAGAAGGAGGAGTGTGAAACTAGACTAACTACTTCCAAGCAGAAAAGAGAAACTATGTTTAAAAGCATAATTAAAGAGGCAGTGCATTACGAAAGTGCTGAATAATTTAAACAGTCTGCCAGTCCAGCAATATTAAGCAGTAAATTTAAGCAAACACTATGTGATGATGGGGAATGTAATAATTTATTTTGCCCTAGTCTGCAATCAGGGCTCCCATACATTGCAGTAATATTGTTTTCATTGACTGAAATTGCCATTATTATTATTATTATTATTATTATTACTTACAGTCACCTGCAATTGAGAGCAGCAAGGTCGCTCTCTGAGGACTCAGGAGGGAATTTGACACCATTTGCCACTTTTTCCCATTGGAGCTGTGCTTGTCTTTCCACGTTCATGCATATTTTTCCCCCTCATCTGGCAAAACAAAATAATTTCCAAAGATTTAACCACTGACATCTCGAGCTTACCTTTTCTTTCAAAGGAGTTATGCTTATGCAGGAAAATGTACTCTGTAATTAGTTTGTATATGTAAAAGACCCAAATTAAGGATAAATGAGTATCCTGCAACTGTGACATGATTAAATTTTGCATTACCTAAACCTCACAGCTGTAATCTGTCAGTGTTTAGGGTGTTTTCCTATGATGTTCCCATACTGGAATAACTTACATGCAAAATGTTGACCATTTACCAGAGGAGATAGCTTAATCCTTTTTAGTGAAGTAAGAAAAGAGGAGAAAAAAGAAAAGAAAGGGAAGATAAGTAGCTACAGTAGTTACCGTGATCCTTTAGTGTTTGGGGTAGATAACTCTCCACCCCCAAGAAATTTGGCACCAGACAATCACAATAATGACTGAAAATCAGACTGGGGAAGTTGCAGACAGGCCCTGAAGGGAACATTCCCGAAATAACTGCAGGAATAAATTATTTTTTTCCTATTCTAATAACTTTCCTTCTTCAGTGGAAATAATTTTGCTATAGCTGGATAATATCTTAGACCTCTTTTTGAAACGTGGGTGGTTTTAATGCATCTTCGGGATGGAATCTACGCCTTAGGAGTCAGTATACTAACAAATTCTTCCACGTCTATAATGAGTGCTAAAAGTGAAATGAAGCCCGTGGTAGTCAGTCATGTCTCTGAAGTTCCGTAAATGTTTATTTAAATTTAAATTTGTGAGAGCGTAATTGGAGACTCTTTCATTTGCAAGAAAAAAAAAAAAAAAGAATTATTTTTCTAAAGATGACTTAGCTATGAACACAAATGACTAAAAAGCGGTGCCCTAGTTTCGGCTGGAGCCGCTTCAGGAATGCCAACATCAGCGCTGGCTTTAATTAGCATTGCCAAGTCCTGGCCTTGCACCAACACCCAGGGCTCTGCACATAAAGCACAAGGGGACTGACCCGGCAGGTCGAGCCTGTCGAACTGTGAGGGGAAAACGAAAAGCTGCGAGGGAAATACCGGCGCGGGAGGCTCCTTCGAGGCTGAGGGAGGGCAGGGCGGCCCCGCCGCACCCAACATGGCGGGCGGGCCNGGGCGAGGTGGGGCCGGGGCGGGCCTGGCCCGAGGAGCTGCCGGCTGTCACTTGGCTCGGCCGTTCCGCCCGGCTCCGGCTTCTCCGCGGCATCCGCCTCACCCGTTAAGTAGCTTTCTTTTTCTAGTTTTAATTTGTTTTCCGCTGCTTGTCGTACCTGGGGGTGGCGGATGAAGGGAGAGGGTTGGGGTGTTCCGTTTCGCTGTTGCCTTTTCGCGTCGTGGGGGAAACCGCCGACCCGGGTGTTTCTGCGGAGATACAGAGCTCGGGTGGCCCCGCTGCCCTCGGAGCCGCCCCGAGCACCGGGACGGCGCTTTTAAAGTTTAAATGTGCGCTTTGGTCGTGCCCGTGCTGTGGCAGGGCGTCCTGCCCCGGCATTGCGGCATCGCTCAGTGTCTGCCCGCTCAAAGTCCTCCTGACATCCCCGGGAACATCTGCCGCCAGCGTTCTCTGACTTCATCGGTGCCATTCACTGTGCCTGTTGGAGGCATAAAGGCTTTTATACGAGTGTGACTGTGTTGGGTTGTTTTTGTTTTTTTTTTTTTTTTCCCTATGGATGCAGTTTTGTGTGGTATATTGCGTGCTGTCGGTGTAGTGTTTGAGAATAGTTAGGGGCGTCAGGCACTGGAATAGGTTGCCCAGGGAGGTGGTGGAGTCACCGTTCCTGGAGGTGTTCAGGATGTGTCTGGATCTGGTGCTTAGCGATGTGGTTTAGTGGTTTAAGGGATGCAGTCGGTGAATGATTGGACTTGATGGTCTTAAAGGTCTCTTCCAACCTTGACGATTTCCTGATTCTCTGGTTGTTTCTGCCTCTGGATATAAGCTCAGCAGCCGAGCATCTCCTGGCACATTGTGTAAGTTTGCAGGTAGAGGTTTGTCTGTCAAACAGCTTCATTGTGTAGATGAACAATCCAGTGTCTTGAAATGGAAAATTTAACACTTGACTGGTCAGTTCTGGGCGGGATGTCATCTTAAGCTGCTTCAAATGTTACACTGATTTGAAAACTCAAAGTACGGTGACCAAAGGTGTTCGCGGGACAAACGCGTGGAGCTGTAAGTGATTCACTGCTTTGCATGAAGTCCTCAATGTCTGTCAGGCTGTCTGCACTGACGGGGTAAGATTTGCTGTGTCTTTGCTACAGTTCTGGTTGCTGCAACAGTTTCATTAGGTAATGCTTCAGATAATTAAACACAACTGAGGGCGTGGCCACGTGAACACTGTAAACTGTCGAAGGCTTCGGTTTCTGCGAGTGGTGTTACTTTAAACAGAAGGTGTCCTGCGCCCGCTGAACAGAGCGACTTAATTTATGTAATGGCACTTTCCTGCAAGGGGCTTGGGCACCACAGAAATTACATCCATCCAAAGGAGCGTGGGCAGCAGCTTGAGGGAGGTGGTTGTTCCTCTCTGCTCCACTCTCGTGAGACCTCACCTGGAGCGCTGCATACAGTTCTGGTGTCCCCAGCATAGGAAGGACATGGAGCTGTTGGAGCAAGTCCAGAGGAAGCCACAAAATTGGTAAGAGAACTGGAGCACCTCTCCTGTGAAGACAGGCTGAGAACATTGGGGCTGTTCAGCACAGAGCACTGAAGATGGCGTAGAGATCTCACAGCATGTTCAGTATCTGAAGGGACCTACAAGGAAACTGGATAGGGACTCTTTGTTGGGAGCTGTAGAGGTTGGACAAGAGGGAATGGCTTCAAACTGGGAGACTGGGTTTAGATTAGGTACTGGGAAGAAATTCTTCCCTGTGAGGGTGGGGAGGCCCTGGCACAGGGTGCCCAGAGAAGCTGTGGCTGCCCCTGCTCTGGAAGTGTCCAGGGCCATGTTGGACGGGGCTTGGAGCACGCTGGGATGGGGAAAGGTGTCCCTGCCCTTGGCCGAGAGTTGAAACTAAATGATCTTTAAAGTCCCTTCCAACCCAAACCATTCTAGGATTCTGTGTTGCTGATTGGCATGGATCATCTTGTAGGCTGCCTAGGCTGGGTGTGGTGGTGACTGAAAGAAAGTGATTTTAAAACTATAAAACATCTTTTTTTATAAATGACATGGGTTAGTTTTACTAAGCTTTGGTGCATAGCTCACGTTTGCCACAGTAACAATGGGAACACTTTACTGATAAGCCAGTCCCAATGTGGATCGTGTCTTTTATGTCTTGAAATAACTTCATTGGTAATTGGTGTCACCACAGCAAAAGCATCCCTTAAATTGATAAGAATTTAATCTTGGAGTTGCTACATCTGTACTGAAGGTTTTGTTGACTTGGATGTAATGAACTTTTTCTCTCCTTTCACCCCTCTGCCAGGCATACAGCTGCTTTCTGCTAAGAAAGTTAACTTGTATCAAGCAGGCTTGTGGACAGAGTCATTAATGTGTTTAGTCTCACGGACTTCAGAGTGCTCAGATGAGGCTGCAGTCCTGTGAAGGTGTTCCCAGTTAGGCAGGTGTTTGAAATCAGGAGTGTCAGTGCCCTGGATCTATTCTGTATTACCATCTCTGGGAGGTGAGTGAAGCTGCCCAATGTAACATGAATGTGGTGATGGGCTGCTGCTGCTGCTTGCCTCCCACTTTGACTGTTCTGGCAGCAGCCTGATAAACTGAAAGAAAAGTCACCACAAAAGAAAAATGATTAATTTTCTGCCAGGTTAGTGAGTTGAACTGGCTTGTGATGCAGTCAGGTGAGCATTGCATCTATGACAGAGTGACATGATTGCTAGAGAAGGTAGGGAGGAATATATGCATTCCATCATCACTGTGGAGCTTCTAAATCTGCTCAACTCCACCTTGAATATTTACATCAGAGAACCACCTTTTTATCACTAGAGCAGGACTGTTTAAACTCTGCTACTGATGTACTTAATTCATGCTGTTCAAGTCACTGAGAGTGTTAATATGAGATCAGGTGTAGTGATACAGTTATGATAACAGAAGGACTTCGATAGTTGAGTGCAGTAAGAAAACTTTCCCAGTGCAGTCGATATATTAGGCATGTGGCTGGATTAGAACACCAGTGTAAAATTTATCCATAGATGTAAGTGCTTGGAAGATAGATGTGTATCATTGTGCTAATGATATAATAGGCTTTAATGGACTGCTCCACTGAGAATAAAATTACTCGTATGCCTAAGTCTGAAACCTTTGTCAATATACTAGAGAAAGAATAGAGCAAGTAAATGAACTCATCAATTATACCAGGTCAATTGAAACTTAGTGAATGCTAACAGAAATTCTGGCTGTGTTTTAGCTTCCTAAGAACACTTCTCTCACCGATGGCAGAATTTGTGACTAAGTCAGATCCATGGCAATGCACCAGGTGGAGTTCTCATACTGAAATAGAAAAACTTTTAAAGGGATGGTGTTATTTAAACACGAGAAAATCTCTTGCTTCTGCATTTAGGTAGATCAAGAAAAAGCCTTTCAGCAGAGCCCTGGTATCTGCCTTTGTAATGCCAGGTCAGAAACAGAGCTGGTGGTCACTGTTCAGCTTGTCACGAGGTTTTTGTGTTTGGGGTTTTTTGACATCTTGTGTTATTGACACGCTTCTTAGATGCTCCTTCTGAATGCAATTCTGAGCAGAGGCATCAAAGGTGAGAAGGTGGCATTTGGAACATTTCCCCCGAAGTTGTCATGCACTTTGCTTTGAAAGAAAATAGTGATCATCCTGCAGTTGACACAGCTGCAGATGAAGTTGCTTCTCTGCCCTTATGTCGGTGGTCGTGGTGAGAGGTTGAAAGCTGTTGTCTTTCTCAAAACTGACAGGTCTGGTTCTTGCACTTGGCTGAGAGAATTGCCTCTGAGTTCTAGGAAGACTCCCTCACAGTGGTGTGTTCCTTGTGAGATGGGACAGGACTTGAAGAATTTGAGTGTGTTTTGCTGAATGGATTTATTATGGGCCACAAGAATTGACATCTTCTAATGTGCAGTTTCTGGTAACTGGAGGTGGAACTTGTGAACAAACTCTTGTTTTGAAGGCTGAGGAGTACTTTATTGGTCCTAGAAACTGGGGTATTTTCTGTCATAAATGCTAAGAACTTTGAAGTCAAAGAAAAGACAGAACCTGTGAATGGATAGGCAAACCCTTGTGTGCATGTCCTTAATAAATGGGTGCATTCTCTGTGCCTTTGTACTCTGATTTCTTCACGAACAATGAATCAAGTTACACTAGCTGTCACAACATTCATTTCAGTAGATTTCCTCAGAGTCCCTCCTGGCACATGATGCAGCAGAGGAAGACATTCAATGCATTTCACTTTCAGTAAAACTACTAGTCTCTTTTTAGGGTCGGTTTTATCTTTTTTATCACTTCTGCATCACTTGTGATGAAGCAGAGACACTTGCAAGTTGCCATGTCTTTTCATAGCAAAAGGATGTGGTAAATGTCCTTTCTCAGCATATAGTTGGAGAATCAGACTCAGAAATGTTTCATTTATAGAGAAATCTTCACTATAGTTTGGATGCAAATTTAGTAGCTGACTGGTGCCAGTGATTTAAGCATAGAACTTATGAAACATATTTGTATTTTCCACTAGTTTTTTGACATTTGATGGATGTGTGTTTATGTCATTTATCTTCCTGGTTAACAGCTAGAGGTAGTGACACATGCTTTGAAATTCTTAAATGCTCTTCTATCTGCAAGTGTGTCTGTGGTGTGTCTTGATTGCTCTTTTTTCTGTACTTAGTATCTGCCTTAGTATCCCTAAATTTTTTTGGTTATCTAGCTTAAGACAGATAGAATTTTATTTAATTACTTTTGAAGCTTTTTTATTTTATTTTGTTTTAATTATTTTCCAAAGTAATAATGATTGGAATGTGAGTTCTTCTGGTATATTTACTTCTTGTTTTACAAGACAAAATACTGACTATTATTAAAATTAGATAATTTAGAGCAGCTAATGCTCATGAGCTCCTTGGGCATTGCTGGTGTTCACTTCCTTTACATTTCATTTGAAGGCTTATTGTATAAATGAGCAGTGGAAGGAGGTGGGGGGAGGACCTGCTTCATTCTGCAGTGTCAGCTGTAGTTTCTGGAGATGTGGAGGTTTTTGGACAAACGCGTCATGCATTTGTTTGTTGTGCTGGAATTTGTCCTCAGTCCTGAGGAAGGTCAGTACATTGCCTGCGTCTGATAGTGTTGAAAGGCAAAGTTTTCTCAAAATATGCTCTGGCCAAAAAAAGGGTTCGTTACTCTTGTACCAAAAAACATTTTAAAAGCCCGTATACATAACAAAAACAAGTCTTAGAACAATGTATTATGGATAGTTTTAACTCTCATTTAAATGGGATAATGCAATATGGTAAGAACTCGGATTCCAGAAAAAGGAGTAGGTTAACGTTATTTTTATTCCAGACTCAAGCATATCATACTAAATTGTAGTCTGTGGTATTTGAGAAGACATGGAAAGTGTTTCTGGCATCTTTAAGTACAATTTCCATCACTTTCAGTGGACTGGCTCAGCAAAAGAATTTGCTCAACTGCGTCTGACTGTGCCTGCCCACCTGTGTCTGTTACTGCCAGCAGTGCAGAGCTTTAGCTGCACAGACAGGAGCTCCACAGGGTCTTTAAGATTCAAAAGTCACCTTTGTATTTATACATGGAAACTTAAAATGTTTTTGCAGACAGGAAAAACTGTCCCAAAAAGGGTTTATTTGTGTCTGTGTCCATTTCCTCCACAGACAAGTCTGCACTGTGTGGGGTGTGGGTGCAGTGGGATGCACTGGAGCAGGGCATGTAGACTCCCGTGGTGCCCTTGAACTCCAGTGGGATCTCCACTGGTAAGAAGAAGGTGAATGGTTCTTGTTTTCCCCAGTCCCGCTCTTCTCCTCGAGGCAAAGGCAAGGGCTCCTGGGGAGCAACAGCCAGTACAGGACTGAGATTAATCTAACTGTTCACCAATGTTTCCATCCCTTCTCATTCTGCTTGCATGGAGGTTGTTGCTTATGGTATGACATAGATAAAATAATAAAAAGAACAGGCAAAATTCTTTTAGCCTGTACCAGACTCCCGGTTCACTTTGTTTTACCACATAATCCCATTCACTTTCTGCCTGAATAAGGCAAGAGAGACCCAGACATAAAAAAAGGAAAAGATGGCTTCTTTTATTGGCACTGGTGCCTTATTTTTGCTTAAACTGCATGAAATGTTGTCCTTGTGCACTCTGTACCCAGTTTGTAGCAAAATCTTCCACTGTGTGGATAAAACATTTGAGAATATACCATAGAAGTCAATGTTAATAACTTGTTTCATTCCATGCTCTTAGCAAACCTTTATCTTTCCTTTTGTGATATCCCTTTCATTTAGTATCCCTTGTGTTTTTATAAGAAACAAAGTCTTAGGGAATACTGTTCCCTGTACACGCTGGGGTTTTTTTTCCATAACCACTAAATGTTAGTGAAAATAGCGGTGGGTAATCTCTTGCTCACATTGTCTTCCTTTTCTGAATCTGCACAATTCAGTTTCCTCTCCTGTTTCCTTGTTCCAGTGCCATGACTTCCGAGTTTCCTCTTTCCTTTTCTTACCGAGTCTGCACTACTAAGAAAAAAAATCTTACAGAGGATACTTGAAAAAACTTCACAATTGGACCAATACACACATTTCTTTTCTTCCTTTTTGCTGCTTTTTATGCCAGTTCTTCAAAAGTTCATTGCATTTTTGTCGCCTTTCTACCTTTCTTATTTTCTTCCTTTTTATATCCTGTTTCTCTCACCATTTTTCTTTTATTTTTCCTGGTCTTGTTTTTAATCTTTTCACATTTCTGTATATCTTTGCTAAGCATATTCTACTTTTGTATGTCCTGCTCTTTTTAAAATGCTGTGCCCCTATGTTGACTTCTTGTTTAGTTGACTGTTGTACCTTTCAATGCCATCCTTGGTGTGTTTAGTATTAAATGCATTGGTTTCTCATGTTCCTTTTTTATGTGGCAGTGGTTTTCTCTTTGTTTCCATTTCATCCTTTCCAGTGCTTTCTCATGCATTTTCTGATCCATCAGTTCTCTTTAGCATCTTCTTCTAGGAACAGTGTTTGTAGAAGAGAGTGGTTGTCATGTCCTGTATCCATCCCTCCGCCCAGTTTCTTCCAGGAGTTTGGAGTATATTGTTTCCTTTCGTGTTTCCTCTTAGGTTCTCATCTGTAGCAGTTCTGCTGTGCCTTCTCTTGTGTGCATTTTTTTTCTTTGGCCATGTGAATAAAGAATGAGATGGACACTTGGTGTGGGATTGAAATGTCAGAACACAATGGTGTTTGTATCTTACTCACTCACCCAAGGAGAGGCTTGGCCAACCAGCCTTGAATGGACCTGTGTGGCATGTCTGTGTCTCCCAGTGAGCAATCCAATAACCATGAGATTAGTTCTGTTGATTCTGCAGTCTTCCACCTTTTTGCCAACAATCGTAAGATTCTCAAAGTCTTATCCAGTCTGCAGATAACCTTTTGCCATCAGTGCTATCTCCTCAGAAGTTCTTTGGTTTTTCATCTTTTGAGCTCAGTCTCTTTGTTTGAGGTCAGTATTAAATAGAGATGATCATTTAGTTTAGCAGAACAAGATCTCTTTGAAGCAATCATTTCAGAATGTAGTTTTTATGTATTTTATCTAATAGTTATTCATGGGACTTAGAGACAACTTTTGTATCGCTGTAAAATACATTTAATAAATAATTTAAATTTCCTTAATATAATTTTTTGATTAGTATTATTATCCAATCAATATTCATTTCAGTGTATTTTAGTGTTTAACTGACCCATTACCCTCCATGCAAGTCCTGTAAACAGGCATGGTAACTGTGTCTGGATTTAATTCTTTTTTATTCCCCACCCCTTTCTGTACTCTTGGTAGCATTAAAGTGTCTTCTCTGTCTGGTTCAACTTCTTGCAGAGGCACAGTGTTGAATTGTACAAGTACTTGGGATTTTTACAGAGTGCTACTTATTCATGTAAACTGTAGCAATAGAGAAAAGTTATTTTAGTAATACATAGGAATTCAAAGGTTTATGTGAATCAACATAATTTATTTGTAAAGCTCATCAATTTCTCCCACCTTTCCAAAGGATTGGGAGAGGGACACCTAAACCCCAGACCCTCAGAGATACGATTGCGTCAGGGCTGAAAACTGCTGCAGTGTTGCCTTCCTGAAACTGTAGACAGCTCCAGAGTGCTCGGTTCTGATGTGTCTTTCTTTCCAATCAGCAGCAACCTGAGCAAAGCAAAACTGCTCAGTGAATGTCAGCAGCTGCTCTGAAGCCAGCGAGGCTCAAACTTTACACTTGGAGCTGGCACTGCAGGTGTGCCTTGGGATAAATACAGCGAGATGCTTTCTGATTTCTTCCCAGCTTGGAGAAGAGGCTGAGTGGCCTTTTAATGGGGGGCGTTAGAGACTTTTGAAGGAGTTGAGATAGAATTACTGACCACTAACTCTGTTATTCTCACAGATGTGTGCTGGTGATCACTGTGTATATATATGTATAACACTATATAAGGTCTTCTCTGAAAGGTTTCACTGTGAATGAATTCCGTTCACCCCTGGGAAAGGACTGGCAATTTTTAGTGTCAGGATGAAAGCTATTAACAATCTATTTCAGACTTCTTAATCTGGTACTTTTCATATGGAATCAAGGAATACATAGAGTGTGTTACAACTCTACATTCACAGGGCATCCTAGAATAAACTATATAGATTTGTGTGTGTAAAATAAAAAGAACACTTCTAGTCCATGATTAAGTTTTCTTATCTATACTAATAATTCTAATGATAAGAATAAATCCCAAGCAATTACATGAAGATGGATACTTAATCCCTTAAAAGATGGTTGCTTGTCAAGAAGTTATTGTATGCTAAATTTGCATATTGAGTAGGTTTTGTTACATATGTGTTTGGGCAAGAAACTGATACTGGTATGACACGATATTTTCAGCAGCTCTCAGAATCAGTTCTCTATGGAAAATTCCCTCATTTTTATTAATATTTGTTTTCTCCATTTCTAGCACAACAGCTCTTTTCTCCAGTGATGGAGAGGATCAGCTGGATGATTTCCAGGGCAGGGCAGTGTCAGGATTTACAGCATGAATGATGCGAGGCACAAAGTGCCGTTCTGCATGAATGAGCTCTGAAACACCTGTCCTAGAAGCAGAATTTTCTAACTACACTTGGCTTGATGCCCATAACTATTGGATACTTAGAAACTAACACACTCACCCTTTCTTTCTCAAATTTCTGCCTTATTGTGTACTTCACTGGTGTGTGTGTACGGGTGTGTTTCTGTACCTACATATATAAGCTTTCATACCTTTTCCACACTCTTTCAAACACTTCCTTGGGCTCTTCAAAGAAAGTCACAACCAAAGGTCTTTGGAGGACTTGTGTTCTTATTATTAATAGTTTTTCTCGGGGCATAAGAGTGGTTTTTTGGGATAGCTTACTGCCATAAATACAAGACTGAATGTCTGACTGAATGTGACACCAAACTTTGTCACTGTGAGTATCCTTAAAACCATATATGATAAAAATCCTCATCACAAAATAGTGAGATTTTGGTCTCCTTTTACCAAAAGATTAATCTTTATATTTGATTGCTTTTTTTATGTGGCACACAATGTAGGGAAGTGAAAGCAAAAGAAAGTTTCGGTAATTAAAAAATGAGGAAAATTACATCTGGGAGTTCATGAAAGAAGAGAGAGGAAAATGTGCTTTTAGGAATCTTTCAGAGGTCTAGAACTTCCTGTTGGAATTCTGTGGTCACCTGATTTTTTCTTTGCAAAGCAGAAGTGTTGTCAGTGTGTTACGAAGACAGCTCAGTTAGCATGTGCTGGGGTGGGGTTTGTTTTGTTTTGTTTTTGTTTTCTCCTTTATAAAAACTGCTGTGGTGATAGTGGCTGGGAGTTCATACTTTAATTTTAGATTCACTGTGAGTCTCACCTTTGCAGTTCACAGAAAAACAATGACAGCACCAATCTTGTCTTTTTTCCTGGCTGTAATGTCCTGACATGCAGTTCTGCTGTGCCTTTTCCAGACATCAGTGACACATTCATTCCGTCATTGGTGGAGTTGGGTATTTCCCCCAAGCATTTATAGGTTCAAGCCATGTGGTGCTGTCTCTTTAGGCCTGTGTGTGCAGTATTCCACTGTGGACATTTTCAGACTTGCTGCATTACTTGTTACTATGATCTGAATTGCCTTGACCTCTGGGTCTCCCTTTATCAAGTTAATGCTTCTTTATAAGGAACGAGAACAGAAGCAAACCCTTCTTTATCCATGGAATTACATGCTTTCTGCAAACCTGCAGGAAGTTGTAACCACATCTGTGATTTCATGCTGATTATCTGACCTTGGTCATGATGGGAGTTTGGAGTCATCAGATGAGGTGGACATTCATTGTAATGATCAAGGTTATGTTCTCTTTAGACTAAGATACTTTTACTTTATACCTCTTTGATTCTTACATGATGATTTTTTTTTTTAGGTGAATTGACATGATGTGGAGCAACAAGTCTAATGAGGTGCCTCTCCAAAATCCGAGGCACAACCAAAGCAAGGATTCTACCAGAGGTAAGGATTTTCTCTGTTCTGCTGCCTTGTTTTGGGAAATGTTTTGTCACGAGTTCTTTGAAACTTTGGGCAGTTGTTCCAGAAGGCATTCTTCTGCCTCAGTTTGGGAGCTAAGTGCGTGTGTTCTATGGCAGCAGTTTTGTACTCCAGTCTCTGGAGTATTTGCTGATCTGCATTTGCAGTTGCCAGCCTGGGATATGATTGCCAAGATGGCACAGAGACAGAGTTTTTTTTAAGTGCTGTAGAGGAGGAGCAGTGCAGGAACAGAAACTGGGAGCTGTTGGCTCTTGAAAGAAGTGAGGAAAAGCCTGTGACAGTTACTCGGTTCCGGAGTGGTGAAGACTCTTGAATCACAGCAGTACATCTCCACTGGGATGACTTTCACAACACTTTTGTCTCCTGTAGCTGGAGAAATCACATTAGCTTTTTACTGTTACAATTACTCTAACTTAGGAAAGGAGGGGGCAGAAAAATTTAAAAATGACAGTGCTTCCCTGAAAGGAAGAAAGGTCTTGTCTGCACAGCAGTTGAGTCGCGTGCTGAGCCTGTGGTTTGAGATCGATCATATGATCTCCCATATGACAAAACTGGACTCCAGAAGTTATTCTGAAACTAGAGAAAGATTATTATTTTGTCTGTAAGAAGGGCATTATTGCTGGTTATTTCATGTGGTATGTTCAGTTTCTTTTAAAATTACCTACTTTCTGAAGCTGTAGTGTTCTGTGCACAAGAAGCACCATCTCTAGAAGTCAAAGCAAGGTTGTTTCTGTGCAACTTCTCTAACCCTCTTCCTTTGTGTTGTTGCATCTTGCTTGAAATCAAATTGGCAGCTTTTTTACTATCAAGAAGAGATTGTTTCTTTCAACTCTATCTTACTACTACTCTCCGTGGTTCTGACACACAGATGTTATGTTTTATAAACAATTAGATTATAAGAACCATTAGAAAACAAAAGAAGAGGGGAACTGAGGAAGTAAATATTTGCTACTACATCCTACTGAGCTGGATTGCTCATAGAGTAGGTGCTGTCTGTTTAAATTAAAAGGCTTTAGTTAGTGCCTCCTGCTTGTTCACAAACATTATTTCTGTTTTGTTTGTAGGGTGTACAGTTCAGAAAGATTACTGTTCATAATTCTGCTGTTTGGAGCTTGGGTTTTGAGTAGAGTCTTTCAGTGTCCATGTATTCATGCTTATTTTACTGAAGAAGAAAATGGAAGGGGGAAAAGAAAGGTAGCTAAACTATAGTATAGAAAAATAAAAGATAATTATGTTGGGGTAGATAACCAGCTTCATTTTACCTTCTTAACATCTTCTATTATATGTGGTGGGTTTGATTTCAGGTGTCATCATGCATTCAACCTAACTTAGTGAACTGATAACATGTTACATTAAATACTTTATAGCTTTGTTAAGATGAGCTTTGACTGATAACAGTCTTCCATAGAGGAGGTTTACTGCCTGGAACTCTGTCGTGAAAAGACATTGATTGGCAAGTGCATGAAAATTGTTTAGAAGCAACATTTTGTTTCATTGTTTTCCATGTACTAATGAGAAATTATTTTCTTTGTTTCTGCCCTGAAAGATCTAACTGCAGCATGGGCTTCTTTCTCTCAGACTAAGGCTGCTGTAAGTGCTTTTTTTTTACTTTGGGGTTGTTTGTTTTGGGTTTTTTTTACTCATTTTCAAGTAAGTTAGTGGCTACATAAGCTTTAACCAAAGTATTATTTTGCTCAGTGATTGTCTCTTCAACAAGTTGTAAATGAGACAAAGCTGTTGGAGCATGTGAACGTTGAGCTTTGTTGTATCTTGGAAAGAGTCTTCTGCACACAGGGAGAAGCTTTTGCCACAGCAAACTTAGTCTGGAGTGCAGGAATACGTGCTAAGTCTTGAGTGTAATACTACCTTTTTATGTAACAAAGTGGTGACATCACATTTTTCTGAAAACTTGGAAAAACAGCTCTCCCCTGCTTACTGAAACCAGCCAGAAAATGTGGCTACACCAGTGTATTTAGTAGTTTACCATTCAGAGTGCTGGAGCTGCTGTATTTCTGTGGGAATCACCTTTGGTCCTTAAGATGATACAGTAGTTTCTAAAACCTGGCTTCAGTGAGGCCAAACAGTTTGGGTTTTCATGGAATTCCACTCTTTCCCATAGCCTTGTTCCTCTTTTTGCTCAGTAGCTGAGCATCAATGTGGGGTTTTACAAGTGGAATTTGTATCATGCTCCATTTATAAGGGACTATTACAGAATTGTTTCCAAGTGCAATTAATATTTTATTCAGGCAAAGCATTAAGTCTCTGAATGGCATGTTATTATTAATTTTTTCAAACCAGCCTACTTAAGGGAACAAAACTATGCAAGAAAACCTAATTTATATAATCTTATTAAACAAAACTTAATAGTAATTTCCGGCCATAAGATTGTACAGTTTTGCAACGTCAGCCTTGTGGAGTTGCTCTTGCCTGCAGTTTTATTTGTCATGAAAAAGGAAAAATTTGTCATGTTCGGGGGGAAATAAAAATGTAGCTTAAAAACAGAAAACAGTGTTCTAATTTGCATTATTTTCCAATTCTAGCTCCGTCATATCGAGAACAAATTGGAAATAGCTCCCAGCAGCACAGCTGTGTTCGATTCAGTCATGGATGCCAAGAAGCCCTCTGCTAGTGGCAGCAGGAAAAGCAGCAGGAAGGGTATGTATTATTGAGGAGAGAACGTGCAAGGCACTGTAAAGCCACTGCATTCTGGGAAAGCTTGGGTTCTCCCTGCCCCCAGCTTGTCTCCTGCCAGTGGTTTTTATTCCTGAAACTCGAATTGCCCAGGAGAAACTGATGTTTCCTTCTCTGAGCTTAGGAAGGAGAGTGTTCGATCCCTCTGTTTGGTTAGAGGGGCTGACAGGACTTGCCCCACGCTGTGAGTGAGCAGTGCTTACCCACTCTGAGAAGATGCTTGCTAGATATGGCACTTCTGTTATCTAACTGAAGGAGAGCATCTGCCTATAGAAAATAAGCCCTCATTTTATATACTAAGAGCATTCTGGTAGTGTGCTACTGGAGAAGGACAGACAGATCGACCTCTAGTGGCAACACAGTCAACTTCACAGATTTAATTACTTATAATTAACCTTTAAGCATTATTATGTGTCTTTAAATATGATCATTGTTTCAAGCACTTGCTCCTAGTTATTGAAATCAGCTAGTTGAAAGAGAGAGAGCTGCTCAAACCCGAGAAAAACAATGTCAATTATTCAGCCCCAGGAGCTTTCCCTTTCTCTACCTGGAGGGATAGATACATCGAGGATTCTTTTGTTTCTGCTTCAGGTTCCCGGTCTTCCAGCCAAAACAAATCGAGCAAGGAGAAGTCCTCACGCAGCCCTCTTCGAGCAACCACTCTGGAAAGCAATGTGAAAAAATGCAGTCGTGTGGAATTTCGTGACCCATTGGCTTCGTACAGGTTAGTGCTGGGACAGCTGACTGTTGAAGAAAAATGTGCTAAGATTAGATTTAAACTAATAGTGGTGTTTTTGACAACTCAAAAATTGGTTTGCTTTCTCCCATCGCCCAGCCACGTGACAGCATGTGGTGTTGGACTTTTTTGTAAATATTACAAATTTATTTTCTATTTGGTGAATATGAGTTTAAAGTCAACTGTTTTGGAGATGGGGCCAGGTCATGAAGTGGTATGGCTCTGACCTGGCTGTGACCCATTAGTGACCTGATGGGTTTGATATGTATTTAGTTTCAGTAATAAGAGCCAAAAAGTCTATTTCCTCACTCTTCATTTCATTAGTTCTTCATATGTTCCCAAATGTATTATCAAGACAGTGTGGAGCAAGAGCAGTAGTAGTAGTACTAGAGCTAGTAGTAAAGATACATTACATTTTTGTGGGTGTGAGAAATTCATCTAAGAACAGCTTCTCATGGAACAAAAACGACATAGAACACAGAACAGGCCATAGAACACGATTATTATCCTGCTATCTAAGTTTTGGGTTTTTTTCCACTAGTTTCAGCCGTAAGGTGGTTCTCCTTGTTGCATATGAGACTGATTTGGGTCAATTTTGTTAATTGATTAGCTCATGTACTAACAATGCTTGTCTTAAGTTCTACACTTGTTGTTTAAGGCTTTATTTTTTAAATTGAAGTGTGACATTACTGCTTGCTGATTTTCTACTCCTCAACATTACATATAGCTCTTTTCAGACAGAGTGCAACAAACAAAATTTTGAACAAAAGTCTCTTTCTGTTTTGTCGGACTTGCACTATAAAAAGTGAGGTGATCAGACTTTAAAAGAACTTGCCTTTAAAATGGAGCCAAGGCAGAGGAAGTCATTCATTCAGTTGATGAACATGGTGATTGCTGATGTTGAGGGTCCTACATTTGTGTTTCTGATGAACATGGTGATTGCTGAGTTTGAGGGTCCTACATTTGTGTTTCTGACAGTGAATTTTTTTCCCCTTCTGTTACATCAGGGATATATTACATAGTTCTCTGTCTTCTCACAGTTCTAGCCAGCTTGAGGCCAAGCAGCTGCTGTCTGGTTTGGAGCTGGGCGAAGCAGAAGGGAAGAGCGAGCTCCTGGCCCGTCTGGCTCACGAGCGGGATGAGCGGGACCAGCACAGCCAAAGCTTTGACAGCCCCTTCCCCTCTGCTGCAGACGAGACTGTTGTGAGGTACCTCAACGACCGGCCAACAATCGATGCCTTGCACAATAACGAGGCGTTCCTTAGGCCTGCAGCACCTCCAAGGCTGGAAGAGGAAAAAAACAGTGGCTCCAGGGGAGATGAAAGTAGCACTAGAGCTTCTCAGAGTAACACGTCCCAGGACAGTGAACTGAAAGTGTCTTCGCCTTCTGCCACGAGTATTTGCAGTGCTCATAGGCTGGAAATCCTGAAACAGCGGCAGCATGATGCCAAGTTGGAGAAGCTGAAGGAGAGGATCCGAAAGCAGTGGGAGCATTCTGAGGAGCTCAGTGGCAGAGGGCAGCACTCGGGATATGCTGAGCAACCTGTCGTGGTCAGTAACGCAGAGAACACGGTGACTCCCAAGGTCAGGAAGGTGACAGCTGTGCCTGCTGCTCCATCATACAGAGGTACGGAGGTGCAGCTCCCCTCCCTGCCAGCTGTGCGGGGTGAGGGAGCAGAGCTCAATCCACTGAGCAACACATCAAAGCTCATAGCTCTCTTTGGGCAATATGGGGGGAGAATTACACATTTTGATCACAGATTTCAAAAAAGAAATTCTTGCAAATTTACGGAAGTGCAAATTCCTTTAAAATTCCTCCTGTCTCATCTTAGAATTACTGTAAAAAGAAGCCTGCTGTATTGGTGTTTGGCTTGATTGCAATGATTTTTTTAATGGTCTCGGAGCTTAGTAACATCATATTGATTGAAAAAGCCTTTCGCATTTTTAATAATCTTTTCCTCACCCAGTCTGCTGTTTTCCAACTGCGAGCAGGTTGTCAGACTGGTATACTGCTTTCTTCTAATTTAGCAGTAGAAATTCACGTAGTTCCTTTTTTACTTGGCAGTTTCCCATCCCTTCCACCCTGACAAAGCTGTATTTACATTTTATGGAGTTATTTTAAACCCTTGGATCATTTCCTTTCAGGTTTCAATCCTGCTGAAACAAGGATTCGCGCCCCAGATGGAAAGATCTGGCATGCGGACGAGTTCCGTATTAGTCGGGAGCTTTACAGAGATATTGCACTCCAGTTGAAAGGTGAGCCACAAGTGGAATTGATTAAGCCACACAACCTTCTCTAAGAGACAGAGAAATATATTTTGCATAAGTCTACAAAGTCATGGAAACAAAAAATTGAAGCAATGAGTGTTAAATGTATAGTGCTGCTTTGCACAGGAGGAATAACTTACTAAACTAAAGAACACTAAAACAACAACAAGTCCTTCTCCTCATTTGCTCATTCAAATACTTTTAATAGAAAACCAGTACTGAAAAGAGTTAAGTAATGGCATTTCTTTGAAACGGGAAAAAAAAAGTCTCCATTAGAATAACTTTTGTTTAATTTTGTGACTTTTTTATACATGTTTGCATGAATGAATACAATTTCCTGGTTAAAAGGACAAAGCCCACTTTTGGTTTCTGTTTTCAAAGGTACTGCTCCAAGACACAGTCCTTATTAATTGTTCACTCTGAAAAGCTGCAGTACCATTGGCAGGTCTTTTCTCTGGGTGAGCTGAAGTAGGATGCTTTTTATTTGCTTGGCTGGTTACAGTGGAGTGCTGTAAGCTTGAATTGCCTCTGACTGGCTGAGTTGGGGGAGGGGGAATCAGGTGAATAAAATGGAAGGGAATGGAGAATAAAATCCCCAGAGAACCTCTAGTTTTGCAGCATAAGAGCTTGCTAATTAAGAATGACTTTTCTCTTTGCTCAAAACATATAAGACTGAAGGAAAATGCATTGAGATTCAAATCTGTAGGTATCTGTGTAGTGTCTTGTATGGGAATAAACAACTGTCTTTTTTCCTTGTACAACTTGATAAGTTACTGAGGACTAAAAAATAGTTCAGAAAGAAGAGATGCTCCTTTTCAGTAAAATTATTTTGCAAATACACTGTTCAGACCAGTCTGTGAAATTACTTCCAAATTTCCACAGACTTTTAATCACACTAGCATTTATTTTTTTAGTTTTGGCAAGCATAACGAGCTGTTTATAGACATTCAATTTCTTTTAAAAGCTTCGTTGAAGAGATCCAATTAAAAGGCATTTGGATCATGTGTCCAGTGCCTACAAAAGGAAGGAGCTGTGCGTGTTGATCCATACTCCTGTCATGATGCCATATGTAGAACAGCTGTTGTGGAACGTGTCTCCTTTCTCAGCTGAGAAGATTATACTGAATAGCTGATTTCTAGTAAACAAATGCTGGTGCTGCACATAATATGTACTGCAAATGTATTTTTAGGTTGTCAGATTATCTATCCATGTATTACTTCTGTATTAAATTAGGTGTGTACAGTCACTTGTATCAGAACTGTGCTTTGCTGTCTAGTGCTAAAATAATCTTTTAGATCTCTGAAATCTACAGCAGCACTGTTCTTCACAACAAAAAGATTTTTATGTGTAAGCATAGATTATACAGGGTGTCTTCATCTCTGTATAGCAGTTGGGCTAAAGGATATTGTATGGGCCCCAAGCTTCCAGTAAGTTTGTCTTACAGATGTTGAGGATTTGCCATACTGGAACAAAGTTGCTGTAATTAGGAGCAGGGTGGGAAGCAGCCTGCACTTTGCTGGTGTCAGGAAAGAGCAGTTTATTGCTAAAGAGGTGAGGAGGAAAGTTAACTTTCTACAAATGCCTTCACTGAGGCCTCTGGTGCTCAGCACATTGATTGTCTTACCTGCTCTTGTTGCCGCCTTAAAGGCAGCTAGAAAATTTGTAAGGAAAGGGTGCTAAGAGTCAGAAAGACTCCTAAAATTCCCTTCCTTTGAAATACAATCTCCTGTTCTGCCTCTGATGCTTCCTATGGACATCCACCAGAGAGTGGATTCAGATGAAATCAGGGGCTGTAAATGTTTGCATTAGCATCTAACTAAAGCTCCAGATCTGTCCATAGAAGGGGTTGCATCTTGGTTGGTTTAGGTTGTCTGATCACATCCTTTAGAGAAGAGGAACCAGCAAACAGTGGTAGCAGTGGCCACAGAGTTCCTTATGTGCTGAATGTGCTGTCATGCATTACTTAATGTGGAAGCAGCAGCCCGTATGTTCAGGAGTGAAGGAACATGTCCTTGTGGAACATTACAGCAGTAAAATGTCCTATCTGTAGCAGAAGAGAACCAACAGTTATTCATGTTAAACTGCAAACATTTCTTTTAGAACTGAAAGTTACCTCTGTAAAGATCTGTTGTGGCATTGCTGTGGCTTCACTGTCTTCCTGTGCCTAGGTAAACAGTCCTTGATTCAAAATTCCCATGCTGTGAGGATTTTAAAGTGATGGACTGGAAGTGATGGATCTGGGTATATAATCTGGGAAAGTCAGTGGATTCTCTTGTGTTTCTCTGAGTTCTGGTTTTTCAAGCGTTGAAGCAAGCTTGTTATTCTGTGTTCTCCCCTGTGGGATATCACTGAACAGCTTTTGTTTGTTTTTAGAGGATTCAACACTGAAAGGAAAATCTGGTGAGAGAAACAAAGAGAAGAAAGCAACCAGACCAGTGCGGAAAGTGCAAAAACTGACACGGTTGTCAAGTCCAGAGTCCAAACAAGGTGACTATTGCTGCTGTAGAGGGGGGATTGTCACACGTCATTCAGAGAGGAGTTTTGTCTCAAGAAAGAAAAATTAAAGCATATTGCTTTAAACATCTTCTCAGATGTGCAGCAGTGCTGCTGTAGTGAGTCTGTGCACTGTGCTGCACTGGGGATTGTGTGTGGTTTTGTTGTTGGTTGGTGGCTGTGTGCACTTTTTTGTGGTTTATTTTCATTTTTTGCCTTTCCATTTGCTGTGTGCACCTTGAGGAAACTGCTGCGGAGTGTGAGTTTCTTGTGGGGGGAGGTTTCCTTAGGTATCTGTCAGGGCAGTGCAGACAATAAGAAGCAGTAGCTCTGCTCTGGATCCTGTTTCTGTTCTGCTTGTGATGAAGCTGATTAGAGCCTGACCCACAGCTCAGTCAGCAATGCTGAGACACGATATTAAAATCAGTGCCACTGGGACTTGCCAAGTTGCTCTCCTCTGTCAGGTGAGGAGGGACTGCAGTCAAAGTTGTTCTCTTAGATGATTCCTCAGCGGGGAAGCAGAGAACAGGATGCTCCTGGTTCTTCTCTGGTTGTTCTTCCACGTTTCAAGTTGTTGCTATCCTGCACCTCCAGTTCTGGCTTAACCCACTCCTGACTTTTTCAGTTGGTGAAAGAATGTAAACACACATTCCCTGACTAGTCCTACAAATCTTGGTATTTTTAAAGCAACGTTTATTTCTTTTACCAGCTGAGAACTTTTTTCCCCCACTGTTTTCTGACAATTGCACTGATTATTAAATACAATTTAATTATTTAGAGAAGATGATGTGAGCAGGTTATTCTAGAGCAGTGCCTTATAGAAGAAAATAAAATTAACCATGTGTGGAATTCTGTCAGTGCTTCTTAGTTTTCCAGTAGTGTTAATCTTTGATACTGGCAGCAAAAGAATTATGAAGACTTCTAGATAGGCTTTGCATTTTGTTTTAGTTTTTATACAAAGTGAGTAGTTACGGTTGCAATCACACACAGCAATTTCTTTTCTTTAAATATATATAAGTTTAGGCACCTCTTGAACTCCTCTTAAGGTTTTATATTTCTCTATATGTACAGTGACCCATTTTGAAATGTTTTGAAAAAAAAAAGCTGTTTTAAAAATTATTATAAAGGATTTTAGAGAGTGAATATGTGCTTCTGCATGCTGTAAATCTTGAAGCTGCTTGTGAATATTTTGTGGTAAGGAATGCTAATACTTCAAGTGATAAGCATGGATTTGCTCCCTCCTGTGCTGATCAATCCCCATTTAAGGGATCACACTCAGCTGTCCTACATGGTTATGGCAGTTCCGAGTGAGGGAGGAGCTCAATGTGCAGGACAGCCCCAGCAATCCCACCCTGTGCCTGAGAGCATTGTCCAAATGCATCTTGAGCTCCATCAGTCTTGGGGCTGTGACCTCTTCTCTGTGATGCCTTCAGTGGCTCCCTAGAAACAGAGAGCAGACAGGAATAAAGGAATCAAGGAGGG
Source organism: Erpornis zantholeuca (assembly GCA_013400515.1). NCBI lineage: Eukaryota > Metazoa > Chordata > Aves > Passeriformes > Timaliidae > Erpornis > Erpornis zantholeuca. The sequence continues at coordinate 623,657 of VZTN01027632.1, forward strand.
ATTGATTGGAAAGGCCTTCAGAGGTACACTCTGAGCTCCAGAGGCTCCTGCCTCAGTGCATCCCAACATGGACAAGGACAGCTCCCGAGTTCTTCCCACTTGGATCTCAGCATCAATTCCCCAAGCAGAAGCCAGGCAAGGATGGAATTTGCCCAAGCTTGCCCCCCTGTCCCCAAGCTTGTGGTTTGCAGTTGTTGGGCCTAGGAGGGTCTGGGTGTCCTTGGAGAGCTGGAGAGGCTTTGTTGTGTGTGTGTGAGCATGAGAGAACAGCACTGAATGAGCTCCAGGGAACTGCAGAGTGACACTGGGCAGGGCAGGGCTGGGAACATAGAAAAGTTCAAACCTAAGGCATCACCTGGAGAGTCTGTTCAGTGCCCAAACACCCTCTGGATGAATCTTTTCCTAGTATCCAACCTAACCCTCCCCTGCCACAACTTAGGCCATTCCCTCAGGTCCTTTCACTGGTCACCACAGAGAGATCAGTGCCCACCCCTCTGCTTCCCCTTTTGAGGAAGTCCCCTCTGCCTTTGAGGGAATCAACAGCTGTAAGCTCCAGCCCCTCCATTACATACAAAGCCACCTCCTGTTCGATGGATTCAGTGTGTGGAAAATGATGACCTGAAATCCCTGGAAGACAAGAAGCAGCTCTAAGTGGCACATCCATGCTAGTCCATCCTCCTCCAGTCATTGCAGTAAGAAACTTCTTACCATGGACAAGGCTATTAATAGCCATGGCTCGTGTTCTGCCCCGTTGGCGTGTTTTAGTTAAACAGCTGACTTGAAATGGAAGATGACACTTTACAGTGGCTCTTTAAACACACACAGAACTAACTGAGAACAGCAAGTTCTGCAGGAGAACCCCTTTGGCTGATGCCTCTGTTTCAGAGAGGCTTGTAGTGACATGTTTCAAGTGACAGCTCTTTTATAAAATGCTTGGATAATTTACAGTGCCAGGAGTTCTGTTAACAAATGATTGAATAGTGGGCTGCAGAGTTGTAGGTTAAAATAACGAGAAAAGAAAGGGGGTTGGAAACTGAGGACTGAGGGATTGCCAAAACAATTATTCTGCTGTCCTGGATTTCACTCGACATTGTTGGTGTCCTGTCTTCAAAGTGCTGTTGGGCCCAGTACAGTCCCTTTTTTGTTTGGCTGTGGTGATATCATGCTGCAGTGGCTGGGTTTCTTTAGGCAGAGCTCTGGGAGGGAGAGCCTGAAATGGAATTGTTACAAATCAACTGCAAATTGGATATGCAAGTTAGGTACTTTTCTAGTAATTAAATACCCCTGAATGGTCTGATTAATTTATAGATTATTAATTATCTGAATTACCTAATTCAGTTTTATTTTTTATACTGTGTTTTTCCCCAAAGCACTTTTAAGGTCATTATTTAAAAGAACATTTATTAGTAGTATTGGAAGTTAGTGGGTTGAAAGGTGAGTTGAATAAACCTGTCATTTAATCTATCCAATATTGGGTAAAGATGCCACCATAATCAGTTGCTATCATTTAGTTATGTATAGAATGATAAAATAATCCTATAAGATTTTGATTGGGTTTCTGTCACCTGCAAGGTATTCTGTCCTTGAATTAACTATCAACTAATAGGGTTTATTGTTAACTGTTTTCAGTGCTGGAACAGAAGTCCCAGCTAAGGGACAGTGAGTTGGCATTGGTGTACAACATCTGCTGCTCGGTATTTTTTAACCTCCTCACAAGACGTGTATCTCAGCAATTAATTATCTGTAAAAACCTTTAAAGTGGTTTTGTTTTTTTTTTCCCTTGAGTATTAGCTAATATTATTTTAATAGGAAGGCTAAGGGGTTTTTATATCTCACCTTTATTTTCGTTCCTCTTATTACTACAGTTTAGTTGCTTTTATGTTTTTATTTCTTATTTTCCATATTTGAGTGGTAATGAACAGCTCTAGAAATATTACCTGTGTCCCTGGCCAGGCTCGTTGATATATTTTAGACCTGTATAACCTGTTCTTCTTTTTCAAATGAGGTTCTGTAGGGCTTTAATGTGCTGCAGTGTGTTTGGGGTGTTGCACTGCATGACGTGTGGGTGTGTGAGGCAGCTGTGGAGTGTCTTCCTGGGACATGAGTGTCTGACTGTGTGTGACTGCAGCTGAACCACTTCTGCAGAGTTAAATGGCACAGAAGTGACGAATGGCTGTGATGAATACTCCTTTCTGATACCGTGGCAAGTCCTCTTGTGCTTGACTTTTATTTATTCCTTATCTTCCAGGTGGAAACTATGTGATAAGTGCATCCTCCTGGCGAGAGGGACAAAAGCTGGTAAAAAAGATCCTGGGTCCAGCTCCCAGAATAGAACAGGACAGAAGAGCTGTATCCAGTGACAGAACAGGCCGAGAGAGAGCTGCCAAGTCTGGTAAGTTGTTCTTTTATCACTGGACTTACTTCATTTTACTTTATTATATAACACTGCACGTCTGCAGACTAGAGCAGACTTCTGAGCTAGAGTGTTCTGAGATAGAAGTTTCTTATCAAAATTGCTCCAATTTTTAACCTGGAGTTTGAGGGTGGGGGGAGGGAAATTTTGCCCACAACCATGGCTGGGATGCATAACCTCTGTTCCTGGGTGGATTATGGACTTTTTTGTGTGTCATGGTCCCTGCACATGGGACTTGAAGGATGGAATGTGCCGCAAGGGAGCTTGGGGTATCTGGAAAACATGAGATAGAGGCTGCAACCAAAAAAATGGACAGCTGCAATCTGTCTTTGCCTCTTGAATCCAGGGGAAAGGAATGGCTAGCAGTGGTCCACTGGCCAGATGAATTTTCCAGGTGTGCTGTATATAATCCATAACCTATGATTGAGTTTAACAGGATCTCAGTTTAACAGGAATTGTAGTTCTTCCAGATACAGTATAATGTCATCCATGTGCATCATAAATATTCATTGATTCCTCCACCAGCCCTTCTCAGAATGTATCCAGAATCTCAGACAGGGCAAATAAGACATGCTGGTAACTGCTGTGCTTCTTATGCCTCTGAGGTGGTGAGGCTGGTAAGAGTAGAAAGGCTGTGGGCTCAGTCTAAGCAAAGGCTGCCACATTCAGACCGTGACACTGAATGAGGCAAAGACCTGTTTACAGCCAGATCTGCCCTCCTCCCTCAGCCTTCTTTATGCAGCTGTTTTCCAAATTTGATTGTTACCTGAAATATTTGACATCTCATTCTTTAGCAGGCTGCATTGGAAGGACAGGTTCTGATTCTAGACTGGATGTTACCCGTAAAAGCTCTTCAAGGAGTTCTGAAAGGTCAAGAAGTAGAGTACGGTCTGAGACCAATCTGAGAAAACTGGAAGCTGCTCTTCCAGGTGATAACCAAGAAGATCATGCCTCTGTAAAGAAGGACTTCCTGCCCATGGAGATACGTGGAATTCTCGATGACCTGCAGTTGGATTCCATGAGTACAAAGCAAGAGACAGATGTGGAAAAGCAGAGTCAAAAATCTGTTTTGCCTGCTCAAAGTACGAGGAGCCACAGTCCAACAAAAAGGAAACCGGACAAGGTAGCTGCCAGTGAGGAGCCTCAGGTGATCTCTAAGAAACGCCACTATGACAGTGATGAGGTTCGTCAGTACATCATCAGGCAGCAAGAGGAGAGGAAGAAGAAGCAGAATGAAGAGAAGAAAGCACAAAAGGAGGCAACAGAACAGAAGAACAAAAGGCTCCAAGAGCTCTACAGAAAGCAGAAGGAGGCTGTTGCTAAAGTGAAGAATGTGCCTCCTCCTGAGCCTTCAGCAGCCAAACGGTTACAGGAAACCTATTCCAAACTCCTGCTGGAGCGAACGCTTTTAGAAGAGCCACCTCAGCTGCCTACGGTGCAGGAAACACAGGTACAGCTGATTCACTCACTTCATGCTTGCAGTTGTTTGCAGGAATAGGAGGTCGCATGTGTAGGAAGGTTGTGGCTTGTGCTGGTCTGGTGGTTATCAGTTAAGACAAAAGAACTGAAGGTGTTGCTTTGCTCAAACATAGTGCAGCCTCCAAGGTGCAGCCTCCGTGCTAGTGGCTGCTTTTTGGCACAGCAAGGCTTACTAGAAAGTTGACTGAAAATCATCTTTCTGTTTTAAATAGAAGCTGAATTCTGGATATTAGCCTTTTCAATTGTAACGAGGCAAGAGCTCCTAAACTCTGACACACTATTGAAAATGCGTTTTTCTGGTTCTCTTCATCTCTAGCCCAGACCTGGTTATCAGCCATCTGGGGAATCTGACAAGGAAAACAAGGCTCAGGAGCGTCCTCCGAGTGCATCTTCCAGCAGTGACATGTCCCTGTCGGAGCCGCAGCAGCCGCTCCTGAGGTGAGCAAATGGGGCCTTGGGGAAGAGAGGAAAGTGCTCCTGCTTTTGTCTCTGAGAGGTGAAAATAGACTTGGCTCTTGAGTTCGTGTTCCAGGGAGGGTAATTGTCTTTACAGCAATTACAGCATTTTCCTTGCAGAAAAGAGGAAGCTGATGCAGGAAACCATATGAAAATTTTGGCTGTGCTGGGTTTGTGAGTGTGTAAATAAATAAAGTGAATGTTGGTTGCTGGTAATGTTTTGTTGACAGCAGTGGGATGTTTATTTTGTTTTGGGACACTCTTATTTCCTCTGCCATTGCTGTTGGGCAAGAGAAGCTAGCTGTATGAATATATCTGTTGATTTTTCTTACTTGATTTGCTTGGTGTTGCTGTTTAATCTGTTGTCTTGGATTCAGCCGTTTGTCACTCTCTATAAAGTACCAGAAACCTCTGCTTCTTTTTGGAACTAGCCTTTCCCGATTTCTTTTCATGCTGCTTTCCCAATTTTTAATTGTTCAGTGCGTTATCAAAGGTTTTTAACTGCAAGTCAAGGTGCCTAACCAAACACTTAGATGTAAGGAAGTAAGAATCCTGAAGTTTCTTGGCTATCCTTAATAATCCTTTTGTGCTGGTATCTTCATTTTTAATCACATAATGGATGTCTGCTTCTTAAATGTATACTTGCATCAGTAGCTGTACTCTGATTTAGTAAATTCAGTGAGACTTGTTTTCCTTCTGGAAAAGTTCAAGGAAGTTCACTGGAATGCCATGTACTACTGTGTGTAAAATAAACTGCTAAACCATATAGTAAATATTGTTAGTGTAACATCATAAAGAAAAAACATAATTGCTAGTAGTAGAGGAGAGATGAGACTCGCAGGACTGCATAAAGTATTCAGAGACCCTCATAGTAATCAGAGTAAAAGGTTTTTTAGGAGACTTTCCAGGAGTTCTAGTATTCTGGACATGGCCAGACGATAAGGCAAAAAAAAAAAATCTCTCTTTTGAAGTCAGGAAGCTTCTGGACAGGACTTACTTCTGACATTGAAACACCCTCAGCTTGTTACAACCCTGAAACAAAGAGTACACCATAATGGCATTTCAGACTTGGGAGGTGCTGTGTTGTTTGGTTTGTTGGGTTGTTTTACTAAATAACATTCTGTGTCTGTTTACTGTCCCATTCCCTGCCCCTCTGATTCCACCAAAAAGCATTTTGTTCTGAAGTTAAATTTGTGGCAATGTTGTCTAATCTAGGACATCAATACTCCTGTAAGTCATCAATGTAAATGTTGACTTTTCATTTCAGGAGCGATTTGCTGGAGCCTCCGTGGGTACAGCCAGACAGGTTGAGCCCAAGGGTCCAGCTCCCCCACCCACAAGCTCTGCTGGGCTCAGGGGGAGGCCCTTGTTCCCAGCACTGGAGTCTGGAGCAGATGGACCTTCTGTCGAAGGAGTGTGATGCGATGTTGGCAGGCAGGAGGAGCCACTCTGCCCCCGTGGGGTCCCTGGTGCCTCAGTCGTACCTGAACGCACCTGCTGCGCAGGAAAACCTCTCCGTGAAGCCTGCTGCCAGCCAGTATAAGAGCCAATTAGACCGCCTTGAAGCCTTGAAAGCTACAGCTGCTTCCCTTTCTAGCAGGATTGAAACTGAGGCCAAGAAGTTGGCTGGCGCTGGTATCAACTACGGTGCTGTGTGGAACTCAGAATTCATGCAAGAAAACCAGGATGATGGACGGTGGGCAAAGGCTGTGAGTCCTCCTGTGAGAGAGGAAAATGAAAATACTTTTTCAGCCAGAATTCAAAGGATGTTGGGTGCCTGTGTGTCTCATACAGGCTTCGATGACAACCTTCCTGGGGTAGGCCACCTTAGTGAGTTTAAAAAGCTCCCTGAGACCATCAGGCCTCTTAGTGACGTAGTCAGCCTTGGATTGAGGTCTCCTGCAGCTAACAGGCACGAAGGGATCCTGGAACATTTATCCAAGAGACAGATGGACTGCCCAGGGCGGGAGAACCAGGCGTATCCCCTGAGCAAAGCCACTACTCCTCGTGAGTCCAGCATTGACTCCATCAGCGAAGGGCCTCTCCTGAGTGATGGAAACCTCTCGGAAGAGGAAGGAGGCCAGCACAAGCAGCTGCCACTGAAGATGCTGGAGACATTAAAAGAGAAGGATTTCTGCATTCGGGAGAGAAATGCTTTTGAGCCCATAAAGGAGTTTCAGAAAGCAGCTGAGAGGTACTCGCCACTTTTCACTCAGACAAGTGACACACACAGCAAGGGGCCCTGGGAGGAGCTGGCAAAGGGAAGTCCCCACAGCGTCATCAACATCTTTGCAAAAAATTATCAGCTTCACGGAAAAGGTAAGAATGGAAACTTTCCTGAAAGCTCTTGTGGATTGCTATTTTCCCAGTCTTACTGTTCCATACTCCTTATACTTCCCTGTTACGGAATGTGCTTTCAGAGGTCTCAAATGTGAATCTCTGTAAGACATGATATACAGCTGTCTCATGCAGGATGCTGCTTTGTTTCATTTTCATGTTTTGTACAAATTTATTCCTCATTTTATGAGTACTTTGTCTCTGGCCTGCAGCTCCTCATTCTGAGGAGGAATGTTTTCTGAGAAGTTGATTTTTGTCTTGTGGTTTTTCTTTATTTTTTTTACCTTCCTATTATTTCCTTTAAAGATGATTGCATGAAATTTTCTGCAGATGGCTCTACTCTAAAGCAGTGTGCTCTTCAAGAATGTTTTGGGTTGGAGTATGTTAATGAAGTAAAGCATTCAATAATTTACAAAAAGAGGAAGACTGTGCTTGTTATGTTGTGTTAAAACTGCCATGGGACGGCTGTTCTCCTAATGATTTTGTGTTTGGAAAGGAAGTCATTGTAACTCATGGTTTGGGAGCATTTTAATTCCTGCAGTTTTATTACCTCTTTGCTGTGTGTTTGCATTTGTTATAATTTCTGTCCTCTCCCTTCTTTCTCACACCTCAGTGTTTGAAGAAAGGCTGAATGGAGGCTCTGGCCTCCTGCGCCCGTTGCTGCCTGCCATGAGCCCTCCGGAGAGCGTGGCCTCTTACGAAGATGATTTTGTCTCATCGCAGGGAAGCAGCACTTTAACAGACAGAAAGATCTCACGTGACCTCAGGTAACTGTGCTCCACTTCCTACAGAAACTCAGAATTCAAGAGACAATAGTTAATACAAAATTTATTTCATAATGTGCTGGGTGTCTTTTCTGCTGTGCTGTACTGTACTAGGCAAAGTGATGAAGTAATTTCTTAGGACCTTGTTAATATAGCAGCCAACACAGTTATGATGGAGTCTAGTATTCCTGCTCCCTGTCTAATTTCTGCTGTTCTTTAGCCTGGACAGGTAGCTTTAGACAAGATTCTTACCCTTTGAAGTCCAGAGAACATTAGTTCTCTGACTTGTGGGGCTGCAATAATGCTCATTTGGGCGGTCTTGTAATTTAGAAAAAAATGGAAAAGCTATTTGAAAGTCTTGAAATGCCTTTAGTACTTCAAAATTCAGTATAAAATCTGCAGTTGCTTTCAGTAAGCATTTTTCAGACCTTACTTAGTAATGGATGTATAAACTGCCTGTAAGAACTTTTAAAAGATTTTGTTCAGGTTAAAATTTGAGGACTCTCCATGTCTACTGCACAGCTTCCTGAATTTTCTAAGACCCCTTTTTTTGTAATGAGCTATATTTCTATCCTTTGGGCACCTTGGGGGAGGCCACAAGTGTTGTTGTGCCAGTGATACTTAACCTCAGAAGAAAAGAAGTTAAAAGGCACTTTGCACACCGAGAATGTTGGTTGCAAAAAATGGTCTCTTTCTGCTTAAAACCTCTTCCTTCTGTTGGTATTATTTAGCATGTGATGCATTGGCGTCTCTTTCTTCAAGTCTTTCGTGATCATTTACTGAAAATTGCTCATATTTTTGGCAGTTGATATCTGCATGCCTAGAGATTATCTGAAATGCACTCACATTTTGAGTTATTCATATGTTGTTCCAGTGTGGAGTCAAACAACTCTTAAAGAGTTGAAATTGGAGAGGGTGATCGTTATCCATCTTTTAGTCTTTGTTATTATTGGAAGCATGTTTCAATATGTTCAATATCATATCAAACTTCCCAATGTCTTAGCTGTCATAGCTTTTAATCTCAAAATCACTGCTTTTCTCAGTGGGCTGTCTCTAATTCAAAGTGGGGTAGTTTTCTTGTGCACAGTGTGTTGCTTTTCCCTGCTCTTAAAATTAAAACCAAAACATGGTTTATGGGGAAAAGGGGTTTTGATCTCAGTATTTATTTAAGGATCTTTGGGTGCAGCACTTGGTCCACGTGGAATGCCCCAAAATGCATACACTGCTCCCCCCCCCAGAAATGCACACAATTATAGGCCTTGGAAATTAGGATATTTATCAAAGATTCTTCAGTGAAGTCTTGAGTGAACTCTTCATTCTGAGGAACTTTCCTTATGGATGGGTTTATTTTAGTTTACAAAATGTGTTCTGGAGAGGCCCTTGGTGTCTGGGGCGCCCAGGATGTTTGCTCTCCTGGTTTAATGGTGCTGTGGGGCTGAGCTGAGTTCTCAGCCTTGGGAAGGTACAAGTGTGGGGCTAAAAGCACTGAGAATACATCAAACTATATAAAAGGGTATGTAAGAGGGGTATAAAAGAAAAGGCAAAGAATCATCCTGGCATCAGTGTAATGTGGGAGCTGGAAGTCCTCAGTCACTGCCAATGTGCTCCTGTTTAGTGTTGCTGGCAGCAGTAATTCGAGTGTTCAGGAAGAAGTTCCGAGCAGGAAGTCTCCCCTTGAGCCTCGGTCTGTGGAGCTTGGTTCTCAGCACTCGTCTGGGCCCCGGTCTGCAGCGTCTTCCCACTCATCTGCTTCCTCTAGAAAGAGGGGGAAAAAGGAACGTAAGTGCAATACCTGCCTCTAGAGTATCCTTTTTTATGAAGGAAGTTTTAGGCTTTTCTTGTTAGGAAATTGCAGTCCTACGCATCTGAAAACTGTAATCTAATACTGCTGGAATGATTGATTTGTTCCTTCAGTGACTCTTTCTTAGATTCTTTTTGACTCTGATTATTCTCTGACCTTAAAATACAGTAATTTAAAGTTAAATAAGCAAGAGCATTGAAAAGTTAACTGCGTTGAAAAGTTTCCTTTCCTAAACCAGCCTTCTGTTAAATCAGTTAATTTTAGTGTTGTGTGGGAGCTATCCTTAGATTCTGTACTGAGAAAATGCCAATAGGCTTCTGAGTTGTGGCCGTGTTTGTGAAGGTGACAACAAATATGCCTGAATGCTTTGTCTTTGGGTCACAGTTAGTTTTCATAAGTGCACAAGTTAGTAAATGCATTACTTTCTGTGGTAACCTGTACATTACAAAAGCATGATGAAACTTGAGGCTCGGTGCACTCATAGTATATAAGCAATGGATAAAAAAACCTAGGTTTTAATCCAATAGAAACATAACAAAAATAGGATTGGGCATTCTCAATTTTCTCTCTTCCTATTTTTTCAAAATTCTTTACCTTTCCCCCAAAAAGCTAGGCTGTATTCTGACTATCAGTGGTAAAGAATCAGATGTGTATTTTCTTTATTTAAACTGATAGTGTGCTGAAATGAAAGCTGAGTGACAGTTTTGACAGTGAACACAATATACAGAAGAGAACTTCATCACCAATTCTACATTTCTTGCTTGTTGGATCTGTAGACTTCTAACTCAAAGACTTCTTTAATTGGGGAAAAACGTCTCAATTAATTGTTTTGGGGCTTTTGATGGTGAGGTATTCACGTGTAGAACCAAACAAACTTTTGACACTGTTGTTGCTTCTTAGGGTTGGACTCTTTCAGTGGAAGTTCTCACCACTTTTCTGTGGAAGAAGATAAAATACTGTCTGAATTAGAGTGGGGTTCCCAACAGGCTAAGAAATCCTTATCGAGTAGCAGAATTTCTAGTAAAGAGCATGAGCAGAACCCAGATACAGACAACACACTGGAAAACTTGTCTGGACACTCCCTGATGAGGTAACAGGAATGTTGTAAGAGTTTATGCAAATATCATGATGCATGGTAGTGTTATGGGCTGTGGCTTTGGAAATGCAAAAGGCAAGTAACAGAAATGGTCAAATGTTAGTAGCATGTGCATGCAGAAAATATTTCTTCCCTGTATTTGAAATATGAAACTCGGAGTCCTGCCATGTCCAGTACCTTAAGCACTGAAATTCAGTTTTCATTTCCCTCTTCTAGAAAAGGTGTGTTAGAGGTGTGTCAGGGTTTATTCAACTTGTGCAGTCACCTTTCTTTTTTCAGTAGATACAAAGACAATTTTGGCTGTACTTGTGTTCTGCTAATACTCACAAAGCCTCTCCAGCTTGGGGAGTTTGAAAGATGAGCCTATCCTTGGAAAAGAGTGTATTAAAGAAAGAAACTGAAGTTTTCTGTTGCAACCTCTTTTTGTCTAGTTAAAAATGTGTTTTCTGCTAATTGTCCAGTGAAGGTGGTTATGAAACACTCAGTTTTTACTGCAGTTTTTTCCTAAAAGCATCAAATACTATGAATGATTTCTCATTCTGTGTTGGTTTAGAGCAGTTCTGAGGTATTGGCTTCTGTTGGTGACTCTTCCTGACATCCAATATTGGGTTTGAAAGGTCCTTTGATCTCCTAAGATGTGCCAAGTAAAGCAGAATGTCTTCCCAAAGGATTTAAACAGCCACCGTTAATCCTCTTCAGCTTAATAAAATTGGAATAGTAAATTTAAGAAGCATCTGTATTATTTTCTCTGTTTAAAAGAGAAATGTCTTCTCTCAGGAAGTGTTACTGTAGTATCATATGAATTGTTTAAGTCAAGTTTTGGTTTCCATTCCATTTTAGGAGAGACATCAAGACTCAGGGCAGTGGCTTATCACAATCCATGTGCTAGAAGTAAACTGTTCACTTTTTACATGCACATGCAGATGATTGCATTGTGACTTTTTCATGCCAGGCTCCTGACAGGAGGCATTGAAACTGCTTCTCTGGTCATATAGAACATGAAGATGCTGCGTTTTTGGTTTTTTTTTAATTTTTTGTGCGTGTGTGCTAACTAGGCTTAATACGTGGGGGGAAAATAGGGTGCTCTGGAAACTTAACTCTGAACTGGGATTTAGGGGCAAAACCCATCTCATGAGGCCATTTCCTGAAGACAGACTGGGCTTGTGCAAACCATGCCAGACTGTGCCCTTGGCATGGATCTGTTTGTGTCTAGGAATGGAAGAACAAGATTATTGCTTTATTGTTTTATCACATGGCTGGCCTAGGAGAATATTGACTCCTTTCACTTTCTGTTTCACTGTCAGTTTCTCAGACAAGGGGAGACCCCAGAAGACACCAACTTCTTCCCCATCTCCCGGCTCCCAAAAAATGTTGCAGTTCGATTCTGTAGGCAATGCAGCAGAAAGAGTCAAGTCACCTGCTGGCTTTGCTGGAGGTACAGCCCCAGGGCTGAAGCCAAACGTGGCCTTCCCTGACGCGGGCCTGGGAGCCAGCAGGTCTGCAGCAGGAGCGGCCTCAGCCAGCGGTGAGTTTTTGTCCAAACCACGCTGATGCCAGAGCAGCTACAGCATTTTCCCCTTGGTGTTTGGTGCGGGACGCTGGGGTCTGTGGGGTGAGCAGTGTGTGTTGTCCTGCAGGAGGCCTGCGCTTCTCCCCCGCGGGGCTGCAGCACCGACTGTCAGCAGAGCTGAACTACCTGAGTGCCATCGAGGAGTCTGTGCGGCAGCTCTCGGACCTGGAGCGGGTACGAGGCATCTCGCTCGCCCAGCAGGAGAGCGTTTCTTTGGCTCAGATCCTGAAGGTAACGGGAAAATACTTCCGTGTCTTAACCTTTTTGTTTCTGGCATTGTTTGTTTGCAAGAAAATGAACCAAGGTAGGGCAAGTTAAGCTTTGTTAGTAGGGCGGAGAAATCGTAATGGGCATGATGGGGCATCTTTGGTAATACCCATTTTTTAGGATTAACATCTGTTGTCTTTCTCACTGTAAGTTGACACAAAGGAAGTAGCTACTCTGGAATATGTGTCATGAATATACCATTAGCTGGAATCACTGTTTTGGTTGTGTTCCTCAGACAAATACAGGCATGGTTGTTTACTGGGGTTGATGTTGGATTCATCTGTGCCATTCATTCATACACTGTGCCATGCAGTGTAGTTGTTTGGGCTGGATGATTTGTTTTATTCTGCAAAACCAGTATTTTTGGTTGAAGTTTCCTTATGTTGACAAGATTGATTATTCTAGTTTGTTGAATTAATCAATCTCCTAAACTCCTTTCTGCACTGTGGTGGAAGTGTATGGGGAATGTGCATTGCCTTAAAAAGGAAGAGGATCAGTAGGTTAAAGATTTTGTTTCATCAGAAGAGACACCCCCAGCAGAGGAGATCCAGATCTTTTAGAGGTAGTTTGCAACCAGTGGCTAAGGCAAATCAGGTCTTTCTATTTAACTTGCATGGTTAAAATTTGTTTTCCTGATCTGTAGGCACAACAGCAACGCCATGAGCGGGACCTGGCTCTTTGGAAAATCAAGGCTGAGCAAGACGCTTTAGAAAGTCAGAGACAACTGGAAGAGGCAAGGCAGAAGGCAGCTCAGGTAAGGCTGCCCTTCAAAAACGTGGTGTTTAAGAGGCAAATTGCTATAAATCCATGCCTACTGGTATTCTTAATTTGGAGCTGTGAACATACCAAACTGCTGAAAGGCACTTTCATATAGCTAAAAGAAACTCTCAAGGGCCTATTTCAAACTTTTTTCTGCCAGATTTTGAGAACTAAATCTGTAGTTACTATAGCCAGAACGTTTTGAAGAGCTGAACTGTCTGTGTTTTCTGCATAGGTCCATGCAGAGTCACTGCAGCAGCTGGTCCAGTCACGGCAGGAGGCTGGACAGGAGCCCCCATGCAAGGCTGCAGCCAAGCAGGCAGAACCTGCCCTGCTCACCACAAATGCAACTCACCAGCTCCGTGAGGTGAAGCCCTAGGGAAAGAGAAAAGCTATTTTAATTTCATTATTACTGTGAATGCTTTTTTGGCTTTTAAGTTATTTTCTGTTTGGTGTCATTCTTGGTACAACTTCTTCACTTTCATAACATGACAAATGATAGGACTTCAAAGGAGCTTCTCTGGCATCATTGCTTAGAAGTGAATCAGCAGCTTTAAACCCCTGTTCCATATTCTTATGATCTTCCAGTTAATGAACTGTTAAGAAGTTTGTTCTTTCTGGGAAGATTGATGACAGTGAACACAGCATCTTTAGTTTGTAAGAGTTGCTCTCCATCAGGGAGTGATCCTATATCTGTTTCATATGTAAATTAAATTAGAAAAGGAGAGAATTGCAATTTTGCTTACTGCTGAAGGTAGAAGAAAAACAAATTTTAAAAAAAGGAGAGGGGAGGATCTTCAGCAAAGCTCTCAACTTGATAATGAGTTTTAAGTTTCCTCTTTTTGAATCTCTCTTTGTTCTTCTTGTGCTATATAGAATCTTTAATAGTTTTCAGGGTTTTATATCAGTTTAACAGTTTTTATACTTCTTGTTCCCAGTATGTAGCAGCAGCATCACAGATGGATAAAGAACACAGTAACCAAGAAATGCTCTTATTCCATCACAGTTCAGAGATCACAGTGGCTGTGGGTCAGTGTTACGGGATGGAGTGCAAAAGGCTGATGAGTGTGAACAGAACTGTTTCTTCACAGCTCATGCACATATTGGTGCTCACCAAGGCTGGTTTTATGATGAGTAATGGAACTGTAGAATGATACTGGTGGACTTGTTCTGGCCTCTGCCAAATATGTGAAGTTTAAATGATTTTTGAGTAGTCAAGAATGGCTTACAGGAGCAGAAAAGCTCAGACACCTCAAATAGATGCAGTGTAGTGGTTATTGAGAGTAAGTAGTGAAGTCTTGGATAAAGACAAAGAAAGACAAGTTTTAGTTTTAAGAGCTGAAGTAGATAAAAACCACTTAAGAAACAATGTAGAAGAAGCAGAGACTGCTTTTATTTGGTGTAGGGTTTTAATCTCTTCAAGTCTTGCTTGAAGTTTAAGCATAAGGGGTGCTGGTGGAGAGGCTGATGCGAATGACCTGGTCACTGCTGCTGGGTCAGCAGAGGAGCTTTTCCATCTCCATTCACAAGTGACTCCAGGTACTCAGCTGAACAGCCATTTATTTTAACTGGTATGCAGCAGTGGAAACACCTGCCACCAACGTGCTGGGAATATTTCTGAATGCACACTGTAATTTATTATGTGTAAAGGGATGGAGTGTGGGGCAGTATGTATTCACAGAGAGGTACGCACCTCTACAACCAGAAGTGACACGTGTGGTTACAAACCATCGTAACCCCACCCCTTACACAGTCGTTACAAATCACTAAATTGCCTGCCAGAATGATGATTTTCTCTTCCAGAAGCATTTGGATGTGCATAAGCTGACTGTGTTCCCATGGTTTCTGTTGTACTCAGATGACAGAGTTAGCACGGAGCCAGATCTCGGACACCGTCAGCTCCCCGGCCGCTCCTGCCTCCACCTTGTTTGACCACCAGCGGCAGCACCATTCAGAGTTCATGAAGCAGCTGAGGGCCCGAGCTGATACAAACAGGTTTGGCTTCGTGTTTCACATCTTGGGAAGGGGAAGTAAGATTTGTTAGGGTTTTCTTCACCTGTTCTTGTGGAAAATTTTAAGATGTCATCATGAGCGAGCATTTAAGATGAACTTGGAGTCCATCTTCATGCCCTTGATAGCATACGCCAAAGGTGACATTAACTGGTTCTGTGAAACTCTACATAAAAGAGTAGAAAAAGATGATCTAAATGTTTCATGGGATGATTTAACTAGTTTAGGCTTTAAGAAATCTTTTAGCAGAAATTTTAGCTGTTACTACTTCTGGTAAACTGATGAAAACTCATGAAAACTGTATTACTCCTATGTTTAAGGGAATGCAGATTTATCCCAAATGCTTCTCATTTCCAGAAAATGTGAGTCTGGTGCCATATCACAAGGTAAAGAGGAGACAGGTGACTTGAAACAGGTGACATACTCACCAGTGTTTGATAGCTACTCTGAGTCCTCAAGATCAAAGGTTCATGATCAGAGGTAAGAACCTTTTTGTGTGTTGTTCGCTTACCTGATCTAGTTAGGTTCCATGAAGTTTGTCACAGCCCTTCTCCAACCTTGAACTGGAAAAACGTTGTCCTCTGTAGTTCTCCTGACTTCTAAACCATAATTTTGAACTTACTCATTCTTTTAAAATCTGAAAGATTTGTTTGCATTGGTTTATCATCACTACTCACTGCCAGGTGAAGGATGTGCATACCTTCAAACCACATGGATTTTAAGCTAGAATGAAAATAACAGTCAGTAGTTTGATGAAACATGGAATTTTAAGGTAGCCAAGCTGCATTTTAAAACCAAACCCTCTGCATGTTGTGTTACTGCTGTCAGTAATGTAATATAAGTATTTTGAAGTGTGCAAAGTAATTAAAAAACCCCATCTCTTGATAACACAGTAGTACCAGCAGCCGCCAGGAGAGCCCTTCTGTTCCATCTTCTAAGGAGAATGAGAAGAAGCTTTCCCGTCATGAGAAGACAACCAGCAGCATTGAAGAGCAGGCTCAGACTGCTGCAGACGAGTCCTTGCCCAGTGACAGTGTTCTGTCCCTGCCAGATGAAAAAGGTTGGTTGTACTGCTGGTATGTGATGGCTCTGAAGGTGGTAATGGGGGAGGAAGGGAGGACGCTGCTGTTTCAGGATGAATTTCTGAAAAAAATGAGGGAATGTGTGGGACAAAAGCTGAACCTCAGGTGAATTTTAGCCTCTTAAGAATAACAGAGCATGGCACGGTGAGATGGGAACCTTTGAGATTCTGCTGTTAGCTTTGCCACATGCTCACTTGTTGAACCTGCAGGCACAACATCAAATGTTTCAGCAACTTGAGATGTGTTTATACCTGTGTACACAAGTCTGCCAGGTCTCTCGAAGCTGGATAACAGATGTCCTCTAACTCAAAATCCCCCTTTTGTGCCCATTTGGGCTAAGTGCCCATTTTTCTACATTAGTTACTTCCCTGTCTTTCTGGCCCCCCCAACGTCACTAAGATGAGAAAGACTAAAGTTGCATTCCTGGTGCATACCTGATTGTAAAGCCACTTCCCTGATTTCTCCCTCAGATTCCGCTTCTGTTGCAACAGAGTATTCCCTGAAATTTGATGAGTCCATGACAGAGGATGAGATCGAAGAAAAATCTTTTCGGTCTTTGCTGCCCTCTGAGAGTCACCGCAGAAATAACCTGGAGAAGAAGCGGGGCAGTCGTGACGATTCTGATGAGGAAGTGTCCCCAGACAAAACAGCTCTGTCGTCTATCAAGGTAGATCAGGCAACCATGGTTAAGTTAAATTACATTAACTGAGCTGACGTGGTTAAGCTGATAAGCTTCAAGTGAGCTGTTCTTAGCTGCGTTTACAGAATTGAGGGTTCTTTTCTTCCCTGTGGTTCTCTGAGCATCTCAGAACAGAGAGGTGTATGAATCATGCTGTATGTCACTGTTGTACCAGTGTGATGACTTATGGAACAGTCCATCCAGGCCTCTGCCTTGTGGCTTAGGAGGAGTGACTACTTGAGGCAGGTTTTAAAAGCCTGGTGGATTAAGTCCTCCAGCTATGCTAACACACAGCTAGGAAATACAAGAGGATGCCTCATCTCTCTGGCCAAAGTAGGAATCTCCCAAAACTGCCACACAGCCCTGGGCAGAAAAAGCTGGTCTGCAGAAAACTCAGAGAAGAAACAGCTTCCCTCCCTGCATCTATTTTTGTGTATCTGCGTATATACACACACAGACATGCCCTTCGTAATTGAAAAAAAGCTGTGCCATTTCTGTCTTACCATGCCAGCTCTGTCTTCCCTTCTAGGAGCTGAGCATGCCGTTCTCAGGGGGGCAGGATAGTTTCTCCAAGTTTACCATGGAGATGGTAAGACAGTACATGAAGGAGGAGGAAATGCGAGCAGCTCATCAGTCCTCGCTGCTCCGGCTCCGCGAGAAGGCTCTCAAAGAGAAGACCAAGGCTGAACTGGCTTGGCTGGAACACCAGAAAAAGTAAGGCAGCTTTGAATGTTTGTTATTGCTGACTGACCATTCCCTTCTACTTTACAAGGTTTTATCTCCACCTTACCTCGCTCCCTTATTAAGTATTAATGATTGAAGTAATCTTCTGACATCAGTATTCTGTACAATTGTTACAGGGACTTGGAAAGAGCAGGGCCCAGTTTATAAGTGTGCTTTGATACTTACATTGAATATGGTTTGATTAAGAGAGAATTTCACTGAAAGAGTAGAAAATCAGATGTTTGTTGCCAGTTAGAGAAGGTAGTTGCCAACCATTACTCTACACATCTTAATCCAGGAAGATACAGAACTGTCAAACAGTTTGACCTTTCTTTGCTTGATGTGTATCTGAGGTCATTTTAGTTGACTCAGCCACATTTTGTGAATCTGGATACTTAGTGATTTGTTTCCAGTCTCAAATCTGCTTTGTCCTGGAGTCCACTTGAAGCACAGTAAACAGCAGTGGCCAGATTTAATCAGTAATTTTCTCAGCATGCGAGTACCATTGTTCAGCAGACATTTTCTTACAATTTCTTGTTATTGTGGATTTGACAAAGGGTTATTAGGTAGTGAGCCAAGTGTCCTTCCTTTTGGATTTCTCAAACGGTGAGTGTGCTGTCTGCAGAGCTTCTGCCCATTCTTGTGTGATCTCCTTTTACCTGCACTGGCCTTTTTACTGTGCCTCTCTGACGAAATGGTGCAAAATATTCCACCAGAGAGCATGCCAAGGATTTTTCACTTTAAAGGCCTGTTGGGCACTTTTCTTCATATTACTTTATTATTTATTATTATAAAGTAATCTTATTACTTTATTTATACTTCTTTCTTCTGTTTGCAGGCATTTGCGAGACAAGGGAGAGGATGATAAGATGCCTCCTATTCGAAAGAGGCAGCGTGGTCTGCTGCTGAGATTACAGCAGGAGAAGGTAAGGAATGCCCTCTAGGAAAGTCCTGTTGAAAGCCATGTGCACCCATTAAGTGTTTCAGACACTGTAAATATAGGAATGGAGAACCAGTAGTACTTCTTACCTATATGTTTTATTTGCATTTCAGTCATATTCAGCACATTGTTCTAAAGGGTCCTTCTCTATCTGTAATCTCTGAAGTATTAATTGGTCTTCAGTTCTTTGCTGAGTTACATCAGTTACATCAGTTCATGTAATTGGCAGTCATGTCAAACCCATAGCAAGGGCACCGTGGCAGTTCTGTGTGTGTTCTTGAGAGAGGTCTGTCAGTGTTTTTACGCTGAATCTTTTATCCCTAAAAGGCAGAAATTAAGCGTCTCCAGGAGGCAAACAAGGCTGCTCGGAAGGAGAGGCAGCTCATCCTGAAGCAGCAGGAGGAGATCGAGCGAATCCGCCAGACTACAATGAAACTGCAGGAAAAACTGAAGTCTGCAGGAGAAAACAAGCTGGTGAGTGTTCAGCACAGAAGCTGAAGTCTTCCCTCTCCAGCCGTGCAGCTTCAGTGTTTATAGGGGCAGGAAGCTACTAGATTGGACCTATCACTTGAGAGTTTTGTCTGCCTGAAATGGTCTCACCATTCATCTCAGCAATTTCTGTTTAATTGCTGCAGAGCATCATTTAAGGAAATGCCTTTGGAGAAGTTACAAAATGTTTTAAATGCACACTAGATGGTGTTTGTTCATTCTCAAGCTGGACTGATGACTTTGGGAATGCGAGTTTTTTGATGCTTAGATCTCTCAGGCTTTGATTTTTGTTTGATTATTTGTCAGGCCCAAGGTACTAAATATAAGCACTAATCCCAAACCTTCCTGCTGTGTGTGTTCATGTAATTATGCTAAGTTTCTCGCATCTACTTGATAAGGTAGCAAAATGAGTTTTTGGTAACTGGCTGCCTCCTTACAACATTTTCAGAAGACACAAGTTTAACAGTAGCACTGTAGAAAAGGTTGGTTTCCTGTTTGGGGAACTGAATTCTGGTGGTTTGTTGTTTTGGGGGTATTTGTTTTGTTTTGTTCTGGATACAGTTAGGGGAAAACTTAAATTGTGGAGAGAAAGGGTGTACTAAAAAGCTGTGTGTCAAATAAAGATTGAGCTTGGAAAATGAAGTTAAATCTGCAAGTGGACAGACTTACCTGAAGTAGCGTTTCATGCAATCTAGAGAGAAGCAAGCTAAATTAACACCATTTTTAAAGGATTTTGGAATATTCTTTTAATGCTTCTTTTTTGTTTGAACACTTTAATCACAGGAGCTTCCCAGCGAGGATGACATCAAGCAGAGCAATGGTTCCAGCCCACTTCCAACTGATGCAGAAACACGCAGCCCTTCCCCAATCTCCATCTCCAGCAGTGAGACCAGCAGCATTATGCAGAAGCTTAAAAAGATGCGCAGCAGAATGGATGAAAAGTAACTATATATTCTTCTCTTTTACAAAAGTTTGATATTTTAATGGAATGAGTTGGTTTGGCCCACATCTGCACTAAAAATGGCCATCAGAAATATTAGTGGTGTTGATATCACATACACTTTGATCTGAATTGCCTGAGAAACAGCTCATTGGAAGCATGAATATCTTAATCTTTGAATATAATTTAAAGGCTACAGTTCTTGCATGAGTACTAAGATTCAAACATTATGGGAGACCATGTGGTCAGGGTTTTATTGTAGAAGATTGGGTTTAATATTCTTTGTACTTGATAGAGCTGGTAAAAGCACATTAGCTTAAGAGATGTTGATGTTTGTAGGTACAGGGAATGTGGGCAGGTTCCAGCTTCACAGCACAGCTTGTAAGAGTTTCTCTTGCAATGAGAGACCTGAAGTCAAATTCTGTATTTTCCTGAATTTTGTATCTCCTCTTTTACCTTAAAGAGGAAAAAATAGGGAGCGAGACTCTGGAATTACAGTGGCAATTTTTATCTTGAATTGAAATGTCACTTGTAATAGCAATTGTCATGCAAAAACTACTAACTGAGTTTCAGATCTGGCTCACAGAAAGACACTGAGGTTGTCAGATATGTGATTTCTATTTAATTATCCAGCTGCTGAATTTTAAGTCTGATTGCATTAAAATCAGGTAGGATGTATTCTTTAAATATTTTCTTTATTAACAGAGGTGATATACATTAATGTAGGTAGTAAGTGTGTGACTGAGAAGATACATGGTTCACAGGTTGGAAGAATGTTGAAAGTGTTTGTTAGGCTCCAGAGGAAATAAGAAAATCTATGTGCAGTTCCTGGGTCTGAAAACCTAAAATGAATCTCCTGATTTCACCTATTAAATTGTTTTAGATAAAAAATTGTGTTGAAATTACTTTGTGTGCACGAAACACAATAATGTACCTGCCCGTGCACATTAATTTGAAGCCCTAAATTCTTATTTGAGACTAATCCATTGAAAGTCTGGCTCCTGCCAGTTGCCACAAGAAATAGTCTTTGCTTAAACAATCTATTTGAGCTGAGAACCAAGAGTCACTGCACTTTAGTCCATGTGGGTGATCCTTGTAATGTGTTTACTCTTGAGACTCCAAACACAGCTGGATAAAGCATCCCAAACCAAGCAGTGCCATGTAAAGGCCAGCTGTCCTTGACTCCTTAGCAGCCTCTTTGCTTGCAATCATTTGAGGAGCACATTCCCACACAGGCATGTGCTTGAATATGATGGAAATAAAACCCAGTAGCAGTAAGGGAGGCTTTGCTGTAAGTAGGAAAAACTAAAAACCTGTGGTAGTTTCATGACCTTCGTGTCTCGCCCGAATTCATTGCTGTTTTATTTGGACTCCTCTGGCAGCATCTGGTAAACCCAACAGCCAAAATCTGTGATAAATAAAAGGTCCTGAGGTGTCATATTTCCAGAACTAAACTCCTGGCATTCCAAGTTGTATGAAAACCATTCCATCATCATAGTGGCAAATTCTCAAAGTATCTTTTGAGAGTGGTAAATGGCTTAAGATGGGGACTTGAAAAGCTTGTGTGCTGTAGGCCATGCTGACTTCTAGGTTTTGAGAAAATAATTTTTTCTTCTGGATTTTTTTTTGTTTTGTTGTTTTGTTTTGGGTTTTTTTTTCTGTTAAAAGAAGGTCTTTATCTTTTTTCCCACACAAGATTCAACAAATTTCAAATGGTGATACAAAACCAATCTGCAGCTTACGAATTTTGAGATATAGTATTAATACTAAAAGAGATGACAAATATACTTGTATATTCAAGACTTCCTTTGCCACTTGTTATCAGGTAGTGGCTTTGTCAAGATAGTTCTTGAAATCTTATTTTTTCAAAGTCTCTTCATTTCTAAGCAACATTTACGACTGCATGAAGACTTACATATTGATCATTGTTACTGTTACAAGGGGTAGTAGCAAATATAAAGTATGTTCTACCTTTAAAGATATTTTAGTTCTCATTCGTTTATTAATTGATGTAGTTGGAAATATTGCTCACCTGGAGAACACTTTTCAAAAGCTGGATACCAGGATTTGAGATGGAACAATTACCTTTGTCAGAACAAAGGGAAATTGTGTGTTATACATGTGGTCATGTATTTCTGGTTTTATGGTTTTAAAACTCTTGGATTGTTGTATATGTTCAAAGGAGGAAGTATTTGGTGTAGGTGTAAATGATTCTCTAAAACTTGGTTTTCCTCCTGTAGAGTTGCTGCACACCCTTGGCAGTGTTTTGGTAGTGACAGCAGTGCTTATTGACTGAAAAACAGTGCTGACTTGGTGTCTTAGTTTTAATATCCTGATTTGTAAACCACATAAAATAACAGAGTAGGATGTTTGGTTTGGGGTGTAATGGTAGCAAGCTGCCATTTGAGGGGAATCAGGGTGGGAAATAGGGCACCAGGGACAAAACTGAGTGATAAATACAGAGGAACTAGAGGAAGGAGTTGGGAAAGGCTGCTATGCTGGATTTGCTGCAATCCACAGTGAAGTGGAAATCCTTTGGCTTCCTTACTTAGGAGGCAGCTTTAACATTTGTCTTCTGCTAAAAGGGGAGTGAAAGAATAGTTCTGTTTTCATTTTAATTGTGTGGCCTGCATGTGAACAGGAGCATGCTCTGTCAAAGAGAATTAACCACTTTCCCCTGGCTTTCCTTGCATATGCAGCATTAATGATAATCTGTGCAATAATGGATTAACTGCTTTTTTCATTTGCTTTTCCTTAGCATGCTTCTTAGCTTGTAGTTGATAGAGCTAAGTGGAGCATGGTATTTTTCTATAAATTTGATAATTCATTAGGAATTAGCTTAAAATGGTACCACTTTTAAGAAATACCATTTTAAGCAGAGCCATAAGCTATGTAGATTTTTAAAAAGCAATAGGTATTTTCTTTCTGCAGTTAGCACTTCAAATGAGATATATGAGTGTTCTGAGATCAAGTCTGTACTTTGTTGCAAAAAATCCCAATTAGCAGCTAGCATGTGAATGGCAGGTGTATCTCGGACTTTTCCTGGAACAGTTTATGTTTTAAAAGCAAATTATTTAATCTCTCTTTTTTTTTCTCTTTCACTGGTGCTTACCTTACTGTGGAAATAATTTTACTGAGGTTTCACCAGGTGAATGAAAATGTGTTTGAAGTTTCAGACCAGCAAATTGTTGATATTGCAAAAGCAGCATGCTCTTTAATACCAATACTACACTCTTTTGAGAGAATAGCATGAGAAAGGTCAAGCTGAGAGATGTTAACTGTGGAAATCTGCATCAAAGTAACAAAACTCTTGGAAATTTAAAGAAAAATACAGCAGTGTGAAAGTCGCTTGTCTTTCATGAGCAGAAAACGAAATGTTGTCAATGTATGTTCTATAACCTTCTGCATAACAGTGTATAGTTTTTGTACTGCAGGTGTTGGGTATTAACTATACAATGTTAAATGCAATTAATTTTAAAGTTCTTTGCTAGATGCTATCCTTTTCTCATTCTTTCTGCCTTAATTGCTGTCTTAGTTTTAAACTCTTCCTCCTTATTTTGTAGACACTGCTCTCCTGTTCACTACTTCTTCTCTGTCTTTACGTCTCACCACTGGGCCTCTCTCAGTGTCTGTTTTCCCAACCTCCACCCCAAATTCCAGCTGTATATCTACAACCAATTGGTCAGGTAACTATATTTCTCCAGTGATAGACTCTTTGATAGAGCATGCTCTGTTCAGTCCTAGAAAGTGCAGAGGTTCTTCAGCAGTGGATGTGTTTGACACTTGCCTCACTGTTTGCAGACCTTTATCAGTGACACAGGCAGGGGATCACTCCACCCTCAGCACCAAGCTGAGCAGTGCAGTTGATTTGCTGGAGGGAAGGGATGCCACCCAGAGGGACCTGGACAAGCTTGAGGAGTGGGCCAACAGGACCTCAGGAGGGTCAGCAAGACCAAGGGCAAGGCCCTGCATCTGTGTCAGGGCAGTGCCCAGTGTCAGTTCAGTCTGGGGAATGAGTGGATTGAGAGCACTTCTTCAGAGAAGGACTTGGGCATGCTGATGGACCAAAAAATTGGATATGACTTGGCAGTGTGCACCTGCAGCCCAGAAAATCAACTCAGTTTTGGGCTGCATGGAAAAACGTCTCAGCAGGATGAGGGAGGTGGTTCTAGCCCTCCACTCTGCTCTGGTGAGACCCCACCTGCAGTCCTGTGTCCTGCTCTGGGGTCCCCAGTGTGAGAAGGATGTGGACCTATAGGAGCAGGTCCAGAGGAAGCCAGAAAAAATCGAAGAGAGGGAGCACCTTTTCTGTGAAGAACAGCTGAGAAAATTGGGCTTGTTCAGTCTGGAGAAGAAACCTTAGGGAAACCTTACTGTGCCTTTTCAGCATACACAGTGAGGTTATAAGAAGAATGGAGAGAGACTTTCTACCAGGGCCTGTAGTGATAGGGCAAGGGGGTAATGGTTTTAGACTGAGAGAGGGTAGATCTAGATTAGATATACAGAAGTTCTTTACTGTGAGACTGGTGAGGCACTGGCACAGGTTACCCAGAGAAACAACCTGTCCCATCCCTGAGAGCATTTGAGGCCAGGTCAGCTGGGGCTTTGAGCAGCCTGGTCTTAGCACAAGGAGTCCCTGCTCACGGTAGAGGGGTGAAACTAGATGGTCTTTAATGTCCCTTCCAAGCCAAACCACTCCAGGATTCTAATCTCTTATTCCTGCTGTGTTTGGGTGGCAGACAGACAGTTCCCTTTGCTCCCACTGTCTGGTTACTACTTCAGAACAGCTGCTGAAACCACATAGTTTGGGCTTATAGTCAATAGACCTTAGTATGTATGAGTAAGGTGTAGAGCAGCAGGTTAATACTAATATTTGAAATGCATGGATAAAATGTGTGATGTTAGCAGCAGGGAAATAGGCTTTGAAATCATGCTGCTGTACTCTGAGCACTGCTGCTTCCTCATTGCTCCCCTACATTTCCAGCTGCATAGATGCCAGATGTGCTTTTGCAATTTTTTTTTTCTGCTTTGGAGAATAAATGTGTATGCTTGGTGTTGCAACTGGAACCCTCTAGACTGCAGTAAATATTAAGGCAATGCATCTGCTATTTTGTGGCTCTGGCCTTTAAAACCCCAGGGTTATGAAAGGGTCTGCATCTTTGGCCATGCTGCTTTGATCCTTCTCCTCTTGCAGGTTTTTTGTTGGAATCCTCTTTCTCTCCCATCACTTCTGTTGACTTACTTTTCTTATTAAATAGTTCTTGTGTGGTAATTATTTTCATGGTAATTTCATTAATTCTCCTCCTGTTTGTGTTAATTTGGGTTAATTCATTTGACATCTGCTTTTAAGGAGTCCCGCTCTTTTGAATCCATTTATTTCAGACTTTCTGTTGCATTTTATTTCAATGGGGTTTACCTCTCTCAAGATCCAGTAAACTGCAAAACTTTCTGCTGAAGTCAAACAGTAGGTGAAGAAAGAAGAAAAGCTTGCTTTTTGCATTGAGGTCATTGTAATAATGACCTCCAAAACGAGTTCCAAAGGCATGATCTGCTGGTGTAATTGGAACTGATGTGTGTGTGAGAGTGAGAGTGGATAAATGTGACAGTGCTGGTGAAAGACACAGCATTATCATGGCTGTCCCTGTCACGTTTGTAATGCAATTATTGTTGGCACTTTGCTCTCTTAATGATACCAGCCTGTCAGTTTTGCCTAAGTGTAGACCATGTTTGATGTTTGTCTATAGAAAGTGATAAAATACTGCACAAAACCATGGAATCTGTCAGCTTGAAGATGGCAGATGTTCCAGAGATTCTGAGGTGCTTCTGTTTTTCACCTCCTCTTGTTTTGACCATCAGAAAGAAGATTGTGAGCATCTCTTACTGGCTTCTGAAACTTTTCTCTTCATATCATAACTCGGTCCCTTTGTCTGAATCTGTCTTAGAGAAGGACTTATCTGAATCTTAACCTTTCTGATCAACTGCCAGCTCACTTTTCCCAGGAACAGAACAAATAATAAATGAGCAAACAAGAAATGTCCCTTAGCAGGCAGGACCTGCACATTAGTCACTTGGCTGTTCCAGTCTCTGTAAATAAAAAGGTTTTTTGAAACTCAAGAGATTAAAAAGCACACATGAGATTATTATCTGCTTTGCAGCTTAAAAACTTTGATGCTAAGTGCTTGGGATGGCTTGAAAATTATAAAGGCATTTGCAAAAACAAAGCATCACAAGTCTTTGAAGTCTGCCTTTTACAGCACCACAAGTTCTGTACCAATGACAAACTCTCTCTAGCTGGCAAACCAGGTTCAGTCTACAAAGTGATTCTGTGACATCTTAAAGCTTTCAGTGTAGGAGAGGAATGGATTGATGGATGCTCTTCCCTAGACTTGGCATGCCAGAGGAAGTGTGTGCAATTGATGTTGAACTTGCTTCCAGTTTCCTGCCTGAAAGGTTAAGTGCTATGGTCCTGGTTACTTCAGTGCTCAGAAATGAGACAAGGGCTGGCAAAGAGAGCAAGTGTGTGCACACAAACCTATTCATACCTATGAAATCCTGTGAGTGTTTTGTCAGTTCTAAGGTTTCATGGATCACTTGAGAGCTATTTGTCAGAAAGAAAATACCTGCTAATTTTCAGCATGAGCTTTAATTTTTATTTCTTCTTAAACTACCAGCCAGATACGTTAGTAGATGGGAAGAAACAGTTTGGCATCATTATTCTCTTGATGCTGTTGGCTCACAATTAACATTCTGAGTGTGGCAGTCCATAGAGATGATGTTTAAAGGAAGGAAGATTAAAGCTCCAGGAGGACTATTAGTACAGAATCACCTTCTCTTATAAGTACATATTTGGAGAAAACTGTGGGGCAACTGAGGTTACAATTTTTCTGTCATTGGGATTGACAAAAAAGAAAAGTACATTTTTCAACCAGTCACAGCTTTCTAGATGGTTCCAGTTTAATACCACAGGTACCTTTCATGTCCTGAAATTGGGAACTTTTTCTGTTCAGTTTAATGCATAGTTTGTAGCACTTTAAATGATCTTGAAGATTTTTAAAATGTAAACAGCCCGTTTACAGTATGATGCAGACATTGCTTCCTGCATCAAAAGAACCCTTGCCTACTTGTGGGGCTTTTTCAGCAGCACCTCAGAAGTCTGGGAGGCAGTAGTTACTGTGGATGTTGTTCTAGAGCACAGACTGAGCAGCTGCAGCACTGGAGCACTGGGGTGTCAGGGTGTCAGAGTGTGGCTGGCTGCTTTGCCACTGTGCTCTGCTCTGCTGCAGGTTCCTCACGAAGCGGGAGCAGAAGCTGATGCAGCGCCGGCAGCACGCCGAGGAGCTGCTGGAGTGGAAGCGCCGCCTGGACGCCGAGGAAGCAGAAATCCGGCGCATGGAAAAGCAGGCTCTGGCTGCCTGGGACAAAGAGCTGCTCAAAACCAAATCAGCCAAGAAAGAGCTGGGGGATCAGAGAACTGAGCCCAAAGGTAATGGGAAATGGGGAAGTGACACACGTGACAAGAGTGAAGCATAATCTGATCCAGGGATTGCTTAGGTTTGCAGTTGTTTCCTTTTCTGATATTGTGGCTGTTTTCTGGACACTCTCAGAGTCAATTTCTGCGCTCTGTTGCCTGTTTTACACCATAGTTAAATGTGCATTTCTCCTTTGCCATGTGTCCTCCCAAGTGAACAGTGCAGCATAAGCCCATTGGTCACTTCTACATACAATTTTTAAACTATATTTCTGTCTTTCAAAGCAGAAATACTGCAGTATGGCACAATCTTTTGCTGGTAGTCTTCTGAACTTAACTCTGTTAAAACCATTTTCCCCAGTAGTGAGCAAGGGTCTCTCCCTGTAGCTTTAGTACCGTTTGTGAGGATGGCTCCTCTCAGGGGCTGCCTTGCTTTGCTTTGCTATTGTCTGTGTTTTCCAAAATTGAAACAATTTTTGTCTTCCCTCTATTGTTGATGCAACCTGTTTGAAATGTGTAGTTGTAGTGAAGTACTCTAAGATCTAATTAGTATAAATTATGCTATTGTGAGGAAATACTGAATTCCCAGATGTTGGAAGCTACAACTTTACAGTTCAGTCTTAAGTGGACCATGCAGAAGCAGAGAGATTAAATTGCAGTGAGAGAAAATAATTTCAGGGATCGTTCTAAAAACCTATCTATTTTCCTTTTTTCCCTGCTTTGCTGAAAGTAGGCAGCACATCCTTTGAATGTGGAAAGGGAATTCAGAATAATGCCCTATTACACTTGTTACTGTAAGCAGTCATGTGGATTTTAGACATTGTAAGACATTTTAAAGATGATGTGTGTATGAGTCAGTAGTTCCAATGAACAAATATTCAGCACGATTGCTGAATTCTCATCAATAAGTGAGGAAATAGCCTTGCTGTCTACTGATTGTACCTCCCAGTAAGCATTGGAGCTCAGCCCTGCTTCAGAAGGAAAAGTTCCTCTCCCCAGCCTTTGCTCAAACACCGAATAGTTCTCCATGGCTGCCTCAGTAAGGCTGTGACTCCTGCGGAATTTAGTAAACAGGAATATTGAAAACCCAACTTATTATTTTGTTTGTTGCCATTTGAGAGACTCATGATGAAATCATAACATTAAAATGTTTTCTGCAGCTACTGTAAAGGAAGCAATCAATTCTAAATTCAAGATCTGGCCTGCAGATTATATGCTCCTCCATGACTTCTTCAGACTAATAGTGACTCTTGCTTCTGTATGGTCAACTGGAAGGACAAGTTTCCCTAATAATCTTTTTGGAGTGTGTTGTCTGGAAAATATTAGAATATCCTGAAAACCTCTTTATTTTAGATATTCAGCAATCACTAAGAATGTTTGGCAATTTTCACAGATGGGTTGGAAAAGGCCTCGTGAGATCATAAAATCCAATCTCTTACTGATACCACCTCGTCAATTAGACCAGGGCACTAAAATCCAGTTGTTTCTTGAACAGAAATCGTAGCTTTAAATCACACTTCTCTGGGAAACAGGCTTGTTCTTGCTAAATAGTTCACCATCAGGGTCTAGGTGAGTGCAGTAATGCTAGTTTGACCTGTACTGGTAGCAGTTACTACTTTATATGCAGGCAGCATAAAAAGCTTGCCTTCAGCCTCATCTGCCTTCAATCTTCTTTGCCTTCTGCCTCATATGCCTTCAGCCTTATTTCCCTTCAGCCTCGTATGCCTTCAGCCTCTGCATGTAAGATGGTGCAAGTTCTGATGTGCTTTGTTTTCCCTCTCGTTGAATCTCAGAAACAGCTAGTGAGGAAGAGTCTCCAATGCCTTCTTGCTCTCATCTGAATAGTGAAGGCTCTATCCCAGAAGATATTGGCAGTCTGGCTGCTGAGTCTGTCCCATCAGAGCCCATGGGCCGTGGACAGGCAGAAAGCCCAGATCAGAGTACAATTAATGAAGAAATGGCTTATTCTGAAGAGTTCAAGTCCTCTACCTCGCCTGGCAAACTGGTGAGCGAGCTGTTCTGCTGCATGTACTTTTACACACTATCACAGAAGTAGCAAGTATAGCCACCCCTTGTCAAAGTAAAGATTAAACTATTAATCTGTTTTCTGTGTTTGTGATACCACTTCACATAACTGTGAGCAATCATTGTGATCAGAGGTGTACTTTGAAGTCCTGAGGAAATATTGTTTCTGCACACAGTTTAGATACTTTTAAACTTGTGGGTAATCTTGCAAAACATTTTGTATTTGTCACGAAGGTATGCAGTGCTAAGTGCTGGAACACTGACCCAGTTTACCAGTGTGAATTAGCTGTAGGCTAGCTCGTTGTCATTGTATAAATTCTTGGAGGCCATGGAAACTATGCTCTGTTTTTGCACTTTGCTTTGTTTGCAAGTAATGTGTCCCACAGTGTAGCTGTGGGATGGAGAAGCAGAACTATATCCTCATGCACAGTCCTTTGGGTTTCAGATTATGTCTGGTTGTGCTTATTTCTGCCTTATTGTTCTATTCCAATAGCTATTTCTAGCTGGATTATAATTTTCACGAGTTTCATCCTAATTTTGTCCTGTGCTCAATAAGACAGGAAATGCAGCATCTGTGGGGTAAAAGAACTGCTTATCTAGACTTATTACAAATACTTTCCTGGCAGATTTGCTGAGGAGATAATAATAAAATGTCTAATGTATGCCAGATGTTATGTCCAAGGTGTGTTAAACATTTGTAGGATAATGTTGAAGCATTAAGGAGTATTTTGGAAGAACACTTGCTCTTTGAATTTTTGCCTGGCCTCAGAAAAATAGTGCTGTGTTGTTTCACTGATTCAGAATGTCCTCTTGCACCCCTTACCTAAAGTGGTTGATTTTATTAGTTTATTTGGTAGGAGTTGCTATTGCTGCGGATGTAACCAAATAAGATGACACAAATGTATTGAACACCTATGAGTCAGAGCCATGTCAGTTCACTTAGGTGGTAGTAGAGTAGTGTAAGCAGGTTTCTTGAAATCTAGGCTCAAAGTAAGCAGTCAGTTATTGCTGCTCTTGGTATTTTTGTTTTATTGTCCAGCAAAGATTAAATTCTTCCTAAGATCGTTGTTTAGGTACCACTGTTTGAGATGTTCTCTTGCCATGTTGTTCTTGCCTTGGAACTGGCTCCTGATGGCAGTGATCTTCTACTTTCAAGCTGCAATTACTTATTTATCCTGTTCTTCTCTTAGTCTCCTCCCAAAAGCAGCATATCTGTATCAAAGCAAGACTCCAGCAAAGGCAGCCACAGAACTGGAGGACAGCTCCGTTCACCTGTGAAGTCTCAACAGACGTCTCACAACTGGTCTGATGAATCTTTATCTATGACACAGTCAGGTAAGTGTAATATCCACTTGGGTTTAAATTGCTTTTTTCAAAGCTTTTGCTTTTAACAAACTTGAAATGCAGACATAAATGAGGGAGGCAGACAAATTCCTGGAAATTGCCAAGGCTTGGGGCTGGTGGGAGTATTTTCCCATTATGTAATTTGATCCCTTCAGCTGAAGGTTTATATGTTATCTCTTCTTGTAGAAAATGGTGCAGGTTCTGCAAACACATCTGAAGAAGGTAGCAGTCAATAGTTGAGGCTCTGTTACATGGCAGTATGGGGGAGACCCTCGGGCCTGCTCTTCCATGTGCAGAATCAGTGGATGCTTCAGGACACAGGGGTTTATTTTGGGGGTGGGTTTGGTCTGTGTGCAGGGCCTAAGGTGGCATTTTGAGGTATAAAATACAAGATCTGCTATATAGACTCATCATACCCTTTATCCAGTAGCCAGGCTGGCTGCCAATAAGTGCTTAGGGGAGGAATATGGAAGTGGAGTGGTACAGAGCAGCCCTTGCCCTGCTGTGCTCTCAGTCACGTGGATTGCAGGGGCTCCTGAGCCACCATCCCATGGGTCACCATCATCCACTCTGATCACCTGGGAACCCTGTTTTGGCTCTTTCCATGCTTTAAGTCTCTAGAACATCTTGTTTTCTACAGTGCAGTTGAGAGAGCACCACAGAGACCTTCCTATTAAGTAGCATTTTCCTCCTTGTTTTTTTTTTTTTCAAATTGTAAGTCTTTAGTGAAAAAAGAATTAGAAGATTCTCTTGTGTGTACTGGCTGTTGTTTGTGATGGTTGGTAACTTACTGTGAGATTCACTTAGGTATTTGCACTGAGTCATTTGTGTTGGGATTCTGTCTGGAGAGCAGTTTCCAACAGAGTGAAGCTTTCAGCACCTTGATAAAGTTATTTTCAAGCTCTGACCCAGCAGTCATATAAGGAAGCCACTATGAAATGTAGAGCAGGCAACAGTGATCCTGAAAATAAACTTGTGTAAAATAAAATATTGACAGTCTTTGAATTGAGATTCCAAAGAAAGGTGTAAGAGGTGGGAAGTCGATCAGGATGGTGCTGGTTTCACAATAAATCATTCCATTGTAAGGAGACAGATGTTCTTGCTTGCTGAGTAGCAGTGAAGTCACTGCCCTGTCAGTCTGAGGCATGTGTAGACAAGATCGTCAAAGATGAAAGCATGTGCAGATCTTTCCCTTATGAGTTGATCAAGAAATGCTGTAATTACATAGTGGTCACTTACTGTTAGGGAGGAGCTGTTAATTACAGTGGCACAAAGTGCTTCTGATTAGCAAGTGAGATTCCATTCTTTGGATTTGGGTTGGTTGGTTTTTTTTAATTCTTTAAATGGTTAACAACAGTCATTAATGCAAAAAGAATACAGTAGTTTGATTGCATTTACTGGATGTTGTTAAGGATGGAATCCTTCTTTATGGTGGTTTGTTATGTTCAAAAATGAGATAGATTTGGGAAATGTCCAGCTGTTCCTGCTGGCTGACCAAAGCATATTGGTAACTGACTTTCTAAACTATTAAGTAAAGAAATTGGCATTTATGAGCATCCAGAAAACATTACAGGTGATACTGAGCATTAGAAAAACAAACCAGGCAAAATCCTCCTCTTAGGAGCTGCAGCTATAGAAGAGAAAGGGGCACATCAGGTCAGGGAGGAGTTCCAGTAAGGCTATGTCAGGTGAAGAGTTTTTGAGAGTTAATTGTGGTAGCACCAGTCTGGGACAAGGACCTTGTTTTGCACTATGCTGGTATACATTTAAAACAAGAAACAAGTGGTAAAAAACAGCTAATGAGAGACTGAGGCAGTCTCTCTGCAGAATCTGAGAGACTAAGAGGAAATAGAAATAAGGGAAGTATAAATAGGTAGAAGAAAGTAGGAAGTAGAAGTAGAGCAGAAATAAGAAAATGAGCAGATTTATTGGTAGGATAGGGTTATCATGCAGGGACTAGATCTGAGTATCTGCATTGTTCAGACTGACTTCCCTTCCAGCTGTTGGCCAGTCAGCTCTGTGTTTCACAGGTGTATTCAGTCCAGGTGACAGAAAACCTGTATGGGCCAGAAGCTTATACTTGGTTTGGAGTCGACTGTGCCAAGTGACATTGTCATCAATGAAGTGCAGTCTGTAGCTTGAAACTGAGTATTATAATTGTAGTATGTTTCACATATATTTTCGGTGTGCAGCTTTGAGTTGCACTTTTAAATACGTCAGAAAATTAATTTCTGCAATACCCGACATGACAAGCAGCTAATGATGAAGAGCATAAACATGTGGTTGGTGTGAACAAGCTTGGTAACAAGTTACTGTGTGTATCAGAGCCTATCTCCTGTAAATAAGTACGGTGCAACACCTTTTTATATCTTCCACACATAGTGGTGTTTAGAATCTGAAATCCCACTTTGAGTCTTACTGTGTTAAATAACATGTTGACATTAAATTCTCTGACATTTTTCTTTGACTGTATTTTGTAGTTACTGAATGACTGTTTATTGTTTTGTGAGGGGCAAGTTTGTAAAGACTAAAAGGAAACTTTTTCAGAAACCACCTCTGATCAAAGTGACATTGAAGGACGCATCAGGGCCCTGAAGGATGAACTACGGAAAAGGAAATCTGTGGTGTACCAGCTGAAAAAGGAGCAGAAAAAGAGACAGAAGGAGAGACTGAAGGCCCAGGAAGCCAGTTTGATCAAACAACTGGAGGTTAGGAACAGCAGAAAGAAGGGCAAACTAACAGATTGTTAGTCTTGGATAAATCATTATAATTTGATTATATTATATACATAATATAGCCATCCATTATAATATGCATGTTTTGGCAGAATATTGTATTGGCAGCTGTGAAAGATACATTGTTGTGACAGAAGTGTGACTATTACACAGAATCACAGAATGGTTTGGGTTGGAAAGGACCTTGAAAATCCTCTCATTCCAACCCCTTCTGTGAGCAGGGACACCTTCCACTAGACCAGGTTGCTCAAAGCCCCATCCAGCCTGGCTATTTTTCAATCATGAGCCAGAGCCTTGAGGCAAAAATGCCATTCCCTTTTAAAATGTCTGTCTGTAATGGGTTACTGGCAGCGTTCCGGGGCTTATGTGTGTTTGTACACATTAGTGTCCTAGCTGAGATTAAAGATCACTGCTCTGTAATTTGTTTTTAGAAGTAAAGTATTGAAATTTCTAGGATTTGCAGCTGTAGACGTTGGGAAAGTTAATTAAATTGGTTTACAGAGAAACCAAGTGTATTCTTTTTACACTTAATAAGTTTTGATTGTTGAATTGTAGTTGTGGTTTAGTGTATTAACAGCTGGAATTGTTTTCCACGTGCAGTCATATGATGAGTTTATCAAGAAGACTGAAGCAGAGTTGAGCCGAGATCTGGAGGCATCACCAACAGCCAAACCTCAGATTAAAACTCCATCCTCAGCTGCTGCTGAAAAACCTAAGATCAAGGCACCACCACTCCACAGGTAGCTGGGATTTCTCCTTCTTCTTTTTGAGATTATTCTGGAGCTGTGGTGATTTCTGTTTTAGCCAAACCCGTGGATGCAAGGAAAGCTGGTAACTGCTCTTCCTTAAAGCACTGGGCAGTGGCAGTATCCTATTGACCAGACCCAAACCAGATAAGATTTACTGTGTCTGTAGTCATATGCACCTCACTTTTCTCCTGCCCAGCCTTTCAGGCTCTATTTTCAAGTTGTTTTGATAATTGTTTTATTAATAATTTTCTGTTGTGCAAGAATTCTGCCAAATGCTTTGAATGGATTATCAGTCTTGAAGGCTTTTTTTCCATTTTGGTCACTCACTATGTCCACTGCACTGTCTGAGGCAAACCATTCATCTTTGCAACTTAAATCTGGTTTAGATCTTAGGTTTTAAAGGGTAGAGAATTCAACTGCTTTTCTTCCCTTCCTACTGTATTTTTAAGCATTTCATTTTCTCCAGCAGATGGTGCAATTTTAGTGCATTCAAACTTTAAAAAAGCACAGCAACAACAACCCAACTTTTTTCTCTCTTTTTTTTTTTTCTTTTCTGGAAAGAGATAAAGTTTGATTAGTCTTTTAAAAAATCACTTTCCAGGACTCTCCAGACTCTCCTCTCTGTCCCCATTCCTATTTTCTGAGGTCACTGTGTTGACAAAGCAAACTACTTATGTCATAATTACAATGGCCACATTGGTGTGGTGTTATAATTATACATGCTTGTATTTCCATTTTTATCTCTTAAAAACAACCCAAACAAACAACCCCCTGATGTAACTGTAATTCATGCAATTTGATTTTTCCAATTTAGGCCGGAGACAGCTAAAAACTGGAAATCGCTGACTGAATCAGAGAGGTCCAGAGCATCTTTGGAATCCATTTCAGAACACACAGGTCTGTACCTGGACACATCTGTACTACAGACTAAGATCTTGAAGATTGACTGATTTAAAATTCATTAACCTTTTCCTTCTTGATTCACTAAGAGCTTTTGAGAGAGGAGACTTCATAAAACCATAGTGATGGAGCTGTATTTTTTTCAGTCCTATGTAGCAGTATTCTCCTTTTGCAGAATACCCTGTATATGCAGTATTTAGTTTACTCTTTCTGAGGTTTATATGAAACCATAATTGACAACCTTTTTACTTTCTTTTGTTTCTTGTTCCTTTACCAGTTGAGTTCAGATACTTTTCACTGTTTTGCTGTTGATTATTGTCTCTTCATTATCTCCCATTCTAATCTTCGTTGTTATTGTGACTTGCAAACAAATAACTGAGTCCTTGCCTTGGCATACTGGTTAAAGGAACAAAAGCAGAAAGAAAGCTTCATAATCCTAGAACTGAAGTTGCTCATGGCCATAGGACAGCCAGAAGTGTATTTTTCCAAGGCAGCAGTTTGTATCTTCTTTTAACATAGAAACCTCAATATTAATTTTGTTGCCTGTGATTGCAGTTTGCAATAAAATAATGTGGGTTATATAATCTGCTGAAATTCACTTTTTATTTTCCTACAAGATGCTGTGTCATCGAGAACTGAGAGATCTGTGTCTGTGCACACCAAGAAGGTGGCTGTGACAGCTGTTCATGCAGGAGAACCTTCTGGAACAGCTTCGCTGGTTTTAGTGTTACCAAAGA
Organism: Erpornis zantholeuca; assembly: GCA_013400515.1. NCBI lineage: Eukaryota > Metazoa > Chordata > Aves > Passeriformes > Timaliidae > Erpornis > Erpornis zantholeuca. Next base: position 659,420 of record VZTN01027632.1, read on the forward strand.
GTTCCAGAGCAGGATCTGGTGATTCCTCTGAGAGTTTCCCCTCTTCAGCTCTTCTCAAAGACATGAAAGACATTAGCAGGATATCCCCTGAGTCGGTGAACAAAGTGGTAAATGCATCCAGTGTTAGTCCTACCATTAGTCATAAATCTGAGATTACAGAAGACCTGGAATACATAAAGTCAGAGGAATATGACAGTGGAGGTTCTTATGTTAAGCCTTTGGAGAGTTCTGATGTTTTGCTGACGTTAGATAAAGGCCAGGAGAGTTCACTGGATCTCTGCTCTGAAAACAAACATTCTCAGAAGGAGCTGTTTGATGTGGCTGTGGAAAGTCTTCATGATACAGAAGAAATCTTAGATCAGAGACAGTCAGATAAAGATGCCGTAAGTGGCCCAAGCGTAGAGGAGACTTCTCACAAACCCAGCAAGTCTGCAGAGGAAGCAGGTGCTGTGCTTTCAGAACAGCTCTTCAGTCAAAAAGAGTCATCGTACCTTGAAGACTTGGAAGGATCCTCTTCCAGGAAACAAGCTTCAGCTGAAGAAACGCTGCCTGAGGAACGCTACAAAGATGACTTTGAAGGATCCCCACTCTCTGCTACCGGGGAGTCCCTGAGGGAGCTGTCCCAGCCCAGCCAGGCCAGCCGGAGCAGATCCAGCAGCCCGGGCAGCGATGGCGAGATCAGCGAGTGCCTCAGCGACAGGTCCCTGTCTGGCAGCCTGCACTCAGAGAGGCTGCTGGAGCTCAGGTCCCCAGCAGAGCTTATGAAAAACAGCGAACGCAGAGATGCGGAGCAGGAACAGGCTCCTGCTTGCTCACCCCTGTGGGCCTCGGCTTCAGTCGCAGAAGAAACAGATCGTTTGTCCAATTTCAACATTGGAGATAGAGTGCTTGTGAGCAAAGTCCAGCCTGGAACACTGCGGTTCAAAGGGCTGACTAAATTTGCCAAAGGGTTTTGGGCTGGCGTGGAGTTGGATAAACCTGAAGGGAACAATAATGGAACTTATGATGATATTAAATATTTTGATTGCAGAGAAAAGCATGGTATTTTTGCTCCTCCTCAAAAAATCTCTCACATTACAGAAAGTATCGATAGCCATTTAGACACGAGTAAGGATGATGAAGACTCATTCTTTGACGATAGACTGGAGAAACAACACAAAGCTGAGCAGAAAGATAGAGAAAGCTCCAAACTGGGCAAAGAAGCTGAAAGCCAGAGCAGAGATGCAACAGAGAATTATTCCCAGGGTAAAGCTCCTGTGGACACACTTGTTTCAGAAGCCTCAGCTGAGGAACAGGTTGATGAGGAGTTGTCATCTAAAGCAAATGGCATAAAGGAGATTTCTGTAGCTGCTGCTTCATTTGCCCAAGAACAGTCAGTGGTGGATTACCTGAAGGATGCTGTAAAAGAGGAGGCCAGCCACACTCCTCTCAGCTCTAGTGTTGTGGATGAGATTTCTACTGTTCAGTTGGATGACATGTCAGATTTCCTTTCTGAAAAACTGGAGAGGCAGAAAACACTGGGAGAAGAATGTGCTGAAAAGTTAGATGATCTCTCTCCTGGTGTCGTGGAGAAGTCTGCAACTCCACTGCTGGATTTGCTGACAAAAGAAAAGAACCAGCTAGAAGCACAGCTCAGCCTGCCTCTTAGAGAGGAAGAAAAGTCAAAAGACCAACTGGAAAAGGTCAGTTTGCTGACAGACAGTCTACTTAGAGATTTTGTGAAAGACACGGTCAATCAGTTACAGCAAATAAAGAAGATCAAGAATGAGAAAATACAGCTCAGCAACCAGGAGCTCTGTGATGTGAAGGAGGAAGCCAGTACCCCACTCCAGCAGGTTGAAAAGCAGATTCCAGACGGACTGAATAACTTCTTCCTAAATTCTGTTTTGGAAGATGACAGAGAAGAGCTTTCCTCTCCAGACATGTGTCCCAGACCAGTGAGTAGCAGACATCTTGCACTGATTTTAAGAGTTGATTGTGCCTTTGACTGGGGATGATTGAATCTGAGGAATGTGTTGTGGCACCAGTTTTTCTCCCAGGTTCTGTTGGATGATGTGGAGGTTGCCTGTATGTTCTGTATGTGTCTCACGTGTTGGTGTGTATGTCCCACTGCATGGCTTGTTTTGGTAGCTGTTTATTGCCAGCTACCTCAGTAAAGCACTTGAAATGTAAGCTGAGTAGACAATGATGTAGTAGACAACTGCTTTCACATTTACTCTGTGGCTCTTAATTCCCAGGAGAGTCCCGTGTTTGGTGCCAGTGGCCAGGAGGAGCTTGCCAAGAGACTGGCGGAGCTGGAGCTCAGCCGGGAGTTCCTGAGCGTGCTGGGGGATGATCAAGACTGGTTTGATGAGGACTATGGCCTGAGCTCCCGCAAGCTGCAGCAGAAGGCAGCTGAGGAGCCAGCAGTGCTGCCCCAGGCAGAGCCGCAGAAGGTGCCACCAAAGGCGAGCGAGGAGCCCCTGGCAGTGCCTCACACGGCCCTGGAGGTGGAAGGAATGGTGCATGCAGCAGCTGAGGAACTCTGGAAACTGAAAGAGCTGGGCCACGATCTTCAGAGCTGCAGCCTAAAAACAGACCTTAGTGGTACCCTCCAAGAGCAGGACACAGACACCATAAACAAGCAGGTTTACAGAAAGGTACGGTCTTCAGACGTTTTGGTCTTGCCCTTTGAAAGTTCATAATGGACAAAAGAAGCCATAACTTTTACTTCTTCCTTTGTTCAGGTGGTATTTGATTTAACAAGAGAGATCTTTGGGGAAATCTTTGCTGAGGATCCTAATCTGAATCAGCCCATTTGGATGAAACCGTGTAGGATCGCATCTGCTTATTTTCGCCGAGTCAAAGATCCAAATGATCTGGATGAAATCAAGGTAGGAAGAAATCTTGGCTGTGCAGGGAAAGTGAGATGAAAAATGCTGAACTGGCATTTACCTGAGTGTTAGAAGATCGTAAGAGGTGTATCCAGCAAGAGATGAGTTGAGAAGAGAAAGGAGATGACAAACCTGAAAGGAAATAAGTCAGAATGGTCCATTTTTACTCAACAGATTGGCTTCCCTGTCCTTAGGGCTGCTACAGGTTGTTTTTAAACCTCAGGCCTCTGTGCAGAGCTGCCAGGATGACCTTGATCTTATAAAATTGGTATGCTGACAGGCTGCTGCCTTAGCAGCTTTCTGTGGAACTCTGTATGGCTAAATTGGAATGGATCCAATGGTAGGGTTGGGCCAAATGGGATGAGCTAGATTTTTCACTCAGACACACAACACCTGTGCCAGCCTCTCAGAGGACAGCAGGAGTTGCCCAAGGAACCCAAAATTTGACTAGTGAGGACATTGTTGTATTTGACAAGCCAGAGGAGGCCTCCACGTTACTGGTGGTAGTGCTCAAGGAAGGACAAAAGCCCAGAGCCTGGGGGACAAACTAGGGCCTGACTGGACCTGGCTTAAACCTGCAGGGCTGGACATGGGGAAAAAGCCTGTCTCCCTTAAAGCCCTTCACAAAGAACCTTCCATGCAGCTCGTCAGGACACAAACAAAGACTTCCACCTCCACTGTTTCTTCTGAAACTGAGAGGGGTTGACTAAATTTTGATTTACCTGCTGAAGATACAGCATGTTAAGTGTCCAGAAAAGCAAAGCAAAGAAAGAAATAATATCGAAATCACTCTGTTGGTTGAGAACACTTCCAAAAACATGTGGCTGGGGACAGCAGGGGCACAGGACAAGGACACCAAATTCCCACCCAGCTTTTGTTGAATATTTTCCCATAGAATGAAGTGTCAGAATCTTCCATTTGTGTAGTGTTGAAAGTGTCTGTTCTCAAGGTTGCTTGCTACAGCAGTGGGTGTCTTGGTTTCCCCCCCCCCACACTTCTGGGTTTAATAATTGTACAATAATTGTGTAATGCTGCTTGAGAGACTTTCAGTGTACCTTTGCTGCCTACACTGTATGGCTCTGATGGGAATGCTGATGCTGTGATGAAAGCTGATGGGAATTCTGTAGCCTGTTTTTAGGGCAGCTGCTTTGTGCATACCTTTAGTTTCTTATCTCAAATGTGATAAATCTCACCTTTACTGTTCTGTAGAACTTCATTGCAGCCGAAGTACTGAAGTTGTTCAGCCTGAGGAAAGAGCCTAATCACAAAACAGACTGGCAGAAGATGATGAAGTTTGGGCGGAAGAAACGAGACCGAGTGGATCACATCCTGGTAAGTGGATGAAAAGCAGCAGTCGTGTCAGATCCTGTCCACCAGGCTGAACATGAGAGTGTATTTTCAGTGTTCAGCCATGCTGTTTAAAGAATGCAAAGTGTGCATGAGGTGTTAGAGGTGTTTCATTTTAGAGAGCTCTCTATTGACAAGAACAGAAGTCCAGTGCCAGTGAGGGAAGGTGAGTTAATTCTCCATACTGACTTGACTGGAGTATAACTTTGCTCACTCCCAAAAAGTTTAAAGCACAAATTTTTAGAAGGAAACGCTCAAATATTTGACAGAGAGTAAACTTTTTTATTTGAGAAGGGAATATGTTTTTCCTCTTACTTTAATTTGAAATGGTTTATTTTGAAGTAATATTATTTGATTTGAGACAGCAATACAGAGAATGTAATTAAACTAGTGAATGTAACTGCCACTGGGGCAGAGGCAGTTCAGTGTTAAAACTGCCTAAGATGGAGCATGTCTGGCTGTGTATAGCTTTTGAAAGTTATTTTGTTGGCTTGTATTGCCAGGGTGATTAATATCTTTATTGGCCATAATGATAATGAAGGTTCTGCTTGGGAATATGAGTTGTCATTAATACTGTGCTTCACTTAATTACACCTGGAATTGATTCCACACAACAAGCATATAAGTAATATAAGTATTTTGGAGTCATGGGTCATGTGGTCTTTTAATTGCCCATCACTGGAGGGTTTCTAACACAGGGGTTTAACTGTATGTAAATAGGATATCTTTTTATAGGTCCCAGTACATCCTGGTACACTTCATTCTGGGATATAGGGGTTGTAAAAGCATGCACAAAAAAGTGCTGTGTTTAGATCCACAAGGGAACAAGTATTACAGCTACTATGCATGTGTACCAGCTTCCTAATTTTTTTGCAACATAGCTAGAAAGAAAGATTCCTGACTGGAAAAATTTATTCCAGTTGAAGGCATCCAAAGTGCTTCAGGTGAAGTTTGAAGTTCAGACAGTCCAGACTGTGATTTACATGCAGACCCAGACATCAAAGATTAATGGAGCCCTGGCAAGTTTGGCTTAATAAGTAATGTGTTTAATTTTATTTTGTTCTCACAAGAATATGGTAATAAAACTTCAGCTGAAGACTGAGAACTCTGTGAAGGTTACAGCATGCCATGCTTTAGGAATAAGGCACTCTCAGGGGCATTGCTTACAATTTTATACTGTAATGTGAGGCACTGTCATCACATGTGGGAAACTTCCAACTGCAAACATTACATTAAGGAAGTAATGTTCAGTTTTATTTTATTAAGATCTCTATGAAACATGAAGTATCTGGACAGCTTTCTCTGTCTCCTAGTCAGCCCCAGCTCAGGGTCATGAGTTCTGTGGTAACAAATATCCAAGGCCAGAAGTGGATATACAGGTGCAAGAGCTGCTGCCTCTCCCCAGCAGCTCTGGGGGTAGCCCTAAACTGCTAGGCCAGTTTTAGGATTCTCCACAGTTTACTGAAAGTGTATTCAAGTACTACAAGAGAGCAATTTCCTGAAAGGGGAAATGATATTGGTTTTGTAGGTTGAGGTGCTGTAGAATCCTCTTTGAAAATCACAGTTCAAAATACTTAGTTCCAGCTTTTGTGAAGATGTAGCCAGTAGGCACCAGTGCAATGAGCAGGGGGTGTCATGTGAATACATACATGAGCTGGTTGGTTCTCCACATTCTTTTGATGCTTGTAAAGACAATGACTGTGAAAAGCAAACATGATCTTTTTAAAGCAGAGATGAACATTTGTAGGCTTCTGTTATTTGCATTTAAACTTAGAGCACAGTTTCTTCCCAGTTTCCTTATTTCCTTTTTAAGTCAAATTAACCTTAAAACAAAAACATCATTTCACAGTTTTCTGTTGAGACAGCTGTGTGTTCTAGAGATACTGAGAGGACTGAACACACCTGACTGTCCAACACTGTCTGACCCAGGAGCTGGGAGTGACTTTCTTCCTTCTGTAGGCACAGAAACAAATGCCAGTCTGTGTTACTGAATTTATTCTCTCCCTGATTATGCCTGGATGTGTCATTCTGGGTTTATCCCATTAAACCCCATTCCTGCTGGAATGTGCATCCCTGTGGGGAAGGGGCACAGCAGGAGAAGCAGCCTGTGCTGCACTGGGGATCTCTGTGACACTGGCACCTGTAGGTTGGCTGTCACACCTGCTGGGACCTAAGGGGAGAACAGGATGGATTCATCCTTTGCCTCCTTGCTCTGCCTTGAGCTTTGCTGCATCTCTAATTCCTCCAATTGCTGCATCTTCAGTTGCATTTTCACTTGGGTCTGTGCTTTCCCAGCACTGACCCCAGTGTGGTGAGTCATGTTTTAGTGCCAGTGACAAAAGAACATCTTCCTTTTCTCCTTTTTGCAGCACTCGTTTTGTCTTTGATCAGGCATGTCTGTCCTCAGAAAGCATTTGTGTTGGGATTCTTCAGGCATCTCTGATCTGCTGGATATTTGCTCCAGTTACTAACATTTACAGCAAATCTTGGCTTTCAGTAAACAAGTACAGGAGATTCACGTTTATGAAAAGCTGCTTGGTTTAAAATCAAATTAAATGAATGTCTAAGTGTTTGCTTTCTTCCCCTCTTGTCCCTTGGTGTTGTTCCTTTATCCACATGTGTGCTGTCTGCTTTTTGGAGACTGTCAAATGTATATTTCTGTCCATCAGGGCTGCCAGCATCTTTCAAAACCTGTTAAACTACAGCAAGAGCCCTCGGATCTCCTTATTTAAGTTCAGGTGCTGACAATAGGTTGTTTCTACTCCTTTTTTTTTCCACTTGGGTCTTCAGCCAGAACTCCCTGTGCTGATCTGTTTGCATGGGGCTAGAACAAACTCTGCCATTGCTTTATCTGCCAGCCCCCCCCCCTTCCCTTTTATCTGGAGCTTGAGAAAGCAGAGCTCACATGACACTGCCAAACCTCTGTGTTTGGATTTCACACCTGAGGGGCCTGCCAGCAGAGTGCTGAAAAGTGCTTTATCTTCTGACCCGTTGACTTAACAGCCAGAACGTTCCTCTCCGTGCAGAAACTCTGCAACAAAGCAGGGCTGTTCCTACCAAGCTGGCTTAGTTGGAAAGCTCGAGGTGCCACTGCTGCAGCACCCCAGATCTCAAACCAGGGGAGTGCACAGTAGGAAGAGACTCAAAGGCTGCTTGTCTGCTAAGTTGTGTCTTAATGTTTCCAGGCACTCTGAGAGCAAAGGGCTGTGAGGATGCACCTGCTGCCTTCTTCCTGCTGGTGTTCTTCCTAGGCACTATTTTATATCTGGATTCTTATTCTTGTCAGTCTCCCAAATAGTCTACTGACTCCTTAAATGTAGTTTATTTTAGAGATATTCATGGTTTTGAACAGGAATCTCCAGAAATCAAAACATGCTAACTCACTCTCGGAAGTTCCTTCTGATTATATCACTTTGTGTGGGTTTTTTTTTAGGTACTGTGACATTTACTAAATGGCCAGCAGGATCAAGTGACCATGTTATCTCCTGAATTTTCTTTCGTGTGCATGCCCCCCTTCTTCACACGTTTTTTTTTTTTTTAATAAAAAGCATGCACACAAAAAAAAGGCACACAGAAAAAAATACCACACAGCCTTCTGCAGTGCATCACTATTTATCTTTTCCCTGTAGGATGAAATTCAGTTTCATTGAAACTGTAGCTTTCCTGACTCTTCCCAAATGCAGGTATAGAGATCTTGCTTCCTGGTATCAAATATGTGAAGTTGTACTTCTGTCATGAGAAAGTGCAAGGTAGTGTAGACGAGGCAAAGCCCATTTCCATGCAAGCCATGAGAGTTGTCAGATATTAAAGAAGCTGTTCCCATTGCTTAGGAGCAGTTCGTGGTAGCACAACAAATGGATCAAACCTCTCCCAGACAAAGGAGTCACAACTGCCTTGGCTCAGATGGTGCAGCCAGGGCTGCAAAGCAGCACGGCTGCTTCCACACATGTCCTGAATACACTATAAACAGGACTTGCCTGCAGCTGCAAATTGCACATTCTCGCAGTTTTCCAAAAGTATGCTTGAGGAAGTCCTCCTAATGCCAAAGGAAATTGTGTGCTCTGCCTCTGAGAGAGGGGGGCAAGAGAAAGTTAATCACTGATGCTGTTTTTCTTTCTGGTGCTAAACATCCAGCCTTTCTCTGCCTGGATCAAGACCTTCTCCTCTCTTGTTTACTTCTTTATCCCATGTATCCCTTTTCCATCCTAAAGAACAGTAAAGAAATTGTCTCATCACACACTTGCAGGGAGACAGAATAAACAGCACCTTAGCGTGGATCTGGATATTTGGGTTTGTTCGAGGCCAGTGAGATCAGAGCTCTTAACCTGCTTGATTATTTTACTCACTCGCTTCCCCCACCCCTGTGTTACCTTCACTAAGCCTTGACTCCACTTTGCAGCAGTGGAGTCGCTGCAGGCCTGGGTGGGTGGGGCAGAAGATTCCATCAGTCACCGTCATGCAGCTGCTCCGGGTTACCTGTCTTGGGTGTCGTCGGTCAGGGTCCCTGGGCATCCACCCACCCCCTTCATCTTCAGGATCTTCCAGGATCTTTTCTGCAGCAGCCATCTTCACCTTCTCCCTTTGGGCCCCCTGTTTTTTCCCAAACCACTTCTGCTTTTAGGGAATCGTTTTTCAGCACCACCTCTTCTTTTCGTGACCCCTCTCTCTTTCATTTCCTTATCTAAGTAGTCTATGAAGCAGACATACAACACATGATCAGTCTGCAAATTGCTGCTTCTATCTTATGCCTCTTTATTGATGGGAGGACTTGGGACATGCTGCTGTTACTTTGTCAGAACCTACAACCAGCACATACAGGTTGCAGGCAGCACATTTCAGTGTGAGAGTTCAGGAGTGTCTCTGAAACATTCACCCCCACACAAACCCACACCCAGTCATCTACCACTTGTTAGACTTCCATTTAAATGATTTTTCAACTACAGCACTCCTTCAAAGTTTGATAGCAAATAGTGTTGTTTCTTCCTCATTAGTGACAAGCCTAATGAAGCCATTAATGCCTCGTCCTTGACAGCCGTGTGGGAAAGAGGCGCTGCCTGTGGTGGCACACATTTGTAAGCAGGCAGCATGACTCTCCAAAGCTGTTTGCAGGATGAGATCCCTGCCCCTCTCCCCAAGCTCTCTTAAGAGAGGGAGAAAGGAGCTGTCAGCCCGAAGCCCCGTGTCTAACTGGGGCTTTGTGAATGGCTGCAAACCCTGCAGCAGTGCCACTTCCCTGGGGTTCCCATAGCAGCCTCTTCTCAGCCTTCACACTCTGCTGGGGTTATTGAATTGTTGTGCCACAGCAGCTGTCAGCTTCAAAACAGACCCGTTTCTGGGAGGTTTAGCTTCAGGCAAAAGGAAGAGAGTGTGCTGGGGCTATAGTTCATGTCCTGTCTCAGAAAACAACGCTGTCACGCCCTGATCCTGGGTTAGTGGATTTTTCAGTATGTTTAACCTGAGTTTGGCAGTGTGCAGGTGTCTGCCCCACTTGTACAGTGTCAGTGTATTTCGAGTTCAGAGTGTAAGATTTATGGGCAAAGGAGGCTTCTGCTGAAGCTGAGCAGAGACAGAGCTTTCCACAGATTTTCTTTGTGATTTTAAATACAAATGATGTTTGCACTTATTCCTTCTTTTCTAAAAAGTTTGAGCTGTGTTAAGGTTTGTCTGTAATACTGAAATGGTCAGTAAGACAAATTGTTAATAAGTTTAATTGAAGACATCCAGTTTGGAGATAAGACTTGATTTACTGAATGAAATTATGTATTTCAGTCTGATACTAAACCACTCTTTGTCAGTGAGCAGTAAAAGAGGATTTTCTTTGTCAACAATTTAGTGATAGAAGGAAATAAGTACTCTTTGAATGTGAAATTCCATTTGTAGTAATGCTGTCAAATCCAATGAAGTGTGGAGCATTCTGTGCAAATGAGTTGTAATGCTGTCTTCTAACACATGCAAGCATTTTGTCTTCCTATGCAGAAGAATTGGAAGTTAGTATTTTCCTTAAAGTTTCCCTACTAAATTATAAACTGAACTACAGTGAAACCTATTCTTTTTCTCCCTCCCCTCTTCAAGGCCTTTGCATTAATTCTTACCAGTTTAGGCCTCATGGAACCAGCTTCTTGAAAATACATAATTAGGGACTAATTAATTAATAGAACTTCTGCTGTTGGCCAAGAATATCCCATTAGCCGAGTCCTTTCAAGTGAAAAACTTGTGCAATAATATGAAAGCCTTTAAAATGGATGCTACAGTGAAAAGTAGACACCATTCATTCATACACTGAAATAGTGTGGTTCAAACAGATCCCTGTTTGTTTTGCTATTCCAAGCGTTTCCTGTAATCTCTTACAAAGACAGATATGGTGTTGGCAGATACACTCTGCTTTGGACTCTTTCTGGAACTTTGCAGGCTATATTATTTTAAATCAACAGAATTGTAATGTTTGCATTGCCTTTCTACCCTCCAAGGTGCAGGAGCTCCACGAGGAAGAAGCGCAGTGGGTGAACTACGACGAGGATGAGCTGTGTGTAAAGATGCAGTTGGCAGATGGGATCTTCGAGGCCTTAATCAGAGACACAGTCGATGTACTGAACCAGATAAACGAGAAACAGCGGAGGCTGCTGCTGGTCTGACAGTGCTGAAGTGGGCTCAGAGGTGCCAACCACGGAGTCACAGGCCTGTCTGACTCCTGAGCTGCTCTCCTCCCCACGGTGTGGGGCTCCCAGCGCTTCGGATGGGATGCAGAGAACCTGAGTTGGCTGCCGAGACCTCGCACAGGATTTATTGTTTAGAACAAGCTGATCCCTCGCTTGAGGCTGCTTCCAGGAGTGCTCAAGACTGTTCATGTGCCAATGCAGTTATGTCACTGTCAGCTCTGCCTGGGGTCCCAGCCTGGGGCTTTGACATGTTCAGCTTGTTCCCTGAAAGGGTTGGGTTCAGTTGGGGTATTGGCTGTTTTGCTGGAATGGTGGTCAGCCATCAGTACTCAACTTCTCTTTAGAAATGTGAGTAATTTGGAGAAGCAGCAGTTTGGTCAGGTTTTGGTCATAAACAGAGACTTGCCCTACTGAACAGTGTTATAATGTTAACACCTCTTCTCCTGCAGCCCTAACAATGTGCATCAGTTCCTTCTGCTTCAGAGCCCATTTCACTCACTTCTCCGTGAAGCTGGCTTTCATCTTTCTTCTGTGATGTGGTGCCAAGCATGGTGCCAGCCCAGTCCAGGGAAATTAGATGATGTTGCTTCCTGCCTACAAGTAAAGAATTCTTGCTGCTTTGCTCCAAGGCGGAGCAAGATAAAGCCCACCTCATGTCAAGCGTGAAAGATGAGCCCATGGACAACTTTCCTCCTTCCGTGTAGCACTTCTCTTCCCGGAGCACCAGCTGCTCCCAGATAATGGATACTCAGGATTTTCTCAGGCACGAGACATGCAGGAGTGGAAAATACTTCCTCACGAAAATTTGGCCTTCAATCCCTCAGCTTTCTCCCTTACCATCACCTAATGAATTGGAGAAGCTGTTACTTGAACAATTTAGAGAACAGAGTGTATTCACCAAAGAAAGTGGTGTCTGGTGCTTGACTGTCTGCATGTTTTGTGCTTGTGGGTTTTTTATTTATTTTCAGATAATTTATTAAGTGGATTACAGGAGAGTGTCCTGTGCAGTCAGCTGCACTGTCTTGTGTTTTGAGACAGACAAACTTGAGAGAGCCTCTGGTTTGGAAACTTTCAGAGCCCCATATTCTTTGCACAAAACCTCCAGCTTCGTGAGGCAGATACAAGGGGGGTGAAGGTAGGAAGAGCCAAACCTCAGTGACCGAGGGTGGGATGCAAAGACAGGACTAGGAGTGGAGCTTGAAAAGCAAAGCACCTGGTTCAGAGTTGATGGAGAGTTGAGGGGGCTGAGCTGAAAAATTGCGTGCAAATTCCCAGCTCTTTCCTTCCCTTCCTTTCCCAGAACTTCTCCACCATGTTGTGTGGTTGATTTGGTGCTGGGTTCATCTGCAGTGCTGATTCCTGACCTGTTCCTCCTGTTCTTGTGTTTTTCTTGGAGGACCATGGACAATCTGGGACCGAACGTTGATGCCTTAATAGTGGGTGTCCCTGTTTGCTAACCTGGGACAAGACCCAGAGGAAAGTCAGATTCTCCAGGCACTGGAGTGTAGACAGACACTTTGAAGCCCTCAGAGGTGCCCCACAGATGCTGCAGCCCACAATGGGTGTGGCAGGGAGATCTCAACTGTTTCATTCCTGCTGTGCATACCTCTGCTACTGCTCCAGTTTGGTTTCTCTTTTCCACCTTCTTTTGGGTTTTTTTGGTTGGGTTGTTTATTGTTTGGGATTTTTGAAAGCTGTCATTGGAATATTTGCATTTTGCACACAGCTGGTAATTCTTCAGGGACAGTACTGGGAAATGTTGGATTTGCCAGAGGTCCATGCAGATTCTCAGATGTAGTGTTGCCAGCACCTCACTTGTGAGTTAGTGGTGAGCCATATCCATGGGAGCTCTGTGAGTGGAAGAACAAGGAGGAGGTAATGGTGGGTAGGGACACCTCCAGTGGGCACGTGCATGTCTGTCCCGCTGTAGTGGCCCTTCTGGCTGGCTAGAAGTCAAATGGTCTTGTTGGAGCATTGCTCAGCTTTTGTTCTCAAGTGATTCATTTGTTCATGTAAAATGTCATGATGCTGAACCAGGAACCCCTTGGATGCTTAAGAGAGAAGCAAACTAAAGCTGCTAGATTTAACCAGCATGGTGCCACTGATTGGGTCACCACCTCAGATTCCCTTTCCTGGGTGTATCTCTTTGAGTAGCAAGGATTGCTATTTTTATAGGTAGCAATTAGGGAAAGAAGACAGAAACCTGCAGAGTAGGTTTGTACCTGTATCATCAGGTTAGGTTCTGTTCTGTAGATACCGTGGCCAGAGTTGAGAAGGTTGTCCTGCATCCCCATGGCTTTTTGGTGTTCTGAGGGGCTCCTGGGGTGTTCCTGGTCTGTCCCACAGTGGGGAGGAGGTTGTGCAGTCAGGCCTGACAAGGTACCAGGTCTGTTGGAGATCGTGTGCCTGTTGTGTTCTGGCTGTAGCACCCTCCACAGAGGCACTAACTATTTAAACAGCTGTTTGGACAGAAGAAAGCTGTGTCTTAGTAATGGCTTTGTTCCTTTGCAGACATCACTTGATTTTTTTGGTAGCAATCCTTGCTAGGAGCAACCCTAAAATGACTTGAACATATGTGAATTCCCTTCTCAATACCTCACGTGTGTTGAGTTGCTTTGAGTTGAGTGTATGTTCAAAACCTCGAGTGGGTTGAGTACTTGTGGACTGATGATTACTGCGATGAAGCAAGGGCCAGGCTGGGTCAGGCTGGGAGTGAGGAGATATGGGGAAGCCTGGGGTCCCCCAAACAGGCTGAATTCTCTGCTTCTACCCCCAACCTTCCCTTTGTAACAAGAGGATATTTCTGCATCCTGTGTCTCGATGTAACCACATAAGAAGATTCGAGGCTGAGACATTTTGCTGAGACCCATGAGCTGTTTGGGGCAGTGGCTGTCATCACTGGGGACAGGCTGTTGCATCTTTGGAGGGATCTCAGAGCCAGGTGGGAAAGCCCAGGCAGGTGGGAACATGGAGTGTGAGTACCTCTCTGACAGCAGGACGCTCTGTGAGCCCAGCCCTGGAATATCAGTACGCCGGCCTTTCAGAAAAGGCTTGTGGCTCACAAGGTGGAATGAGGGATTGAAAAATCCCATCTTGTTCCCTTTCCTTTCTTGAAAAAGTGGCCTTAGCTTTTTGCAATACTTGAATAAGTGTGTACCTGCAGAAGACCTTCAGTAGCACAGTGACAGAGACCTTTTAAGTGACTATTCTGTGAGGAACTGTGTGCAGTTCCCACTTTCATATCTCTTTGCTACCTTAAGAATATTAGGAAAACAAAGTACTTTTCAGCAGGCAAACAGTTGAATCTTACAAGGTATTTAGTGCATCTGAAGTGTTCACAAACCAACTAAAATGGAGAAAAGCAAACTTTTGAACTTATTTGTAATTTAAGCATTAAATGCAAAATTATATACAGATGGAAAAGGAATACTGTAATTAACCTGCATTTACTAGGGTTTTTTTCCTTGATTTTGCAGAGCCTTTTGATACACATTTGCAAAGCCGCCTTTGGGAGGCTCGGCCTCCCCGTGTACTGTGTTGTGGAGATGCTGAAAAGAAACCCCTTTACTGTGTATGTGTAAATACCCTGGTAACGAGGGGTTTGGGCCAGTTTCAGCTCGTGTTCACATCCACAGCAGCTTTGCACAGTCGACAGACCCAAGGATGTGGAGAGGTTGGGGAGGTTTTTTTGTAATTAAGAACTGTAAAATAACCAGGGTGATCCCTGTGTACACCAGTGTAAATATCTTTGGTAACTGAAATGTACTTTAAGAGAACAAAATCTGTAAATAAACTGATTTATAAATTAATCTTGTTTCCTGGGTTTTATAAAACGGAGATTTATAATTACCCAAGCAGTTGCTGATTCTGAAGGTGTCCTGGAGATTTGTCCCTTGTATGTTCCCCTTTCTGTCTGATGCTGTGTTTGGGATGCCAATCACAGTCTACAAAATCCCATTAGAGTTGCCTTAATTATAATCATAACCTTATTAGAGTTTCCTTATTGTTAAAGCTGACTGTTGATAAAACCAGAAAATAGCACTGAGCAATCATTGCAGGAGTTCACTGTGGGGGAAAAACTACTCCTTCCACATGTTTATTTAAAATATGGTTTAAAAACTCATGCTTTAAAACATTTTTATGTTCAACTACAGTTTTGGAATTAAATTCTTCAGAGCCTTGGTCTTGTTTTATATCCCTCAATTAGGCTCCTAAATTGGTACAGCTCTGTAGAGCTGCCGTTAGCAGCACCAATCCCTTCCTCACCAAGGGGCAAACATTGCTCCCTGGAAACTTCTTGTATTGGTGGAACTTTTCTAAATCTTTGCTGTTTCCTTTCCAGCACAAAAATACCTGAATCACTTTAGTACATAAATGGTCCTGGGGCTCTGTAAGAAGAGGGCCGAGCCCTCGCAGTGCCAAAGCACAGGAGTGGGTACGTGGTGATGGAGTGAAGGTGGGAGCTGAGGAGCTGACACAGGTGTTCACTGAGCCTCCTGGTGCCTGTGGCCACTCCTGCTCTGGTACCTCTGCTGTGTTTTGGTGCCCTTTATTCACATACAGCCCAGCAGGAAAGGCTTTGCTTTCCACTTAGTGCAGACCCTGGACAAGGCCCAGCATTGTTCTTTCCAGCTTGGAGGACACGGTGTGACAGTCAGCTCCTCACCTGCCTGGGAGGTGTGTTGGCATTAAATGGGGGCTCTGTGTCAACTAAACCATTGCAGTTATTTGCTCTTTGCCTTTCCTTAGTAGAGTACCTCATTCTGGAGGAGGATTTGCTGCATTCAGGCTTCCATTAGGGAAGCAGCTCTGCTGCAGTTCCTCAGTGCCAGTGTGCAGTAGGAGCAGCATCGGCAGCCCTAGG
Organism: Erpornis zantholeuca; assembly: GCA_013400515.1. Taxonomy (NCBI): domain Eukaryota; kingdom Metazoa; phylum Chordata; class Aves; order Passeriformes; family Timaliidae; genus Erpornis; species Erpornis zantholeuca. Next base: position 675,160 of record VZTN01027632.1, read on the forward strand.
ACAGACAGGAGGATGTCACAGCTCTCTGAGCTCGGCGGCTGAGCCAGCCAAACGCAGCCGTGGGTCCTTGGATGTCCGAAGGGCCGAGGCTGAGTGGTGCTGCAGCCTCTGTGAGCTCATTAGTGAGCGGCAGGAGAGCACCCGTGCCGTGCCTTTCCTCGCCCCACAGCGATCTTGCTCCACGAGTCCTCTATTTTTGGACAATTGTCTACTCGCATACATCCCTGGAAGGGGCTTGGAGTGCATTTCACATTGGAAAAAAAAAAAAAGGATCTGTGCTTCTCTGGCTGAAGAAGAGGCTTCCTTTAAAAACGGCTGAGCGGTGGGAATGCTGCCAAGGAGCTCCGGCGAGTGACGCAGCAAACTGCTGCATTGCTCCTGCTGTCCTTACCCAGGATGCCCTGCAATCAGCATGATGAAGGCTCTCCTTTCCTCATTTGCAAGTCCACGTTGCTTCACTTTGTCACCGACTTTCTACCGGTGGTGTTTGTGCAACTCTTCCCGGAGCGCTCGAAGCACGGGTGCCTCTGAGAGCCGTCTCACCTGTGCCCTGGTGAAACTGCGGGGCTGGGCAGTGGCAGGCAGCCGCCTTCCCCAAGGCACGCCGGATTGAGTGGGACTGTTCGGTGCCTCCCTTCCCAGGAGCAGCCCACTCCCAGGTGCCTCCCTGGGGTTGTGGTGCCAGCTGCAGCCATCCCACGTCCTAAAACGCCTGGCAGAGCGCTGGAGCCCTTGAAATGTTGACTCTGCTCCAGACGTCCTGTGCCCTGCCTAGCACAAGGGCTTCTGCAGTGTCCGGGCTCTCATTAACGCAGCCCTCGGAAGAAAAGGAGCTGGTGGGGAGCTGCTGAACGGCAGCAGCTCTTCAGAGTGCAGGAAGGAGAGGAGGGGGGCTGCCCAGCCGCTGGCACCCAGCCCGGAGCATGGGCCACTGCCTGGCGGGAATGCAGATGAGATGTAATGGAGTTTGAAAGCGTAGGGCACTCTCTGGGATGCCGGTCCTGTGGGGGAGGGAAAGGCACCCTGTGAGACCTGGAAACTGGAGCAAACCAAACCCATAGCCCCAGCCCTGCACCTTCCTGCCCCCCTTCCCCCCCCCTTTAGTAAGGTCCTGCAGAAATTTGGGGAAAGGGAGCAGAATATAGAGTAGCTCTGTTCAAGAGGGTGATGTTTGGGCAGGTTCAGGGGCACATCTCTTGAAGCACAGATGCCTTCTTTTGCCTGCCAAGTGTGCTCTGTGAGGATGGTCTGGAGCAGGTGGTTAGTTCCTCTTGGCCCCAGTTTTCCAGCCCTTTGCTCCACCCTTGGGCTGTGTTTCCTCCCTCCCTGATGTGGGTTTCCAGTGGCTTCCTCTTGCATGGAGTCTAGACTGACTCAGATTTTGTCTGAGAATTTGCTGGAGGTGGAATTAACACCGGTTCTGGGGGGTGCCTCAGATTTGATTTGATTTGATTCCAGGAAAATAAAGGAGGCTGCAGGGGATCCCACTGTTCACGTGGCTTGGCTTGAAGGGCTCAGCAAGGAGCCTGGTCCAGTGTCTGTGTCCAGCTGCCATACTGTGCGGGCTGATGGAGCCAGCGCTGCTCAGTGAAGCTGTGACTGGGCACAGCACTCCTTGGGAGGTGGGACCCTGCTTACGTTGCAGGACTACTGTGACAGCAAGAGAGGAGTGCTCCGTTGTCATCCCTGTGGCATTCCCAGTTTCGTGCGCTGCAATTAAACCACCTGCCAAATAATGATGTGGCAAATCTGGGCGGTGTGGCCTCCTCCGATCTGCTCCTTAAAGCTGGGAACATGAGCTGGACTGGAAAACATCTGCTCTGTGCATCCTGGGTCACGGCAATCATTTATGACTGGTGGTAGATTTGAAATTTGCAGGTAAAACGTTTCCTACCCAGACATACCAGAGGCAGGGAGTTCCTCCAGGTCTCCCTGGGTTCCTCTGAAGAGAGCAAGGGCAGCGAGGCTGCCGTCCTTTGGAGCAGGGATGAATCAGCAGGGGCTGAATAGCAGGAGCTTGGTACTGCTGTATTCTCTCTGCAGATGCAAACTACGTGAACAAATTCGTCACATCCTGAGAATGCACCCTGGATTTGCTTTTGTGCCTCTTGTTATTACAGGCTGGTCGGCCTTGAAAGGTAGAAATCAACGATTTCCGACCAAGCCTGTCTCGTGGAGTCAGCAATTCCCAGCTGCTGGGGGGGCTTCCAGGGGCTGTCCTGGTCTCCACAGGTGTCAGCCTGGCAGAGCCAATGCAGAGTGTGGGGAGCAGCTGGGATTCACATCCACTCTGGGTGGTATTCCCTGTCTGGGCGAAGCTGGCAGGTTTGTGCCACAGATGCTGCCAAAGGTCTTGTCCGAAGCCATGTCTCAGGAGAGGTGGGACTTGTGCCACCTCAGGATTGGAATGGATTGGAATGTTGGGGAGGAGGCACAATTTTCACTTGCTCTCTGAGGGAAATGAGGCTTTTCCTTTTCTTCACAGAAGGACCATGCTTTAGGCAGTGCTGTGCTGCAGGTCATGGAGGGCTTCCTTGAGTTCATCATCTTGTGAAGTCTGGAGAAAGAAAAACTGCTGAGCCTCCTCTGCAGCTTCCAAGGCACTCGCAGGGAAGTTGGATGCAAACCTCTCTGCACGGCCTCCGAAATGCCAGTGACGGGGTTGCCATGATTGTATCATGAGTCTTGCATTGGTTGCGTGTTTTCCTTGGAGTCAGTTCCTGGAATCACACAATTAGGTAGGAACGTGTTCTTTAATTTTCAAGGAAGAAAGTCCATTTCAGGATCTCCTTGGCCCTGAACCTACTCAACTAAAGGGAAGCGAGAAGGTCCTGGCTCTGCTTGTCCAGCCATTTGGAACAATTTATATACAGATTTATGCTTTTAAAAATGGACAATAAAAGCCTCTCTCCATTTTCTGAAATGGAGTCCTTTCCATTATTTCGAGGGCTGAATACATGAAATCCAACCACTCTTTCCTTGTCTTCTCTCTAACTCGGCACAGAGGTGATCTGAGTAGGTTTGTGTCTGAAAATGATCCATTTTGGGTGCACGAAACAAGTTCTGCAGGGCTTAAATGATTTTGGTGAGGTTGTGGCCGCCTTTGAGGTTCTCAGCCTGTTGATGTTGCCCACGCCTCACTGACTTCAAGGAGATTCCTGCTGGGTGTTAGTCTGGGAAAGGAGATTTCAGAGCTGATGAGCTTAATGAACTGGAGCCACTGCTGAGCTGCTGCAGAGATGGTGCAGCACAGGAACCTCTGTGGTCATCCTTAGCCTGTGGCCGTGCTTTGGGCTGAACAACTCTCCCCGAAATTATCGATGCCCAGATTTTTTTCCAGGCTTTGCTGTGGAAACCAAGCAGGTTCCTAAATGTGCCATGGGGGCCTAAAGCTGAGCTTTAGGGCTGGCCGGGCCTCCAGAATCACCCAGCACCTGCCTCCTGCTTTTGCTGCCTGCAGTTTCCATTGGCAGCCAGAGAGGACAAAAAGGCAGAGAGATCTGGGAGGGTATTTCTAAAACCTCCCCAGACTTCTACTGCTTCTTGGTTGCTATTAATTCATCTAAGTCACTTTCAAATCCAACTTAAAAAGGGTTGTTTCAAAGCATCTGCTCCATCTTCGGCTTCCCATGCCCTGTCTCAGGGTGTTCTGCAATGAAAATATGTCTCTTCCCAGTCCGAGGTGGAAGAAAAGCCTCATCTCTTGCTTTGCAGCAGCATTCAAAGGAAAGAAAATGATTTTGGGGCAAGTCCGTGCCTGGAAAGCCCCACACCCTGGCGCTGAAGGAGTCTGTGACCTGGGCAGCCTTGGGGATGGGACGTGCCAGCTGGGCAGTAGGGTCGTCGGCAGCACCCCGGCTGTTCCCGGGGCAGCAGGAAGCAGGAGCATCCCCACCCCAGGGCTCCGGGGATGAGCAATGGCATGGCTCACCTCCAAAGGAGCCGGAGCCCCGGGCTGTGAGCCCTTGCCCCTCCGCCTTGGTGTTCGATGCTGCTTTTGCATCTAAAAAAGGATTCAAGGAATTTGGGCTGCCGGGGAGGGAGGGGTGAGCTGGATGGGGAGGATGCTGGCAATTACATTGCCGCTGAGCACCTCTCCTTTGCTTTGATAACCTAATCAAGCTGATGAGCCCTTAAAACAAGGCTTTAGCCCGCGGTGAGATAACGGTGGCGATCTCCCCGAACATGGGGATTTTTGTGTTTTGATCACCAGCTGGATGAGGACAAGTCCCGGCAAGGTCTCTGTCAGTAGCGAGGGAGCTCAGAGCAGCCCTGCACGGGCCGGGCCGTGTCTCTCTCCCTCCTGGTTAGACAACGAGGTGTGATAATCCCTTAAGGACTTAATTACAGCTGGCAGGGCTGTCGCAGACCATCTTCTGCCCCATTCCCATCAGCCTGGGCCCACAGAAGATGGGTGGGAGCAATCCCGGGGGTTGTGTCCACCGTGCCGTGTCCCCCCAGGCCAGGCTGTGTCAGGGAGCCCCAGAGCCGTGCCCCGCGTGGAGCCCCTGCCCTCCGCTGCCCCGGCGAGCCTCGGCTCTGGCAGGCTTGTTTTTCTAGCATGGTGAGTCCGCCTGAAATGCCTAGGTGGGGCCCAGCACGGATAATGGCCTTCCTGGGGACAGAGCCAGCAACGAGCCCTCAGCAGCCATGGGCTCCCCCAGTGCCAGCGGTTCCCTGGCCTCGGGGAGGGAGCGGAGGGCTGGATTTCGAGGCCGTGTCCACCCTGGCAGAACCTGGCTCTGCCCCGGGGCACTGAGCAGCGGGCACCTTCCGTCTGGGAGCGCTGACGTGGGTGTGTGCGTGAGCAAAGGCACGGCCGGGCCTGGCCAGGAGGGTGGAATCACAGAGTCTGGGTTGGAAAGGACCTTAAAGAACATCTGGTTCCATCATCCTGCCAACCCTTCCACTAAACCAGGGTGCTCCAAGTCCCATCCAGGCTGGCCCTGGACACTTCCAGAGACGGGGCAGCCACAGCTTCTCTGGGCACCCTGTGCCAGGGCCTCACCACCCTCACAGGGAAGATTTTCTTTCTAATGTCTAATCTAACTCAGTTTGAATACACTCCATTGAAGGGGCCACTGAGGATGGAAGGCTGCTTTTTTTAGACGTAGAGTTGGATTTTGTGGGTGTCACTGGATATCCTTGCTGGGCATTCCTGGCAGGGTTGGGAAGAGGGCAGGGATGTCCCTGTCCCACAGGGTGTCCAGGCAGTGCCCAGTGACGCCGGTTGATGTCTGACCAGGGCGCTGCCCTCGGGTGCCCACGATGGTGGCAATGTGTGTTTTGGGGCTGTATCAGTTGCCTTGACCATTGCAGAATCTCAGGTTCCTTTAGGTTGGAAAAGACCTCTGTGAACACTGAGTCCGGCCTGTGACCCAACAGCACCTTCTCAACCAGGCCACGGCCCTCAGCGCCACGTCCACTCTTTCCTCGGGCACCTCCAGGGATGGCAACTCTGCCGCCTCCTGGGGCAGCCCTCACTTTGTCAGAATTGTATCATTTTATGTCCTTTGTCCCCTCACAAAGGGTAACACTGCAGAAAAAATGGTGGGGAGTACTGGGCCCCTCCAAGGCCTGGGGGTGCTGGTGGAGCCTGGGGGCTCTCAGGGGCTGTGAGGGTGTCCGTGGCCGTCCCCGGTGGGGGCTGTGGGGTGTCGGTGCCCGTCCCCGGTGGGGGCTGTGACGGTGTCGGTGCCCGTCCCCGGTGGGGGCTGTGGGGTGTTGGTGCCCGTCCCCGGTGGGGGCTGTGACGGTGTCGGTGCCCATTCTCTGTGGGGGCTGTGGGGGTGTCGGTGCCCGTCCCCGGTGGGGGCTGTGGGGCTGTCGGTGCCCGTCCCCGGTGGGGGCTCTGGGGGTGTCGGTGCCCGTCCCCGGTGGGGCCTGTGGGGCTGTCGGTGCCCGTCCCCGGTGGGGGCTGTGACGGTGTCGGTGCCCGTCCCCGGTGGGGGCTGTGGGGTGTTGGTGCCCGTCCCCGGTGGGGGCTGTGACGGTGTCGGTGCCCATTCTCTGTGGGGGCTGTGGGGGTGTCGGTGCCCGTCCCCGGTGGGGGCTGTGGGGCTGTCGGTGCCCGTCCCCGGTGGGGGCTCTGGGGGTGTCGGTGNCCGGCCGCCTGTACTCGGCCGCTGACCCGCTGGAGCTGCTGGGGCCGGGGGCGGAGGGGAGGCTGCTGGGCTCCACCAGCGCCTGGGCCGTCGAATTCTTCGCCTCCTGGTGCGGTCACTGCATCCACTTCGCGCCCACATGGCGGGCCCTGGCCCACGACATCCGCGGTGAGTACCCGGCCCCGCTGCCCCGCTCTGCTTCCTTCTCCTCATCCCTGCCTGCCCGCCCCATCGCCGCCCCGATCCCTCCCTGTGCCCCTGACCTTGTTACCCCCCACCCCTTATGCCTGCTTCTGTCCTCTTCCGTCAGCACCCCGTTTAATCCCCGTGTCTCTGCCCCTGCATCCTTAAATTCCCCCTGCATCTCTGTTCGCCAGTCAGCACCCCTAAATCCTCCTCCCCTTGCCCCTGCGCAGGGGAAGTCCTGCTTCCCCCAAAACCAGGAGCATCCTGGAATCCCTCCTGCGTCCTTGCCCTTCCGTCCTCTTCCTCTCCGCCCGCACTCTTAAATCCTCCCTGCATCCCGGGCCCTGCATCCTCGTCCCCGTCAGCATCCCTGCATCCTCTCCGTGCCCTTCCCACCGCCGTCCCTCAGTCCGCTCTGCCCTACCCTCCGTCAGCTCCCCAAACCCCGCTGCGGCCCAGCCCCAGCCTCCCTGGAACGTCAGCCTGCTGGGAAGGCCCAGCTCCCTCCCGGTGGCCAGATATTCCCCCCCCGGCCCCGATATTCAGGCCTGGTTTAGTAGCATCCCTGGACTCCCTTTGGCAGGGATAAGCTCAGGCTGAGCCTGCCCCAGGCCTCCTCTTAGCCCCGCTCGTCCCGGTGCGGGCAGGGACAGGGCTGGGCACGGCAGGTTGCTGGGCACTGATCCCAGCTGCTTTGTTGCCGGCTGTGACCTTGGTGCCTGGCCTGGCCGGTGCCAGCCCTGCCTGGGGACCCGCGCGCCCCGCTGCTGGGCCCCTCGTCCTGCCGGGACTCATCCTGCCTCCCCCGGCATCCCTGGGCGCTTCTCCCTGTCATTGCACTAATTGATACAGCGCGGCGGTGCCGGATGAGTCAGGGCGCCGGCCGGCCGGGCATCCCGTCCGTCCCTCCGAGGGGATGCCGTCCCTCCCTGGGGATGCCGTCAGAGCTCCCCGACGGGCAGGATGTGAGGAATGGGGTGCGTGTGCCCGGGCCCCGCGGGGGAATGCCGGCTCTGCTGGCCCCTCTCCAGAAGAGGGCTCCCCCAGGGCTCCCCGCTCTGGAGGCCGGAGCGCGGCTGGCGTGCCCGGGGAGGCAGGGTGGGGAAGCCGCCCCCGTGCTGCTCGGCATCCTCGCTGCCATTCCCACGGCTGGATTTTCGTAGGAGTGGGCTGGACGGGGAGGATGCCAGGGTGACCCGCGGGCACCACGTGGACATGAGTCCAGGAACGTGCCTGGCTCCCTGCAGCAAGGCTTGTCACCAGCCCTCCTGTGCCACGAGTGCCAGGGCAGTGGGAAGCAGCTCACCTGTCCTGTCACCTGAGACAGGGGGTGGTGTGTCCCTGCCTCCAGCATGCTCCCGCCTAGGGCAGCAAGGGCTCCATATGTGTGCCAGTGCCACGTCCCTCCCTGTCCCACTCTGAGGACAGGCTGGGCATTCTCCAGCTTGTGTCCTTTACGCTAAAAAGAAGCCATTTCAGAGCTTTAGTTTCCATTTTCCTAATGGTTTTCAGAGCCTGCCATTTAAAATGCCTCCATGCCCCCTTTTGTTCATCTCTTCTACCCCAGGGACCTGCTGCTCTTCACTGGGGAGGTGGTGGAGAGTCACAAATGGGGAGTGGGTGCTCAGAACCTGGGCAGGCTCTGCTGCAGTGCCCTGTCCTGGCTGCTGGTTTTGGATTGTTCCCTCTTGGTTATCAGCTGTGCCCTTGGTCTGGGGCGAGACAAGCTGGAGCCCGTGTTCCTTGCTCTCCCTGAGCTGCGGTTAGCCATCCCTCCCCTTCTCCTGGTGTCCTCTTCCTGGGACCTGGGGCAGAGGCTGGACAGGCAGAACCAGCCGGGCAGGCAGCGTCGGGCAGAGCTGCCTGTGCTCTGGTGCTGGCAGGGCAGGGCGTGCAAAGCGAGCTCCCGCCTCGCACGGCTGTCCCTGTGCTCCTGCCACCCGGAAAGTAGGGCACCACACACCAGGACAGGCCACAGCCTTGGGTGTTAGGGCTTGGAAGCTGTTGGTTGCTGCCCTGCAGCGGTTTTGGGACAAGAGGATCCCTGCTACTGGCACAGCAGGAGATCCCTCCTGTCTCCGCAAGCAGCTGAGGGGAGGAGGGCGGTTTTTGGGGCCGTGGGGGTGCTGAGCTGTGCTGATCTCACCCTCTGTCCCCGCAGAGTGGAGGCCTGCAGTGATCATGGCGGCCATCGACTGTGCTGACGAGGACAACCAGCAAGTGTGCTCCGATTTCGGGATAACCGGCTTCCCTACCATGAAGGTGAGACTGCGTGTGCCGGGTGCTTGCTGGGTTTCCCTGTGCTTTGCCTTTTGGCCTGTCCCTCTCTTGCTCAATCAGGCAATTGCATCAAAATACTCCCCTTGGGGCTTTGCAGGCTGGAGCTGTTTCACCCTTCCCCAAAACAGTGCTGTGTCCTGGCTGCATCCAGCACAACTGCTGGGCGATGGAGCAACAAGGAGGGGCGAAAACCAAAATGCCGTTTTGTGACGAAACACGGAGGCTGCATCTCTGCTAGGATGAGGGAGAGTCTGAATCCTGAGTTGGAAACACTCGGGAAGGGCTGTTTGAGGGCAGAGAGAAGTTGCAGGCGCAGGTTTTGGAGGAGGGCACAGGGATGCTGCGGGAGGTTGCATCTCCTGGGAGCCTCCTGCGGTGGCTGGCGAGGAGCCATCCCTCCTGCTGGGCCTATGCCCAGCCCTTTAGCTGTGTCAACACACCGCTCTGCAGAGCTTCCCGCTGCAAACAGAGCCTTGCTCCAACACAAGCAGTGAAGCCAAAGCACTCCAGGTGCTACAGGCCGCAGTTAAAACCAGGATTGCCTTGAGATGGAATGGGTAGGGATAAGGGTTTTATCAGATATGCCCTCGGTCCCAGCTTACAGGCTCAGCTGCTGATGGGGTCTGGTTTGGGGTTTTCCAGGCAAGTTGGCTTGGCCCCAGCCCTGCCCTGGGGTCTCACTGAGCACCCACTGCCCTGGGACACCGATGGAAACATCTCCTGGGGCAGGGAGGTGTGCTGATGTGGCCCTGCCATGAAGTCACTTGCTTCACATCCTGTGTCCCGGCCAAGCACCTTTTGCAAACAGCCCCAGCTCCCAGCCCAGCCTGCAAAGCAAACACCTGGCTGATGCAACCTGGTGTTGCTGCTCTGGCTCTGCCTTGGCTACTGGAGCCACTGTGGGAGGCCAGGAGTAGGAAAACCCCCTTTTTCCTGTTTCTCTGAGCTCTGGAGCAGGGAGACTGGTTTTCAGGACTGGGAAGGTTCCAGCTGCCTCCCTGGAGACACCTGCTCCACTGCCTGCCAGTGCTCAGCCCTTGGCTGGACATGGCTCTGAGCCCATGCCTGCATCCCTCCCCTCTGGGGATGCCCCAAAAAATGGGGACATGGCTGGGAGCTCCCTCTGTGCTGGCTGATGTTGGTTGGCATGCTGCAGTGTTGTGGGGACACTGAGGCACTGCTGGTCCACAGGGAGCCTCAGCCTGCTGGCTTGCGCTGCCTCCTGTCCCGTTCTACATGCTCACTCCAGTTTCCCCTTGTGGTTTTTTCCTCTTTCAGTTCTTCAGAGCTTTCAGCAAGAAGCCAGAGGATGGGATAAGGATTACCAGTGAGTATTCAGAGCCATGGGCTTTTTTACCCTGGGTGTGAACGGCTGTGCTGCCCACACCTCCCACACGCTGCAGTATCAGGGAGCTCTGGGAGGCAGCTCCAAGCAGTTTCCCTTGGCTTGGCCCCTGGGATCAGCTTCCCCAGGACTGACCCCTTGGTGTCCTGTCCCCCTGCAGATCCCAGTGCCACTGTCGAGGACCTGCGCCATGCCATCATCACCAACCTTGAGCAGAGCCAGGATGCCTGGCCACCCGCCTGTCCTCCGCTGGAGCCAGCAAGGTAGGGGCAGCAGGAGGCTGGGATGGCCTCTGTCCCATGGGGGGCAGGTTTTTGGGGAAATCCTGAACCCAAAATGAGCAAGGAGCAGCTACTGCATCACCCACGTCCCAGGGAGACACAGATGACCTGGCAGGGTCATTTCTGTGGCCTGGGTGAGATGGGCCATGTTGTTGTATCTCCTAATGAACCTGCTCATCAGCCTTACTTAGAGCAAGCAGTTCCTGGGCCCCAAATTCTTTGGGATGTGGCAGTGTCATGCTATGCTCAGTGAGGCTGTGTTAGAAGGTATTTCCTGTCCTGAAAAAGGGTTTTTTTTGATGCCGTACACTTTTGTTGGTGTCTGAGTTGTCCTTGCTGGATGCAAACATTGCCCTGAAAAGGATTTGGATTTCCCAAAGCAATGGTTGAGCCAGGCACATGCCTCAGGTACTCTGGTGCCTCTGTGTCTTAGCCACAAAACCCCCAGCCCTGGTTAAAGTTCATTGCTGTTCTTTCCTCTGAGCAAGTGTGCAGCTCCCCCCTGCTTTGTTTCCTACCTCCTTGGCCAAGCCCAGTAGGTTTTCTTAAAGTCTGTGCACCAGAGCAGAAAATTAGGCTGAAAAGTGCAGCAGGAGGAATTGCCTGCTCGGTGGGGCTGAACCTGCCCCAGCAGTCCCTGCCAGATGCCAGCGGGCGAGGGTCGAGCTCCCTGTGCGTGGGAGGGCAGAGTGCCCTGCTGATGCCCAGGCACCTGCTGCCGTCCCGCTCTCTCTCGCAGTGCCGAGGAGGTCCGCACCTTCTTCCAGAGGAACAAGGACCAGTACTTGGCACTCATCTTCGAGAAGAGCAACTCCTTTGTGGGCAGAGAGGTGGGTGCAGCTACATTTATCCCCCTTTTCCCTTGGAGCCTGTGTCCCTGGTGCCTGCTAACTCCCGGGTGTCTTTGGTGGGGCTGGTCTCTCCAGGCAGGCTCTCTGCCCAGCTTGCACACAGCTTAGCCAGTGCCAAATGTTACACTAAACATGAGGGCACTGAACCTCTCTGCTGCATCTGTGGTGGGGCTGGGGGATCCCTCTGCCCCCCCATCTGACCCTGGGGCTTGCAGGTGGCCCTGGACATGCTGCAGTACGAGAACATTGCGGTGAGGCGGGTGCTGAGCAGCGAGCAGGAGCTCGTGGAGCAGTTCGGCGTCACCACCTTCCCCTCGGGATACCTGCTCCTCCGCAACGGCTCCTTCTCCTGCCTGCCCGTGTGAGTGTGGGGCACGGCGGGGTGGCTCTGGGCGTGCTGCTGGCGTGCCAGCCTCGTGCCCATCTCTCTGTGCTCCTTTGTAATTGTGGGAAGGTGCATTAGGAAGGATGGGTAGGGGAGGCTGGTGGGCAGTTGCTGGTGGGTGCTGAACTGCACTGCCAGCCCTGGCTGGAGCTGGCAGAAGGGAAAATCCTTGTGACTGAGCCATGCCATTGCCACACCTGCCTGGAGGTGGCATGACACAGTTACCTGGGGCTCAGCTCTGCTCCGGGGTGCATGCAGGGATACCCACTGGGGCAGGTGGAGAGTACAGACCACCCACACTCCCTCCCCAGACCTGAATCACCCACTTGGCTGAGCCTTCATCTCCTTTGCTTCCTTTCTTGGGGTCAGGTTTGGGAGGGAAGAGGTACTCAGGGCTTCTCCTTCCTGGCAGGCACATAGAGGCACGCTCCTTCTACACCTACTCCCTGCGCACGCTGGCAGGCATCACCCGCAGCTCCTACAAGCTGAACACCACGGCCAGCACCTCCAACGACACCGACCGCGTGTCCCAGCCGCGGCGAGCCGACCGGTCAGAGCCCTCACCCTGCTGGGGACACCGGGGCTGGGGGTGCCGTGACCACGGGGGGAGAGGCGCTGGGATGTGCCTTTCCCTGGGAAAGCCCCCGGGGTGTGGGTGGAGGGGCTGACGGAGCCTGGTGTTGCGCTGCCTTCCCCAGCTCCAAGCTGTACATGGCTGACCTGGAGTCGGCGCTGCACTACTCGCTGCGGGTGGAGGCTGCCCGTGCCTCCGCGCTGGCTGGAGCCCAGCTGGCCGCCTTCAAGTGCTACGTGGCCACCCTGGTGAAGGTGAGGAGCTCTGGGTGTCGGGAGAGGAACTCTCTGTGCCTCCCTGTCTGTGAAATGCAAACACACAGTGCAGGCCACCGTGTCCCAGCGCTCACGGGCAGTGAAGCGTGGCAGTCCCAGGTGTGGACTCTGTGTCCCAGTGCTCGGTGTATCCCATGGCTGCTGTCAGGCTGTCCCCATCCCTGTGGATCTCCAAACTCAGCCCAGAGTCCCAGTGGGAGCTAAGGGGGGGTGCTGGAGTGTTTCAAACAAGATGTGTGTTGCCGGCTTTGGTGGCAGTGGGATCAGCATCTGCAGGAGGTCTTTTCAGAAGAGAGGCTGTCTGTCGCCTGCTGGGGTGTCAGAGGGGTTTGTCACTCTGATATGGATGCTCAGCTCCAAGAGCCAGTCTCTGCAGGCTCCTTTGATAATAGTCCAGGAAAGGAACTCCCACTCTGAGTCAGGCTCCAGACAAGCTTAATTTAAGGTCTCCTTTTTCCTTCTGTGTTGGGCCTGGCAGAGCTGAAGTGAGTGAGAGCCTGGAGCCAGCACAAGCAGGGCAGTTTAATTTCCTGCTGCCTTTGGCTGTTTGCTCCACTGGGGCTGCAGGAGCCCTGTCTCCATCCCAAGCCCTGCCACAGCCCATGCTGCCTGGCAGACTGGGGCCGTGCCTGCCTTCTTTGCTCCCTCCTTTGTTGCCCAGGGTCTCAAGCTCAGTTTGGACCTTGCATAGCACTTGCTGATGTGCAAGACATCGCTTGCTCCCACCCCCATCTGCTCTGTCCCAGGAGGGAGCTCCAAACATGCCTCAGACCTTCACGTGGCTCCTCTGCTTGCCCCCAGCCATTGCCCTCACTCTTTCTCCCTTTAATGTGCACTATGCAGAGATAGGGAAATAAATCCCCATGGCACCAGCTCCCTGCCCTTGGGTACAAGTGTGCTGGGGTGGTGGAGAGCAGCAGTGGTTTTATTGGATCCATTTTAAATTCTCCCTGCAAACCTTCCCCTCAATGAGCTGGAGCAGCGGGCAGTGGGTGCTGGTGCTTCCCTGAGGATGCTGAGCCCTCGCTGCCATTGCCCTGCTCATCCACAGGACGGAGCAGCGTCCCCAGGATTGCCAGCCCAGGGCTCAGCCTGGGGCAGCTCAGCCAGCAGGTCCCAGCCTTAACTCTTGCATTCCCAAGAGGTATTAAAGGAAAGGAGAGGGGGCAAATGTGGAAATAAGTGTTTCCTGGAAGCAGGGAATTGCACAGCAAAGCCTTCTGTCCAAGGAGTCAGGGACACTGTGTTTGCAGCGGAACTGTCAGGTCACACATAATTCCCTCGCAAATTTGGGTCTTTTCGTGTGATTCCCAATGGGCCTGGGAGGAAGAACAGCTCAGATTTAGCAAGCTCCTCCTTCCTTTTGCTTCTCCATCACTTCTCCTGTGTGCTGGTGTCTCCTCCTGCCCCCAGGTTGGTCCCTCTGTCCGTCTGTTGGTGGCATGGGCTGCCAGGCTGCTCCTCTCCCAGGAGCAGTTTTAAAGTGCAGCTGCTAATTGGCTTTGCCAGACTTATGGACACAGTGGCTTTTTGCCTCCCTCAGTTGGGGCTGGGGTTTGGAGCCTGAACATGCACACGGGGGACTTGCCACCCAGGGTTGGGGGGTGAAGCTGCAGCCCCCAGCCCCTTGGAGAGAGGCACCAGAACCTTGCCAGGACGACATTGCCCCAGCACAGGGGGTGTTACTGGTGCTGCCCAGTGCCTCTCCTGGTGGGCCAGGGGTGCCCTTGGGCTGCCTTGCTGCTCCCAGGATGGAGTCTCTGCCTTCTCACCCCTCTCCCTGCTCTGCAGTACTTCCCAGGGCGCCCCAGTGTGCAGACCTACCTGCAGACCCTGGACACCTGGCTGAAGAACTGGACGGAGCCTGAGCTGCCCCGCACTGTTTTGAAGGAGGCCATGAAAAACAACAGAGATGTAAGATGCCCATGGGTGCCCACAGCCCCTGCTCTCCTTACCCCTTGCCCCCCAGTTGGCACTGCCTGCCAGCCCCATCACACCATGTCCATCTGTCCACCAGGCCTCCCACCCCTCCGTGCTCCCCACCAACGTGACCTGGGTGGGCTGCCAGGGCAGTGAACGCCACTTCCGTGGCTACCCCTGTGGGCTCTGGACCATCTTCCACCTGCTGACTGTCCAGGCTGCCCAGAACGGCCCTGACAAAGGTATTGGTGGCCCTGGGGACATCAGGGGTTCAGGGAGGGAGTGCCCGGGCGGGCCCTGGCATGGGTAGGGATGCTGCGTGTGGACAAAGGCTTGTTTCCCCCATTTTCCCCTCATCCAGGGGCAGTTTTTGTGGGGGACAGGAGACAGAAAGTTGGGCTGTGGGGTTGCTAGCTCAGCCTTGGGACTATGGTGGTGGCACTGAGGGGCCCAGCCTCACCCCTGTGCTCTGCGTTCCCCAGAGTTACCCCTGGAGGTGCTGAGCACCATGCGCTGCTACGTCCGGCACTTCTTCGGCTGCCAGGAGTGCGCCGAGCACTTCGAGGCCATGGCGGCCCAGTCCATGGACAGGGTGGCCAGCAGGGAGGAGGCTGTCCTCTGGCTCTGGTCCCACCACAACGAGGTCAACGCTCGCCTGGCGGGTAAGGGGGGGCTGCCACGAGGGCAGGCAGAGCGGCTTCCCGAGGGAAAAGGGGAGGTGAGGTGGAGGAATGTCCCTCCTCCTGGGCGGATCTGGGAAATGGCTGCAGGGTGCAGCAGTGGGGAAGTCACACTGTCATCGTCCCCCGTGCCAGGGGACAGCAGCTGGTCATGCAGTGCCAGACTGCCCCGGAGAGGCCGTCCGATCTTACATGCTCCTTACGGGAGCTTCCCAAAGCTGCTGTTTGCCCTCGGAGGAGCCCTCCTCCCGAGGTGGCTCCTCCACACGTCCCAATCCCCAGCTGCTGGATTCTCTGCGGTGTTTGTACCGGCGGAGGGTGCATCACACGTCCCCTCTAACCCCCTTGCTGGCTCCGGTCCCTGCAGGAGGTGACACGGAGGACCCCATGTTCCCCAAGCTGCAGTGGCCTCCGCCAGACATGTGTCCCCAGTGCCACAAGGAGGAGCGGGGGGTGCACGCCTGGGAGCAGCCGGCCGTGATCACGTTCCTCAAGGCACACTTCTCCCCGGCCAACATCTACATGGACTACGCCGAGCCCGACCCCATCCCCGCGGCCAGGGAGGGGCCCGGCGCCAGGCTGAGCACGGAGGGCCCGCGGGAGGAGAGGGGGAGAGGAGAAGAGGAGGAAAGGGAGATCGAGGCAGAGGCGAGAGTCCCGGCGCGCTCGGGCTCCCCCGAGCCGAGGCGCCCCAGCATCGTGCGGCTGAACCCCAGGCTGCGGGAGGGGGGCGAGGACATCGTGGACCTGGATTCCTTCAGCGAGCAGCACTTCAAGAGCCAGGCGCTGCGAGCGGCCGCGGGCCGGCGCCGGCGCATCAGCAAGCGGGACACCATCGCCCTGGCCCGCGGGGCCGCGGCGGGCAGGGAGCGCCGGCGCGCCCCCGGCGTCCTGCTCCGGGACGAGGAGGAGGCTGGGGAGGGCCTGCGGAGGAGCCCCTGGCTGCGGGTGCTGGGCTTGGGCTTCTCCCGCCTGGACATCAGCCTCTGCGTGGCCCTGTACTTGCTCTCCTCCATGTGCCTCCTGGGCATGTACACCTTCTTCCGCCTCCGCACCCGCGCCCGGAAAGGCCGCCCCGGCTTCCCCATGGCCTGAGAGGGCTCGGGGGGCTCGGGGCTTTTCCCAGGGTGGGTGGGCTGCCGAGTCAGGACACCCCTGGGACAGCGTTTTGTCCCACAGCGCGGAGGGGTCTGGCACATCCCCCTCGGGAGCTGGCCTGCTCAGGGCAATTGCCTCACCCACGTAAGGGGGTCGAGAGCTCTTTTTGGGAGGAAGGAGGTGTCAAAACATCCCCCTCTCAGGGTATAGTGCCATGTTTTTGGGCGTGTGGGAGCTGGGTGGTTTGTGTGTTGGCACCCAGCTGGCCTCAGATGCTCCCTGGCACTGGGCTGGTTTCAAACTGGGAAGGCCAGTCCTGTGCTGGAGAGCAGCCCATTGGGGTCCAACCACTAGTGGGGCCAGGAGGGTGGAGGCTCAGTCCCCAAAAAGCAGACATTGAGGGGTGGGGGCAGCAGTCGTGGGTCCAGATGCATTTTGTGTCCCCTCTCTTTGAGATGTGGCCCGGGGCCTCCCCACCTTTCCTTGCCCACTCCCTACGCTGTTGTTCGTTCTCTGCTTGTCTTAGTGGAATAAATTATTTTTGCCGACGCCTGCCCTGCTGTGTTGGCTGTCCCTGGCACGTAGGACGCTGGACTATCACTCCCCATTCCTGCCATCCCTGCTCCCACCTCCCCTCCACCCCGGGAAGAGTGCTTGGTTTGAAAACTCCAAACTCCTTTCAATATTTTTAATTATTATTGTATGTTTTCTCCTGCCTTTTCCTTTGGGATGATGCACCTCTGGCCAGCTGCCCCCCTGTACAGTTGCTACATCCCCAGGGCTGGGTTGGCTCACGGTGTCTCCTCAAGCAGGGGGAGGGAGAGGAGGAGGTGTGTGGAGGCCAGGAAGCTGCTGGGAGGAGTTGGCATGAGCTGTGGAGCTGCAGCTTGGTGCTGACCGTGCCTGTGGTCCGGAGCAGGGAGACACGCGGCAGCATCCCTGGGGACCAGGACTTCCGTGGGTGTGGGGCCCCTGCGCCTGTCCCCGATTCTCTCTGCCCTTTTATCCTTGTTAGGAATCATTAAGGAAAATGGTTGTTTTCCAGAGCCGGGGCCGGGGCCATCTGCTCTCCCAGCGCTGTCTAAATCCCCCTGTAACAAATTCATTGGGATTACGCTGCCCTCTCCTAATCCTGGCCCATCCCCCCGCGTGGGGGATTTAAAAGGATTAGAGCCCGGCCGATAATAAACTTTATTAAGGGGGAGGGGGGGTGTCAATCCGATTTGGTGCCTTTTTCTTGATATCTTCACTTTGCCCAGGTGGGAGGTAAGGGCTGGCAGGACGAGGAGGAGGGTGCCCGGCTCCGCTGCTGCCCTGGCTCCGGGAGCTCTGGCTCCTCCAGCCTTTCCTCCCTCACCTGCCCGTGAAATAAATTTTCTCTCCCCCATTTTTCCTTTAATGTTTGCGCGTGGTCACGCCTCCAGGCGTTTTGGGGGTGGCACCTCTGGCCCCCTCGGCCATGGCCGTGTCCCTTGTGCGGGTGCTCGGTGGCCTCATCCCAGCGCGGAGCGGGGCTGGGTCCCCCCAGCCGGGGCCGGCCCTGCCCGCTACGGCTGATGGATGGGGAAGGGCTGATCGCTGCAGCCCTGCTGCCTCCTTCTCCTTGATTTCCCTGGGGGGTTCGCCCCCAACATCAATAACCCCCGTGCACCCCCTTCCTCGCCAGCTGCTCCCCTGCGTGGGACCGGGGGATTGCCATGTGGGGCTGCCCGTGGTTACCTCCGCCCCAAAATATCTCGGTGGGGTGGGCAGGGGGTGCAGCAGGTGGGTGAGGGGGATTAGGGCTGGGGAGGTGGGCGCTGCCGGAAGGGGGTTAGCGGGATGCCCAGATTAGCAGCCCCGACAGGCCCGCAGCCTAAAGCGGCTGTGCACGCAGGAAAAAAGAGAGTCTGGTAAATAGACTTTCCGTAATCCTGTTTGGTGCGGTCCCAATCCTCCCGGCCCCGGTTCTCCCGGGCTGTGGCACCGGGGTGTTCCCCTCCAACACCCGGGGAGCCCCAGTGCAGGGCACAAAGCGGCCAGGCTGCTGCGGGGCTCCGAGTGTCCCCCGCTCTCAGGAGGGCTTGGGGACAGGCCCCACGCCAGCCCTGCACAGCCGCACCCGCGGGTGGGACAGGCTGTCCTCGGGGCCCCGCTCCGAGCCCCCGAGATGCCCACCCTGATGGGGTTATCCCTTCCCGGCGCTGCCACGAGCCCGGGGGTCCCTGGGGCCAATTACCCAAATGGCCGCAGGCTGGCGGGAGGCGGCCGCTATTCCCTAATACAATTTACCCTCAAGTGCAATTTAATTTTCCGCGAGGCCGGTGGCCAGCCCCCCGCACACCCAGCCACCTTCCCACCCCTTCAGCGTTCTCTCCTTCCAGCCTTGCCCCTCTTCCTTTTCCCTCCTCGGCACAGGGAAGAGCCTTTCTCCACCGGCATCCCCTCTCCGCCCGCGCTCCAGCCGTAAAATCACCGGGGGTTCGCTGAGCGCCGATTAATTTTCAATTACAATTAGCAACGCCCGTGCCCGCGAGGGGAGAGGCTTTCCCTGGCTGCTGGTGAGTACCCGTCTCTCGGTGTGCTTGTCCTCGCTGCAGGCCAGTCCTGGCCGTCGGGATGGGTGTGGGAGGGGGTAATTATTGGGATAATTCCAATAGGAGGTGGGAGCGCTGAGGGCTCAGGGTGCTAGGGCCGATGCTGCCCAGAGGGGAGGTGGCTTCATGCCAGAAGGTGGCTGTGGCAGCTTTGGACCCGCAAGGATGTTCCCCCCCTTGGTCTGGGGGGGTCTGGTTTTGTCAAACGAGGGGACGGGGGGAGCTGGGCTGACACCTGGCAAAATCGCTGCGTGGGTGGCACAAAACCTCGGCTCCCTGGCATCTCCAAACCTGCTTGGGGTTTGCTGACTGGGACAGAGCTGCACTCGCACCCCCCAGGCATGAGTCGGGAGTGGGTTTTCCTTATATTTCCTTATATTCCTTTATCTTTTCCCCAGTTCTTCCTCGAAACCCCCCTGTTGCACCAGGGAACTGATGTCTCCCTCGGTGACACAGTGTCCAAGCCCTAATTCCAACGTGCCCAGGGCTGGGGCACGCAAGGGGAGGCTGGGTCTGTGTCCTGTCACAGGCTTTGGGATTTACCTGCATTTTATTAACGATCAATCCCGGCAGGGAAGGTGTGGGAGCACCATCCCTGCTCGTCTGTGGGCTTTGCATCATCGCCTCATGCTGCTCGCGTCTTCATCTGGCGGCAGGGCCACAGGGCTCCAGGCAATGCCACAGAGGGAGCAGGGCATCTGTGCGGGGCCAGAGCCCCCCACAACTGCCCCAGAAACGCGACCTGAAGAAAATCGCGGCATTCACCCTTCTGCAGGCTGCTCAACGCCGACCCTTAGCTTTGATTTAGCTCTGGGAGGAGGAGAAAGCCTGGAGGGGGGCATTTCACACCCACCACGTGTAACCCCCCTCCCCGGGCACCACCAGGACCCAGCAGCATTTCGGGTGGCACAGAGGGGGTTTGCTGGGCAGCCAGCTCATGCCCACCTCAACCATCCTCTCCTTCCTCTGAGATGGGAAAAGCAAACTCAGAAGAGACCAAAAAGCCCAAAGTGATCTAAAAAGCCTCTAAAGAGACCAAAAAAAACCCCTCCAAATAAGGAACAGATGGACAGCAGGAAGGATGGAGGGGAACAAAGCAATGCTACCAGGAGAGGAAGGGCTGAAGGCTGCGCTGGGAAGATGTGTGAGCGAGCACGGGGAAGATGCTGGTGGGGTGGGGGTTTTTTTGTGGTGCCAACCCCTCCCTCCCCCCGGCAGCACGACGCTT
Source organism: Erpornis zantholeuca (assembly GCA_013400515.1). Lineage (NCBI taxonomy): Eukaryota > Metazoa > Chordata > Aves > Passeriformes > Timaliidae > Erpornis > Erpornis zantholeuca. Next base: position 694,943 of record VZTN01027632.1, read on the forward strand.
CCCCAAGGTGAAGGCTCGGTGCTGCGTGGCTCCCTTTGCCCGCTCACCACTTCCGTGAGTGATCCAGAGCAGGGCAGAGGGGGCTGGATCAATCTGGCAAAGCAGAAAAATGAATGAAAATTGAATTCCCCGAGGAGAAGGGGGTGGGGGGAGCTGTTATCCCGGCTGAGAGATAAATCAGAGCGTGCCAGAGAGCTGGGGGACCGCGATGACTCCCAGCAGCGGTGGAATAATTAGGGAAATAGGTTGGAAATGCAAAGCAGCAGGACAGGGAGGCGACGGGGCAGTGTCCGTCAGTCCGTCTGTCCGCGCGTCCGGCTAAACTTCTCCTGCAAATCTGCCTTAGGGACTCGCCTTTCTGCGTGCTGGAAGCCACGCTCTGGCTGGCTGGGGACTGGGGGCGACGGTGGCCCCCGCCCCGAGGGGCTGCGGAGCGCAGGTGGCCGGGTCCGGCGGGGCTCTGGCTGTGCTTAATGCACTTAAGGGCTGGGGCGTGATTTAGGGGAGAAGGGGATGGGATGGGATGGGATGGGATGGGATGGGATGGGATGGGATGGGATGGGATTTACCTCCCTGTGGTGGGAAGCAGATTTTGGCGGTCACTGAACTGCGGGGTGAGCTCACGGGTCTCTGCACAGAGGTGGCAGGCGAGCTGGATGGGGTTTTGTTGGTAAAAATGAAGCTTTGGGGGTCAACCCCCAGCATCTTATAGAAAAACTTCATTTTTTTCGCTCAGGAACCATCAAGCTTAATACATTTATTAGCTTTTATTTCTTTTATTTTAAAACTTTTTTTCCCAGTTGCTGGCTTGTCCCACCTGCACATTTCCCGACGGGGGATGGTTTCAGGTTTTTTCAGGTGGGAAAAGCCTCTTTATAACTTGTATTTCTTTGTGGAAACGAAGGCGTGGCATGGGCACACCTGAGCTGAGGGTGGCTGTGCTCTTGGCTGGGTGAGCCAAGACCCAGTGAGCCTGTCCCCTGCCAGACATGTGCCACCTTGGGGGTCTCACCCTGCTTGGCACTCTAAGCAGAGCGGGATGGCCCAGGGCATCGGGGCTGTGTGGCACCATTGTCCCCGAGCGGGTGACACGGTGAGCATCAGGAAGGGTGATGCTCGAGGTGCCCACTCTAACCGCAGCCCCATTTCAGTGTTTCCTTGCCTTTGGCTGCCAGGTACGACCACACCAGTTTGCCTCTGGTGCTGCAGGCTGGGCTGTCCCTCAGCAGAGCCCCATGGGGATCCTCATGGAAGCAGTAGCCACACCGAGCCCCGTGCCCTGTGTCTTGGCATTGTCGCCCTTGTGCCACCGCGGCCAGCGGCTGTCGGGCTGGGCACCCTGCAGCACCGCGGAGCTGGGCCGGCCCTTTCCATGCCCACATGTGTCCTGGGAAGGCACCACCGGGATAGGCCCCGGGGATGTGTTACAGCGCCCTGTGGAAGCAGAGCTTGCCACGGCGGGGTGACAGCCCCTGGGCTGGCGCGGGATGGTGATGTGCCGGTGTCCGCCGGAGCCAGGGAAGCGCCCCTTGGCTAAGCCTCCATTTCCAGAGCAGGAGGGACAGGAAAGGCCTCGCCAAGGCCTTCCATGGAGCGGGAGAAGGTCCTTGAGGGCCGAGCGCGGCCTGGGGCTCTTCCCTCTCCGTCCCCGGCGGCCCCGCCGGACACGGCCCGGCCCCGCCCCTTCCCCGCAGGCCCCACCCCCTTGGCACAAGCCC
>VZTN01027632.1:707720-796436 GCA_013400515.1 Erpornis zantholeuca
GGCCCGCAGGCGGCGCCCGGGGGGCCCCCGCCGGCGGCCGACCTTTCCAGGATTTCCCGTGGGAATTGGCCCTGGAGGGCCGCAGGGAGGGGGGACAGCATCGGCGATGGCTGGGGGCGGCCGTGCTCGGGCGGGGGGCACGGATGCCTTTGGGTGTAAGCACAAGAGAGGCGGCGGCGCACGGGACGCGAGGACCCCGGCGGGGACCCGGCCTTGGCGTGGCCGGCGGGAGGGAGAGAAGGACAATCAGGGGTGGCAGAGTCCATCCCGGCACCCGCGCCAGCCCCGCACCCCCCTGCCGAGCACCGCTGCTATTTTCAAGAGTTATTTTTCGATATGGGTTTTGAAACGCGACTCGGCGCTGCCCGGAGCCTCAGCAGAAAGAGAAGTCTATATTGTAGAAGGGTTTATTTCGCCGGGGACACGTCCGAGCAGGGCCATTGCCCCGCTGCCCGGGGGCGATGCTGCCTGCTCCCAGCCTCGTGGCCACGATTTGTCCCTGGGCACGCAGGAACAGCACTGCTTTGTACCATGGTCTCGAGAGGGGAAGGAATTTAAAAGCATAGCCTCCAGCCCGAGATGCTGTCCCAGCTGTGCCATGGCAGCGCCAGCCAGGATGCTTGGGGTGGCACCTGCAGAGCGGCCACAGGAGGGGTGGGTGAGAGAGGTGGGCAGGGTTTGCTCTGAGGATATTGTAAAAAGTTCCTCCCCCATAGGGGCAAGGGTATTTTGTCAGCTGCAGAAGAACCTGCGTGGTGGGAGAGGGAGGGGATTGAGGTGTGAGATGCTCCTGGTACAGGTCACCCTCCTCCTTTGATGCCGTGGGGCTGATGGCACTAAAGGGTGAGTGCAGGCAGCCAGGAAAGATCCAGGTGGCTTTGGCACATGCCACGAGCTCCATGTGGTCTGCTCCTGGCCAGGACCACTCAGCACTAGCCCTTGCTCAAAACCCACATGCCCATCTCCCCCAGCACAGCCACAACCCCTGCCCTCAGACATTCAGCCCCAGGGATGAGATCCAGCTCCACGCTCTGTGCCCAGGGTGCCCAGCTCTACCCCAGCCCCACAGGGATGCCCTGGCCAGGGGGTCCCTGCCATCCTCCCTGTCTCTGGGGTGATGCTGATGATCCCAGGCCGCCCTTCAGGGAGGGCTGGGGGTGGATGCAGTTTTTCTGCTCCTTCCAGAGGTGTGGAGGCTCCGGAAGCAAAGGGAAAAAAAGAATAAAAATTAAAAAAAAAAAAAAAGCCAAAAAAAAAAGCACATCACTGGTCTGTCCTTGTCCTTCCCTGCCCCCCCAGCTGGGTGTGTTGGTGCTGCAGGAGCTGCCCCAGCTGCATCCGTGTGCCTCCCCCCTCCCCAGCCTTGGGTGCTGCTTTGTGCCAAGCTCCCGGCCCTGCCGGCACTGGTGGGGAGGGGGACGGGGGAGAGCCATGCCTGCTGCTCTCCATCCCCCTTCGACAAGGCCAAATGCCTCCTCCCCTCGCTGTGTAAATTTTGTACAGTTCCAGAAAGTGAGAGTCTTGTTTCCTGGGGGAATAAAAAGGAAAAAAAAAAAAATAAAACCCAGCAAAAATAATAACAATAATAAAAAAATTTTAAAGAATAAAATCTTATTTATTGCCATGTCTTGGGGAGAAGCGATCCCCCCAAATTGCCCCCAGATTTGGGCCCAGGGCGTTGCTTTTGTACCCTGCCTCTGGTGTGTTGGCATGAGATGTGTACAGTCACCCCCTCTGCCGCGAGGGAAAGCGATGGCAAATAAACTCGGGATGCTCTTTAGCAGCTGCTGTCTTTGGGATTTTCTTCCTCAGAGGGAGGGCCGTGCTCCCCTCTGGCATGGCCTGCCTGGCACTTTGGGGTCAGCATTCCCGGGGCCGTGTCTGGGTGCTGGAACCGACATTCCCGGGCGGTGGAACGAGGGACACTGCCCATCGAGCCCTGGCTTTTCGCTGGCACAGAGAGGTTTGGGTGGGACCCTCCCTTGCACCCCACGGTGCCACAGCTTCCCTGGCACCTCGCAGCAGTGGCAGTGGGTGCCTGGCTGTGCCACCACAGCACTCGGCGGGCACAGGTGAGAGGGAAGGGCCGTGCCAGGCAGGAGGGCTGGGGGGGCCCAAGCCCCTCCATGGGCACCGGTGTGTTGGCTTTCTATATTTTAATCATTTTAACATTTAATGCTTCTCAATTAAAGTGATTTCCTGGAGTAGATGCCAAGCTTAGGGCGAATGCACATTAACCACTTTCTGTATCGGTAGTTAAAGGCACCGAGGGATTTAACAGCAATCCGCAAGGCTGCTGGGGAAAGGTTTGGCTGAATAAAGCAGATTATAAACAATAATATATGTCTTTCTCTCCTCCCCCTACCCCCCGCTTTCTTTTTTTTTGGAAAGGCTCCAACCTCACAAACAGACCTAAAGTGCTATAAACATCTCCAGAGCTGAGCGCTCGGGCCCCACAAGTGCTCTCTGAAAGCCCTGGCACCGCGGCTGCTGCTTTTCACCCCGGCTTTCACCGACATGTTTTATGACCCAGCGTGTCCATCAAGCCAGGCAGTGGCTGTGCATTATGGCCCTGCACAGGGGTGGCCTTGCTTGTCCCCAACCTCAGTGCCACCACGTCTCCCTCACACAGCCAGCGCCGGGGTTGGCATCTCTGCTCCATCTGCCTCTGGACACAAAAGCGCCAGGCTGTGCCGGGCCCGGCCTCTGCCAGCCCGCAGCTCCCCCGGGCAGGGGCGAGGGGAGCAGAAGCCCTCGGGGGGCCCTTCCTTAATATCCAGTTAATGGAAAATAACTTGCCCAAGGCATTTTGTCCCCACCAGGAGCCTGGCCTGTGCCGTGTGCGGTGTGGTGGCTGCTGGAGCCAGCGCAGTGACTTCCTCGGCATCAGGCAGCACTGGCTGGAGCCACAGACACCATGAGAGGCCAAAACCCACGTGTGCCTGCTGCCCAGCCAGCCCTCAGCCAAGGGAACGTTCCCAGTTATTTCCCTGAGGCTGGAGGTGCTGCAGAACCTGATGGCAAGTGGCTTCCTGTCACAGAGCTGGAGATTTCCTCTGCTCCCCCCAGGCTGTAAATCTTGTCAGGCAAAAGCAAACTCATGGCAATATCCCACAGGGAAGCCACAGTCTCTGTGGCCATACACCCACCCAGTGCAGCAGCCTCCCTCCCAGCTCTTGTCCCACAGCACAAACCCATCCCTGGCAGCTCCCGTGGGCCCAGCTGGGATGCTGAGGAGGAAGCACTGAACCCCATGATCATCCCACATCAGCACTCGGGCATGGCCATGAGGCACATTTTTCACACTTTCTGGGTAATTGGCCAGCTGAGAAGACCATGAAGTGTCTGAGAAAGGCCCAGAGGGGTGACAGGCTGGGTGCAGGTTTATCTGTGCCCAGCTCTTACCAAAGCTCAGCCCCGAAGGAGCCACTCTGGAGATGGACACAGAGCAGGAGGCCCTGGAGCCCTAACAGAGGTGAGGTTTAAAGCCATTCAACTCAGCAAAGTGGTAAAAGTCCTGTCAGCCTGGAGAGGCCAATGAACAACACACATTGTGTGAGACCTAGAGGGACAGACAGACACCTGTGTGACCCTGCTGTCCTCGCAGCCCTCAGGACAAGAGCTCGAGCAGAACTTCCCAAGGGCTATGGCTGCACTGAGCTGCCTCCCGTTCTCACAGCTTCCAAGTCACCCCCTGCACAAACAAACAAACAAACACACCACGGCTCGATCCCAGAACTGTGCTTTTATTTATATGGTTTTGTTTGGACCCAGGGAAAAAAACCCCAAACCAAAATTCCACCTGAACGGGAGAGATGAGATTCTCACCTGGCCCCGCATCCCCACGGAGGAGCTGACCAGTCAGCCCTCGCTGCTCTGCTCAGACAGCCAACACAGTACTCGTGTTTGATACATTAAAATAATACCTGGGGCCTCCTCCGGGCCCTCTCCCCCCTCCCTCCCCCCTCAAATACTGATAAATGTCAGAGCATGCCAAACTCTGATCCCATCCTGCTCAGGGTCGTGCTGGAGAGCCCAGCCAGACCCTGTGCTTCGAAAGGTCCCCTCGAACCCCCGAGGCGTTTGGGGAGGGCAGCGGGGAGGGGGAAGGAAGGGGCGTTATTGCAGAGCACCTCCGTGCAGGGCTCAGGGCTCGCCGGTGCCGTGCTGCTGCAGCGCCCGAGTGATGGCTTTGGAGTCCGTCACCTCGGCGGGCAGGCAGCCCTCCTGGTCCCGCAGCCCCGGGTCCGCTCCCCACCGCAGCAGCAGCTCCACGATGTCCAAAAACTCGCAGGTGGCGGCTGGAGGGAGAAAGGGAAGGGTTAGTCTGGGGATGTGGGCCCGAGGCGGCGGCCAGGGGCGCTCCTGGAGCGGGGGCTGTGGCTGGCGTGTGCCGTGGCAGGGAACGCCGGCTCCGCTCCTGGCCCGGCAGCCGAGCACTGCTCAGCCCACAGCGCATTCCTTTGGATTGGATAGCGCAGAGGAAGGAGAAAGGGCAGAGCGAGAGCAACGCAAAGCCAGAAGTCCCGAGGGGGTGCTGCTGGTGCACCCAGAGCCGCCGGTCCTGTCACAGGCGCTGGGGGCCGAGGGAGCTGCGGGCATGGCCCGGGACACAGAGAGAGCCTGGGCACAGCTCGGCTAAGCCTCCTTCACATCCAGGACTGCAGACTGACCCTGGGAAGGGCCCCAGAGTGCTACTGCAGCACTGCAGAGACCCCCAAAGTGCCACCTGGGGAAGCATTCTCTGCCTGCTTCTGTACCCAGAATTTGTAATGCGTTCACCATCGATGATGGCTCTGTAAGCCCCTGCCCCTCACCTGCCTCCCAAACCTCCCAGGGAGCAGGCAGCACATCCCAGGCAAGACATGGTCGGTACTGCCTCACCCCTGGGTCTGCTCCATCCCTTCTCTTTGCACAGAATTCGGGTGATTTGTAGCTGCTGGCCACCACTTCCCTGAGCACCAACTCCAGCACTGTGCCCTCGGCCTGGGACAGCTGCTAATGGCACAGCTCTTATTCCTCACACCTCTACCAGCAACTGTTTTTTCATCCCTCATTTTCTCTGCCAAGAGAGAGCCAAGTTTGACCTGGGCTCTTCTCTGTCCTAGGATGTAACAGTGTTACCTGAGGATGCTAAAAAAAGAAGCAGGAAAATCAGGAAAACTCCTTAACACCCAAGAGCTGGACTTGGCTGACATCAGCAGAAGTCCCAGGCCCTGGATTTTCCCTTAAGCCTGTGCAACTCACATCCTAGTGGAGCCAAAACCTGGCTTACAAGTCCAGGAAGCTGGCAGCTTCCTCTTGCATTGGTAGCAATTGGTTTTAATCATATTTTGGGTGTTTTTATAAAACATCCGACTGACTCCTTCAGTAATTAGAATGTTTTTCGCATGACTCTGCAGTCTTCTGCTAATCCAGAAGGACAAGCAATAACGTCTCATTAAAACAGATTCAATGTGCGACTGGAGTTTATATTGAAAAGATAAAAAAAGGGGCAAAAAGGGGAAGCAGGTTGGTGAGGAAGCAGGTGGGGGTGTGGGCAAAGCCGAGCTGAAGGGGAGCACGGCCCTCTGCAGAAAACAGACTTGCAGAGGTGCCAAGGAAGCTGTGGTGGCAGCTTCTGGGGATGAGGAGCTGATGCCCAGAGGGAGAGGTGTCTCACTCGTCTGGTGCTGCTGGTGGGCACAGCCCGTGTCCTTGAGCAGGCTGGGGACAGCCCCGGGGACGAGCACAGCTGCTGGATTTATCGCAGCCCGGGACCCTCGATTTGTCAGGGGCCGGAGCGGCAGCCCTGACACTGGCACGGGTGAAGATGAATTTCCATTCAGCGCAGTTCGCCTCCCGACTCCATTAATCCTCAGGGTTCAGATGATGAATTTTGTTTTATTATTTATTTTCCCTGCAGCGTCCCCTCCCACTGCCCTGCCGGCGCAGACAGAGCCGAGCAGATGGCGCTTTGCGGGGAAGCCGGAGCGCCCAGGAGGATACGGAGCCTGCCCACTCCGCGGCCACGTGGCCACCACTGCTCCGAGCAGCCTTGATTTCCTCGGGGAGAGGCAGCAGCGATGATTTCAGTATTCCCTGTGGGCAGGTGGGTGGATGGATGGATGGATGGATGGATGGATGGATGGATGGATGAATGGATGGACAGGAGACGAGGAGAAGGGGCCGTTCAGCAGGGACACTGCACACAGCCACGGGGCAGGGGTCCGGCCGTGGGTCCCCCCGTGGGTCCCCCCGGGGCCGGAGCTGCCGGACCGCGCCGCCGCTGGCCTGCACTTAACCCCCGATTAAAGGCGGGGTCAGCGGCGATCGGAAGGAGGCAGGATTTATAACCCACAGCGGGGTGCGGTGTGACTCCGGCTGTAATCAGGAGAGCTGTCACCACAAGGACAGCTGTCAGGCCACGCCGGCTCATAAAAAGGGATGCAGACACCCTAAAAGCTGCCTTGCCGATGGGATTTAACCCTTCCCTGAATTCCCTGCACAGCCTCCAGAGAGAGGGAAGGCCGAGTGAAGGCTCTGCTCTGCTCAGAGGTGCTGTCCACAGGAGCTCTCTGGCCTCGCCGCTGCAATTCGCGGCTGGGTTGGGAAGGGCTGACCCGAACGGGGCTGGGAGGTGACACTGAGCTCCAGCTGCAGGCCAGCAGCCACTTGAGCCAAACCCAGGCACTCGTTCCAGAAGCTGTTTCCAAGCTCGGGGTGATTTATGGCCAGACCAGCAGGTAAGGGAATGAGGATGTCCTGGGGGCAGGGATGGCCACCAGGAACAGCCAGGCACCCACGGGAACACCAGACCTGTGTGCCAGTGACCCAGAGAGGCTTTCCAAAGACCATGTATAGGGAGGAGAGAGGGGTAATACCCAAGGGGAAGAGAAAGTGTTAACACTTAACAAACACTTAGGAAGAAAACCCTGGAAACCTGGAAAACTAATTATTGAAACACCTGAGCTGCAGGGGTGGATCAGAGAAACCATTTCTGAAATAATGTTCATTATACCAGTTATGTTTGCTTGTGCTGAACAACCTGCCTCAGTCCCCGGCCAGAGGGACCCATCTGCCTGGAAATTAAACTCTGGTGATGCACCCACCTTTCCCTTTCACATACTGGGCTTACTTGAAGCAGGTGCTCTTGGACAGCTTGTACATGTGCTGTGCTTTTGCACAACCTCTTATCATCTACTGTGCACCCCTCACTCCTGGAGCTGGGAAAGCATCTTCGCAGGAGAGAGAAAGCCCAGAATGTGCAATGAATTAGGCAGAGAAGGAGGCAGTGTGGAATTTGAAGCGCTGTCCATCTGCAGACAACACTGTGCTAAGCAACAGATTCACCATTCCAGTCACAGGGACAGGAATTTGAAAAGAGAGTATCCCAGAGGAAAGATCCCACAGGGAGAAATCACACATTATTTTAACTCCAGGCTCAGCTCAGGGGCCCTGGAGTCTGGGAGCTTAGCTCCAGATCCAAATGCTGTGCTTTGGACTGACGTCTGCAAAGCAATTTTGCGATCCTGCTAATGTCCTTGTGGAGTGATCAAGAAGAGAGAGAAAGACACAAACACTTCAGAATGACAAGTATGCTCTTAATTACAGTGACAGGCAGCAAGAGAGAGTACAAAATAATAACTGGTTATGTCTTAATTTTGGGAAAAAAATTATGATCCAGATTAAATTGATACTTTTTTCCTATTCCCCACACATCAGCACCCCATGTGTCACTTCAGCCTCTACTTCTCATCTGGAGATAGAACAATCTTTCAATTAAATCACGTATCTAATTAGCCTGTAATTGTAGGAGGGACACCAACTGTGACTTGCCTCTGCTGACTTTGGTAGCAGAGAAGCTGCTGCTCTCTCAGTGGTGATGGAACAGGTTTGTCACCAGGACACACGGAGGTGGAGGCCACCTTGTTTGTCCCCTTCCCCTGACCTGTGTCAGGCACAGACCCCCCTGAAGGCCAAGGGATTTGGCATCCCCACACCAGAGCCACTCCTGGGTCTGCAGGTGCACAACCACACCCTGGAGACACAGAGGTGTGCAGGGAAACTCTGCATCATTAACTGGGGGAAGAGGAAGGCTTTAAGGTGACGTCTGCAGAGCAGAACCAAGGCAGGGCAGCAATCTTCCCACCATGCTGCAATTTGCTAGTGGATGGAACCACTGGTTCACCAAATCCAGCTTCCTCGCTCGTTTTTCTCCTGAAATTTGCTTTTTTTGTATTTACTGGAGCATTTACTCCAGCTGCAAATCCATGCTGTTAAGAAGGAAGAGCCAAGTTTAGAGGCAGCTTACCATAATGGAGTGCAGTCTGGCCTTCCCCGTCCTGAAAGAGAGAGACTTCATTTTAGAGGTATGGGTAACATTGTGGTGACACAAATAAACCTCAGTTTTAAAGAAATAAGCTGAATCACAGCAATGTTTTAATTGACTAGACAAACAGCCAGGACACCCAGCTACCTGACAGCTGGGATTTGAATCATCATCCACCATCACTCCCTATTGATGGATAATCGATATCCATCCGCCCATAGGAGTGCGTGGATCACGTCATGGCGTGACTGTAATTCAGTTCATACCGTTATCACTTCCAGCCCATAAAAATGAAGGATTTCAGTCCTGTGGCCTCACTCTGGGATTCTCACTATTCCTGATGCTTTAGTGCAAGATGCTTCAGTGCAAACCCAGCTTTGGCCAACTCCTTGAGAGAAGGGTAAAGCAGCGGGACGCTCACACAGCACAAGGGAGCACACAGGGGAAAACACCCCAGTTCCTTCCACCTGAATAAATCCTAGGTTCCTGCTTCCAAAATTTGGGTTTACCCCAATGCCCAGGTTAAGTTCTGTTGAGTCAGGAAAGGGCACAGTGCTCAGGGATGAGGGCAAGTTGCCAAACTCACCCTTGTGAAGCCCCTGCAGCGCAAGGGCAGAGCAAACTGTGTGATCTGCAGGCGCTGGCACACAGCTCCCTGCTCCAGCTGACACTTCAGCCACTGCAGCAGCTGCAGTGCTTTGGGAAGTGTGTCCCCATCCCAGGCTCCTGTGTCTCCTCCCCAGGGCTCTGCCAGAGCTGGTGCTTCACATCCAGCACTGCCAACCCAAGCACCTCACCCCGACACAGCCTCGTCCTGCCACCAGCACAGGTGAAATAACAGAAGAGAAGAGTTACCAGCCCCTTTGCTTTCACTGCCCCAACCAGGATTAGTCTCTAATTCAGTTCTTTGCCTCCTTAATTTATTTGCATCTGTTTATGGAGACTTAGGTTTTTAATTACCATCATCTTTGGGATTAAGTTGCAAATTCTACAGTCTGCTGTGGATTCTGGAGCAGGCTAAAGGGAAAAGAACAGGAGAACAGGTAGAAATTCCACTCATAGCTGGAAGCCTTCTGGTTTCCCAGTCTGTTATTCTGTTTGGTATTGAGCCTGTTGAGCTGAGGAATTAGGAATGGCCTGTTTTGGGGCAGGAGGTGCCATGCTTTGCTCTGGGACGCTGCGTGCCGCTCATGTCTCTCCCAGCAGTGTTTGAAGTCACCTCATTTCAGGAACCTCTTGCTGCCCCAGCTGTGGGGAGTGCAGTGCCAGAGGGTATCAAAAGATGGTACCACAGACCAAAGAACCGAGGGGATCACGGACAGCATCCATTGCTTATTCCACACTAATAGGCAACCAGTGTGAGCCAGTGCCCCTGAGTGCTCCTTAAGCACACGCCTGCTCGGAGGAGTGACAGGGCCACCACTGACCTCAGCAAAATACGGAGCAGGGCTGGGGAAGGAGAGGCAGGAATGAGTTATTGGCAAGGCAGGATGTCAAATACCTGGGCTGGGGGATGGGAATCCAGCTCCCCTCTGCATCACCACCTCCAAGACTGCAGCCAACAAAACCCACAGGTGAATGGGACTGCAGCCATGCAGCAAAACCCTTCCCATGGGAACACTTTGCTGCAGAACTCCCTATAAAGCACACAGGACTGCTCCAGGAATCCTACAGATGCTTGCTTCTGTTCCAAAGGCCTGCAGAAAGCACTGCTGTTTCAGCAGCTGGCTGGGGCAAACAGGGTTTTTTATTTCTCTTAAGATGTATGGCATCTTCCTGGCATCTGCTGGGCTAAGGAGGGAGTGCTGGTCCCGGCACAGGAAATGCATCTCTTTAATCCCAGTGTGGTTTTTTAAAAGAACTATTAATCCAATGTTATGCAAACATGGTTTGCACTTCACTCACGCTGTGGATTTTCCTCCTGCTTTGAGCACGCCCAGTGGCCAAATGCTATTTGTTACACTCCTCAGAGGCTGTGCTGTTTGCTCCTATTTCCTCTGTGACCAAATTTAATCCAGGTAAATGGAAAAAGCTCCAGTGTGGTCACTCACTAAAGGCCTTGAAAGCCCTAGGGAAGCTGCCGATCTCAATCCCTCTTTGATTTGGCTTTTTGGAGCACCGTGGCTAATTGCAGCCTGATGCTCCCGGCTGCTCCAGGTACGGCAGCACTGAGCCTTCGGAGCAAAGCGGTCACACCTGGAGACTAATCAACGATGGGCTGTGACAGGCAGGATTACAGCTCCCATTGTGGGAATTATGTGAGACACATATTGCCTGCCAGGCACTGGAAATGTCTGTTCTGCAATCAAACACGATGTGCAGAAGACGAGTGAAGATGAATTCCGGCTGGCCTTGATGCAAGGGATATTTCCTGATGCACATCAGAAATCAGCAGCCTCTTGAGCATCTTAAAGTCCTTCTCAGGGGATGTGCCTCCGTTGGGGTGAGTGATCCCAAGGAGTGAGTGGGCAGGTACAAGCCTCTGTGCTCGCCCCGCTGGCCCCAGCCAGGAGCAGGACTGGGGGAACACGAGGATGCTGGCAGTGATCAGAGGGATCCTTTCTGCAGATGGACCAAAGAGATGCTGCTGGGTAGGGAAGCTGATGTTGGTGAGTGCAGAAGGGAAGGTGGGCAGCTCTGGGCCAACGCTGAGCCAGGATGCCTCTGGGAAATGCCCTTTCCTGCCTCTGTATCAGCTGGATAAATGTCACTGTCACAGGCTGAGAAGGAGGAAACCTGCTCTGATTCAGTGAACTGCAACACAAAAGAGGGGGAAAGCCAGGCTCAAATCAGTAGTACACCTCTGTAAAGGCTTGCAAGGCACTGCTCGGCCCTTGTTCCAGAGCCCTTCTAGCAATTCTCCATCTGGAACAAGGAGGAGCTTGTGGAAATGGCAGAACCCACACAGGCAGACAGAAAATGGCCAGAAGGAAAAGAAAGACCATGGCACGCTCAAATGTAAGAGTGCTCAGTTCCAGACATGTTAGTGACCAACAACAGATCTGATTCCAAGCCTTCCTCTTGCCTCCTAACGCCATGTGCCATCTCTGGTGGCTTCCAGAGCCTCCTGGCACACCTGGCCACATCAGGGTGGCAGCTGGGCTGCATGGCCTTTGTGGGAGATGCAAACCCAAACGCCCACGTCTACCAAACCCATCAAAACAAAGATGCTACAAAACCACTGGTACCTCCTGCATCCACGGTCTGCGACAGATGTCACTCAATGAAAATCCAACTACCAGTGGATAACTTATTGGATAACAGGATTTTGTTCTGCTCCCGAGAAATTTAAGCGAGAGAAATGAGAGAAGACGGACCGAGCGCAGATGGACCAACTGTCTTATCTGCTAAGTGGTGCTATGGCTACTGCACGTCACTTCTGGCTCATCAGTGATAGGATTACATCCGAGTTGCCATCCCATGTTCATTCCTTGGGAATTTCTGTTCCCTGCTTAACCTAGGACAAGCTCTGGAGCGAAGGGCAGAGAGGAGGAAATGGTTTGGCCAAAGCTGCTGGGACACTGTGTGCTCTGTAAGACCCTGCAGCTGCCTTGCCATGGCAAACAGACCATGGGTGCCCAGTGTTGGGCTGGGGTTTCATGGGGCAGCTTTAAACCAGGGCTGCACACACACTGCTGGTTCAGAGCTGCTTCCTTCGCCCTCCAGGCTGTGTGCAGAAACCTGCCAGCCCAGAGGGAGACACCACCTCCTCCTCCTCCTTCTCACGGGTTTCATTCAGCACCAGCGGAGAAAGAGGAACTGTTGGAACCCTAGAAGCTGAGAATTTTAAATTCTATGTGCTGAAAGGCACTGATCCACCAGAAAACACCACATTTTATCTGAGGCCTTGGGATAGGCTTCCAAAATTGTGTGACAACATTAAAATCACGTTTGTGTGGCTTGAATAGAAGGTGTGGTGTCACAGAGTGAAAAAGTTAACATTTAGAGAAAAAATTAATACATATATGTGTGCAAAAAATGGAGGTTTTAAGGTGTTGGCTAAATACTTCTTTTTAACTTTCTTCTTCCTTCCTCTTCATGGGTTTAGATGGTGTCTTGTAATTGGATAAGAAAATCTGCACTGCTGAACTTAAGGTTTTGAGTATTGGGGTAAAAATAAAAGTAATTTAGGTGTCAACTCATCATTGGACAAATTGTCCTTCAAAAATCTTTCCAGAGCTAGAGAAACGCCAGTTCAGCCTTGTTCCACCTTGTTAGCAGAGCTCACAGTTCCTAAGACTGTAACATGGATAAAAAAAAATAAACAACTGAGTCTGAACAAGAAAATCCCACATCTCCTGTGCTCCACCCCAGCTCGGGCAGGGAGGGTAAGAGGCTGGAAAAGAAGCATAAAGCCTGACAAGGAAGAACAAATCCATGCTGGTTACTGGGGTGAGCTCTGCTCCAGCCTGACCCTGTGTTGGTGACGAGGCTGGGGCTGGACCCTGCCCAGCAGCAGGAGGGTCTGCAGGGGAGCCCACAGCTCCCCGAGTGCTGCTCCACACCGAGACCTCACCTCTCTGCCTTCAGTCACCTCCCCAAGCTCAGCCCCCGGGAGTGTGCAAAGCACAGCAGCAAACACCTGCACCGACCCTGCCCTTCCCGGGGGTAGCACATCGGCTCTTTATTTTAAGGTATTTTTCCCCCCACACCACCTCTTCTTTCTGCTCCTTTGTGGCACCTTTTAAGGTGCTCGATCGTTCCCACTGACAGGCTCTGGATGTTGGCAGGGATCGCAGCAGATAAGAACGATGAGGTGATAAGAGTGTTTAACAGCACCGGGTCCTGGGCAGCACGATGGGCCAGAGGGAAGATAAATATTTACACTACATCTTTAGAAGGTGAGTGAATAAAAAGGGCCAGAATAATACAGCCTCTGAACAAGCACCAGTGCTTAGGAGCTGTAATATAAATCTCTGCAGCCTCACGACACACACTCACTCAAGCCAGAGAGATGAAAAATAGCAAGAAAATACTTCCCTCCACTTTTAAAAAGGGGTTTAATTCTCATTTATTTCTACTTTAGACTTCAACTTCCCAACAATTTACTTTAACCTCATCATCATCTTATTCTCTCTCTGAAATTTTGTCTGCAAGAAGACTGAGGGTAAGGCTACAGCTCGACACACCAGGATTTACCCCACCAACACTAAAACCAGGCAATGGGGGCTGATATAACCAGTCTGAACTCCACCAGAAGGTCCAGCAGGAGACATCACCATGTGCATCCTTGGTCCCAGCTTCAAGGCAGCTCAGACACTCCCCAAGGACCAACACCACGGGGCAAAGGATACAGAGCAACCTCTGCTAGCAGCAAAACCAAAAACCATGCACTGGCCACTGACAGCTGTTATTTAGGGATTGCAAATAACCCAGGCTGACAAGTGCAGGGCTTGGGCATCCTCCTCACTTTGGTTCCTCAATTAACTCTCCCACCTCCCCTGCAGGTGTGCAGGTTTGGCAGGGACCCCTCTCTCACTGAGCTGTCCCTCTCCAAGAGCTCTCAGCTCTTTCCTCTGCTCACTTCATCCCATTCTGACCATTTTCCTGCACTGTGCCAGGCAGATATCCCCAAGGATGGAAGGTGCTAGACAGATTTTTATCATCACCTCTTGGGCCCTTCTCCAGAGCCTGCTGCCAGGCTATCATTTGGCCTATCTTCTAAGTGCCTCACAGATAAATTAGATCTGCATAGAGAAGCAATTATTACATTTCTAATGGCATGAACCCTTACAGCACAATCTGCTACTGAAAGGCAAAGAAAATTGCATTAGCTTTTGTTTGATTCAAAATTATGATCAAGGGAAGAGGGATGTTGAAGCCCTTTAAAGCCAAGCCTCCGAGCTGGGGATTTTTCTGTCTGGGGACTTCCCTGCTTGTATTCACTGTGTGAGCTCATGCTCGGGGTTCATTTAGGAGCACTAATTTGGAGGAGCCTCCGCTCACAAAGCTGCAGATAAATGCAGATCCAAGAAAGCTCAGAGAGAGGAGGATGCCCAGGAACCACCACTGGCTCCCTCCCGAAGCCTGCATCTGCTAAAGCTCCCGAACGCCCCCGGCCTGAGGAGTTCAGTGTGCCAGGGTTACACTAATCCCTCATCGCCCCAGTTTCTAACTGGTGCTGTACCGAAATTTCCAAGTGCAATTTCAGTGGGATTTATCACATCTACTATGATCAGCATGTAGTGCTGCTGGCACAGATACAGGCTCTCAATATCCCACCGCAGACATGGCTGTCATTAATTGCAGAACAAACTGATTTCTGAAGCTCCGCAGCAGCTCATGCAGCAACACTGAAACTCTCAGGGCTGCTTTTGCCGTTGAGCATTTTCATCCCATTTTGCAGCTGGCACTCTGTGCCCAGCTGTGTATTTGGACATATTTAGGGGTTATCCAAGCAGTATTTGCTACGGCCTGTTACTTGCAGCACCGGGCATCTTGCTGGCTGTCAAAGGAGTGTGTCGGTGCAACAGCAAAGCTGCCAGGAGCTGCGGGCATTAAAGATGTGTTTGGCCAAGTCAGTGGCTAAAGCTGTGACAAGTGTCACTGTGCTGTGCCTGGGCCAGCCCCCGACACACCACGCAAATGCCATCCCAAGCCATGGACAGGATGATATTCCGAAGGGCAGGATGCTAAAATCTCTCTTCTCAGGGTGCTTCCCTGCCCCCTCCCTGCATAAAAGTTAGTGCTCCTGTACTGCTTTATCACTTTAGCATGGCTGAGGCAGATACCTGCTTATTTAAGGGGCAGGATAAATGGGCTGAGACAGCTTTCCCATCCCCAATTCACTAGGGAACGCTTGGAAATTCCACCTGACACCGGGACCGCTCTGTGCTCTTAAACAATCTCCCGTCTGATCCGATTGTTCCCCAGTGGGGAGGCAGGCTGCAGCTAGCTCAAGAGTCATTGATTGGATTAACAGCCTAATTCCCAACAGATGAATAGAATACTGATGTCTTGTCAGCCCACATCATAGAAGGAAAACACAATCTGCTTCTACAGCCCCGAAATTTAACCCTTTGCTTCCCTGCTCCCCCCTCCCCGGGGCTGGATGAGGGGTCCAGCACTTTCAGCTGCAGATCCCACCTATTTGAATGAGAAAAGATGTCTTAACCTTTGGGACACTTTGTCTAATCATCGACATGCCATGGGATCACACGGTATTTTCTGTAAGAAACCCCCTTTTCACCCTTTCCACACAGAAGAGATTTATACCGGGGACCTTTAGTATTTTTTCTTCTCTCTTTTCCCATCTGCCAATACAGGGAGTACCGTGTGCTTCACAGTAAGCTGCTGAAAATTCATTAGCTCGGTGATACTTATCCTGAAATACACAGATATTGAAAGTTCCCCGAGTCTATCATTTGATCAGGAGGATGGATCTGCCTGGAGAGGAACACCCAGCCATGCTGCAGGAGAGGCATCCCTGCAATGCCCTCTCCCTCCAGCAGCTCTTGGCACAGCAGTGGGGCTGGGGAATGACGCTGGGCACATCACTTGCTCTTGGAGAGCTCCTATTCTCCACCTCCTAATGGAGACACTAATGCTTTCTTACCTCATAGAAAGACTGTGATAAGAAATTAATTGCTACTGGTCAAATGCTCACTGCCACAGAAGCAGGACCGTGTGCACATTAAAGAGATTCTCCAAGAACAACATTTATTTATGGACTCCTTGGCACTGTCTGCATTTATTTCCTTGTTCAGGAGACAAGAATAAATAAAAATCATCTGATTTTAAGGAATTCATTCAAAAGGACCCTTTCTTCTCAGATAACTGCAGTCCACAATGCTGTGGGGCTTTTCTGCTTCCAACACTCACCTTTTAGGCTTGCATTTACAGAACAGGCAGGTATGTGAGAGTGTTACTGTGAGGGTGGGCAGGCCCTGGCACAGGGTGCCCAGAGAAGCTGTGGCTGCCCCTGGATCCCTGCAAATGTCCAAGGCTGTGTTGGATGGGGCTCTGAGCAACCTGAGATAGTGGGAGGTATTTCTGCCCACGGCAGGGGTGGGATCTGTGTGATCTTTAAGGTCCCTTCCAACCCAAAGCATTCCAAGATTCTATACACTTTTGAAGAGTGCAAGGTGTGCATCACCCAGGACAAGCCAGGCTGTGCTGTGGAGCACTGCTACTTCCAGTTTTATTTGGGGTTTACAGCTCACGTGCAGAGTGGAAACACTCCCTCCATCACTCCTCAACCCTAACACACTAGTCAGCCCAGCACTAACACAGTGAATATGAGAGAAAGCCTGCAAGGGTGGAAGTGCATGCCCTTTCCCCCCCCGCTTCTATAACCAGTACCTGCTAGTCATGGCAGTTTTCTAGACTTCAGGGCCTCATAACATTATTATGCATATAATAAACTTGCTAGGAGACTGAATGAAAGAAAAAGTCCTTCCCTCTCGTGGCTTCCAGTACATCAACCCTGCAGACTGTCCTGTCTTCAGAGAGGCAGGGGCTGCTCCGTGCTCACAACATGGGCAGCGGGGAGGCATCAGTGACAGGGCTGCCCCTAACCAAAATAATTAGCCAGACATGCCTCATCGACTCAAACAATTCAATTAATGCCCTGTTGGTATTTTAAAGTGATTCGAATTATTAGCTCTTTTGGCAGTTTGAAACCACAACGTTTAATTTTCATTACAGATGTGAATTGCTCCAGAATGGCAATAAATGAATAAATAAATAAACAAATCCTGCAGTATGGGTGCCTTGTACCACCACGAATCCAGGTTAAAGATGGGGACTGGGGCAGTTGTGCCCTGGAACCGGCAGACTGCAGGTTTTATAAATACATACAGAAATAATTAAAATCTAAGGGGTTTAGAAGGGTTAATCTCCTTTGAATAATCTCTGCCACAAAGCCTGTAAAGTCACTGCTGGCGCGGGGCCCGCGTGGGACCGGCTGGCGGATATGGCACAGCACGCGTGGGTGGGAGCAGGCAGATTAGGCTAGCGGCGGCCCCGCGCTGCTGCTCCCCCGGAGACGCCTGCCCCGGCACTGCCCAGAGCCCACCAGCAAGCCAACACGCCGCTGCTCCGCCTGCTCAAAGAGAGACCAGGAAGCTTGATTAGGCTGCTAAATTTAGCAGGATGGACGGGAGGCGGCGGGAGCCCAGAGCGCGGCTGCCACTGCTCCGTTCACCTCAGCCCTCCCTGGCTGCGAGGCAAATGCTGGCTGATATTTATTTAAAGGGATTCAGGGCTTTGGAAGTAACCCCTTTTCCTCTGCAGGCTTGGACACAAAGCCCTGCGTGGTGCAAGAGGTGTTGCGCTTCTAATTGCCAACTCTAAGGGCTCCGAGCTGCCACTCTGCTTTTCCAGGGGTTCTCTTTGCATAAACGCTCATTTAAAGCCAACAACTGAGTGACCGTGGGAGAAAGAAATCCAAAAGAAAGCAGGGAAACCACCCCTGTGAGGGCTAAAGCAGTGCCTGCCCTGAACCCAGGAGTTGGGTTCCCTGGCTCTGGGCAAAGGTGGCTCAGCTGAAATGCCCAGGAGTGCCGTGGCAGGGCTGGGGCACTCAGGGAGGTTGTGGTGTCACCCTGACAACGGGCAGAGTTGCTATAAAAGCCAAGTCCTAATGTGCCTCACAGGGGCAGAGGTGCTGCTAACGGCCCAGGGGAGCTTTTCCTCCTTCAGGTCAGTGAGGATAAAGACTTTGGAGACTCTGTTTTGGGCCCATAAACCTTCCTCGGCTCGCTGTGCAAAATCAGCACTTTCCATGTTGAGACATTCTGAAGCATCCTCTGCACTCATTAGATGAGATCTGGATTTTATTAAGCCAAGCTTGAGAAAGCCTGGGCCAGCAGTGAAGCTGAGTTCCAGTGGCCCACAGCCCTGGCATGACAGGCACTTTTTTTCTCCTCTAGGAACAGCCAGTGCCAGGAACCTTGCTCAGACATTTCCAAGCACCTGAGGACAGTGCCGTGCCCTGCAGCCTCCAGACAGCCTTTCCTTCCCAAGCACGCCTGTTTCTTAAGGATGATGACTCCTCTTTGTGGCTAATCTGGAATTAGAGAGGACGTTCGCACACTCACAGCCGTCTGCCAGGGGGGGAAGGCATCAGAGCCTGGATCCTGCCCCAAAGTGGACCACAGCCAGGGAGAAGCCAACTGCATGTGTTGACTTAAGAAGCTCCCATCTCATCACCTCAAAGGGTTGCTGTTTTTGTGACATCCAGCAGCCTTTTAGCAGCCTCTGTGAATTGTATTAGTAGCTGATTTACCATTTGTTGTTTATTAAGGCATGAAGCTGCTCTTTCATTTGCTCATGCACCACCAGGTACAACTGTGTGTCTGAAAACTCAGGCTGCCATCGCTGAGGCTGTTTCCCCATGGAAGAGAG
This sequence comes from Erpornis zantholeuca, assembly GCA_013400515.1. Taxonomy (NCBI): domain Eukaryota; kingdom Metazoa; phylum Chordata; class Aves; order Passeriformes; family Timaliidae; genus Erpornis; species Erpornis zantholeuca. The sequence continues at coordinate 726,379 of VZTN01027632.1, forward strand.
GAGAAATAGGCTGTGAGGGAAGAGGTTTATTGGTACTGCTTATTCACAGACAGTCAGGTTTCCAAAGGGCGATTAATGAAGTGCCACTACTACAGAAAAGAAAAGGGAAAATGTCTGGAGAAAACCGCCTCAGGACATCAAACTGTGTCAGTAACTGGAATTTCTCGATGGAGCCACAGCGCTATTAAAATACAGCTGAACTAAGTACTTGCAGTTTGGTCTGTCATTAGGTATTTAGTGAGATGCAAAATTGATCTTCCCTTTAAAGGGCTCTTTCCAAGTCTGGAGGCAGCACTTGCTCCCTCCTTGTGCTGTATAATAGAGGTGTCCCTAATGAAATTCAGCAGGAACTGGAGGCAACCAGGGAACACCACAGCCAACTTTGTAACAGACAGATTTATGTGCAGGGGTGTCCTGCTCTTGGAATGAGTTATTCTGCACAGGTCAGGGGTAACAGGTTCTCCATTCATGGGTTGCACAAGCGTGGCAGAAGGTCAAGTTCCCTGGTGGTGCTCGCTCGGAGCCCAGGGCTGGGACTGCTGTCCCATCTGGGGCTGGGCTGGGCAGGTCCATCCCATCTCCCCCTAAAGCAGCCCAGGGAGCCCGCTGGGACCAGCTGGGCCTAGAAGTGGGCCCAGCCCCCTGGAGCAGATGGCAGGTGCTGGTGGCCGCCGTGGGGCAGCGCTGAACCGGTGACCTGGAGGTGAAAGGCTTTGCATCTCCCATTATCAATCCCCAGAGCCCCCTCCGCAGTAAGTGTTGATACATTAATCTTCCTGACTGATGGAAAATAACTGCAAATATAACATTCCACAGGGGAATCTTTATTTATACGGAGCCAAAACTGTGCTTAAAAATGCAAAGTTCAGGGCAGGCTTAGGTTTCAGCTCCCATCAGAAACGTTCCTAGTTAATGCCACCCTTTTTCCCTTCCAAGTACCAAATTTAATGAGCACGTCATCACCCATTATTCTGAGCACAGCCCCAGCGTGGATGGCTGCAGTAAATAATAAACTGGTGTTTGTGTTTCCTCCTGTGCATGCTGTCCTCCTAAACAGTTTAATAACAAAGGAGTAGATTTCCGAGCACTGCTGGAGTGCCCCGATGAAGCGTGTGGTGTAGGATAAATACCTCCACATCAGGACACTTTCCAAAGCCATCAGGCAGAGGGGTCAGTCTGTTGTGGGTTTTTTTAAAACTGCACAAGCTAATGCTTTAAGAGTGTCTTGATGGAATCAGGGAAATTGGATTGTCCCCCCATTTGCCGGCCTAAAACAAGCCTTTTTTTATTTATCCCATTAGAGGAACACAAGAGAAACCTTTTAGATGTCACTAAAATTTTTCCCTGCATTGCAAAACCCAGTCAAAAGGGTTTTAATTTTCCCTGAGACCTCTTAAGTAATGCAGTATGTCAAGATTTAATACCTTGTGTGTAGGGGATTGTCTGTATCCTGTGCTGTTTCACCAGGGTGACTCCACAGGGTCGGCCCTGGTCACTGGATTTGGTCCCTGTCAGCACTGAGCTGCCCAAACAGCTTCAGATCAGGTCTGCTGAACAAACAGGCACATGAAAACAAGGAGAGATGCAGTTTCCCCTGGCTCAGTCCAGGACTGACAACATTCAGCAGGGCTGCTCACTCTCCAGTGAATTTGTTATGGGAGCTGGGGCTCTCTGGTTTTGGGAAAGCCTGTAATTTTTAGGTTTTATTTACTTGTTTATAGGAGAACTAGGGAGAATTGTCAAGAGGTGCTTCTGTACATAAGGCTCCACATTCCCCTGGGATGTTTAACATGACAAACAGAGCAATATCGCAAGGAGAGGCCAGGACTGAAAGCTGGCAGTGCACAACGCACTGAAGCACACTGGCTAAAGATGGCAAGAGAGCCTTTGAAGGCCGGGCTGGTGCCCACTCCATCCTTGCTGTCCCAAGGGCTGAGGGCTTTAATGCCAGAACAGCTTCTCATGGCCCCTTGGAGCTCACCCCACGTGCCAGCCAGCCTGGGAGCTACAGGTGACCTGACCTCCCAAAGCTGTCCCAGCCAGGAAGGTTTGCTGCTCAAGGACACCATTACTCTGCTCCAATGGATCTGGGAGTTCTCTATCCATGCTGTCCATGCTCCTTTGTGCAGACACTGAACATGTTCTACCACAGTGCAAGAGGACCTGGGATGCCAAATAGTTTTGGGCTGAGTGTGAAATTCTCCCCAAGCCTGGTTTTGCCGAGAAAAGAGGAACTGGAGGGCAACGAGCATCCAAGGTGGGGTACGTGAGCCTCCAGTGTCTTGTCCCTGAATTCACACAGGTGAGCAGAGAGCTGGGAAAGGTGCAGAGCCCAGGAGATTGAGCAAGAGGAGGCACATCCCAGCCTCTCAGCCAGTCACAATAAAACACAGCCCTGAGACCAAGACGCTGCCTCCCGATCTTCCCTGTAGGGCTGCATAATCAATTTTACAAAATGTCAAAATCCAGCACGAAAATTGGAAAAAGGGGGTAGGGAAAGAAAGAAAGGACCTCAGACTGGCTGGTTATTGGACCAAGGGCTGTGTTAAAAGGATCAGGAGGTGGTGGGCCAAGCGGTGGGGGAGGGAATGGGATGAAGCAGTGGGTCTAATCAAATCAGTTTAAAAAGCTGCAGCCTCTCGGAGCTAACCTTGCCAATCAGGGAGCGAGGGGAGCATGTCTGCGCACATTAAAGCGGGAGCGTCCTTGACCCCACCCGCTGCCCGTCCTCCCGCAGAGCCGGGACTCGGCTCCCTCCTCTCCCTCCTCTCCCTCCTCTCCCTCCTCTCCCTCCTCTCCCTCCTCTCCCTCCTCTCCCTCCTCGGCCCCGCTCCGGGGGAAGCCAGCACCGCAAAGGCGGCTCGGAGGCTTTCCCCCTTGGATTAGAGGCGAGCCCGCGGGATTAAGCCGGCAGGAGTTGGAGAAATGTTAAAAAACCAACAAACCAAAAAAAGAAAAACCACCAGGGTACAAAGGGAGGAGCCCTCCCATTGACAAATGCTGTCGCGTTGAGCCTGGCAGCTGTGAGAGGCATTTCCAACCTTCGCTAATGACTAAGGGCACCGAAGCCACTTTAAAATAAATATTCACTAGGAATTACACGGGTAATCTAAAGGGATTATCCTGCTGCTTTAACAGGTCCATAAACTAAACATTAAATGGTCCACGCAAGTGTTTGCATTAATTTTGACCCAAATCAACCCTTCTGCTAAAAGCCTTGGAAAGCCAGATTCAATTTTGGAAGCCATGTGTCTGCTCTGAGCTCCTGTTCCTACAAATTCCCCCAGATCCTCTGTTTTCTGAAGGAAAACCAGGGCTGAGCTCCTGGAAGGCAGGAGCCTGCCAGCAGCCAAGGAAAGGCAGAAACACTCAGAGCACGAAGCAGGCAAGCACAAATCCAGGCTGCCACATAATCCAGCCCCAAAAGGATCCCTGTTCAGAGCCTTGGCTCCAGCCTGCCTGCCCTAGGGAATACCCAGCATGGGGAGAAGGAGCTCTGCCACAGGGAATGGGACAAACCTCGTGCCTCAGTTTCTCCACTAGAAAACAAGGAACATGCCATGTGCCTTCCAGCTGAGGCACTTGTCCCTGAGCCTCAAACTCCTGGAGGGGAATTTCAGCCAGATCAGGGCTGTGTGTTTGAGTGAGGCTCAGAGCTTCTCCTCAGGAGAGCAGGAGTTGAGGCCAGGGGGGCTAAATGATGAGCTGAGAGCAGCTCCTGTGCACCAGGGGCAGCTCCTGAGGATAATTTCATTGCCTGTACCTGAAAAAGCACAACCTAAAAACACAGAGAGGCCTGAAAGACACCACATACAGTACCTGAATGCATTTGAATCTGAAGAGCCCATCAGACAGAAAGAGGGAATAAATAAAAGTACAGCAGTGCTTCCTTCCAGCAGGATTTCACACCCAGACCTGGATAAAAGACCCAGGGTCCTCCTCATTTCCCAGCCTGCAGTCTTGTGGAAAATTAGGGAAGTGAGAGACATGGTCAGGATGCTTGAAGCACAAAAACTGTGCTACACCAATAGATCTGAAGTCCCTGGAGTTCTTCTGGGTCCTCTGTACAACTCAGGCAATAGAAGAGTCAAACACAATGGGAAGGTGGCAGGGAAAGCAGTCCAGAAAAAGCTCAATATTTAAAAAGCTCACTATTACTGTCAGAGGGAAGAAAAACATGTGCAACTTTTATATTTTCTAAAGAGTATTTCAGTTCCTGCTTGTTTTTTTTTTTTAGGTTAGAAAAAGCTATGAAAGTCTAACCTGGCAAAACCTAGTTTCACAGGAAATCTTCTTTGAAAGCCTTGGCAATAGGAGTGAGAGTGCTGTCTGAAGGCAGAGTGGAGGAGTGCTCCAACAGCAGCATTTTAAACTCAAATGCCAGGCAAAGAGTAAGAGCAGGTAAAGCCAGTTTTACGTATCCTCAAACAAAAAAATCCTCCCACTAAATGAGACTTCTTCCCTCTGAAATACACATTTTTATGAACTCCTGAATATATGCTAGAAAAAAATGATCACATAAAAACAACTTCTGTCTTTAATGAAGATGAATTCTCCCCCTTACTTTTTAAACTTACAAACAGCCTCAAAGTTTTCTTTATACACCACAAACGAATAATAAATGGGAATAGATAAACACCCTCCTTGCTGAGGAGATCTGAAGCCTTACATAGAGATCCAGAGCACTTGCAGGCTTGGAATGGGCAGGAATTACTCTGAGGTGTCTGTGAGCACGGAGTACCTGTGGGACTGACTCACATCTGCTGCTTTGTGATGCTGTTGCCTGCCCCTGGTCTTAAAATTAAAACCCAAGCACGGTTTATGGGGAAAAGAGGTTTTTACCTCGAGATTTATTTCAGGATCCTTGGGTACAGCACTCGGTCCAGGTGGAATGCCCCAAAAATGCATGCACACCTCACACCGAAATACACACAATTCTAGGCCTTGCTAATTAGCCCTTCCATCACAGATCCCCCAGTGAGAGGCTGGAGTGAACCCCTCATTCTGAGGAACTTCTCTCCTTCATGGGTTTACTTTAGTTTACAAAATGTGTTCTGGAGAGGCCCTTGGTGTCTGGGGCTCCCAGGATGTTTGCTCTCCTGGTTTAACGGTGCCGTGGGGCTGAGCTGAGTTCTCAGCCTTGGGGAGGTACAAGTGTGGGGCTAAAAGCACTGAGAATACATCAAACTATATAAGAGGGGTATAAAAGAAAAAGCAAAAAATCATCCTGGCAACTCTGCAGTCACCAAGGATGGGAGTGGAAGGGCAGAGATTTCAGCAGGCAGTCACTGCTGCTGCAACCCTGCTCAAAGCACCAGGAAGGCTCCTGGCCACGTTAAATATGGATATTCAGCTACCAGCTGATTCCAGAAAAGCTCCAGCAGAGAGCCATCCATCAGCCCAAGAAAACTCACCCTACTGCACGTCCTGGTCATGCCACAAAGCCTCCCAGGACCTAAAGCAGGCTGGAAATGATGGCTCGAGGTGTCAGTTTGTACTGCATGCAGCAGCCCTGAACACCGAATTCCATCTACCGAGAGTTTATGGCAGCAAAGCCTTTCTGTGGGCTGCATCCACGTCTGAGGCCTAATGAACACTGAACTCGGCTCTACCAATGCCCTGATCTCTGCATTTCTCTGGGCTGACACAGGCAGCAAAAGCTGGGCACTATCTGGAAACAAAGTTTTGGTTTATTTTCTTCCCAGGACAGCCAAGGTTTCCTAAGGAGAGTGGATGATTATTGACTTTGACTCCCCTCCCTCAGGAAACCTTTTCTACAGAACTTCAAGTCCTGGAATCAGGACTTCCAGTTCCCACACTCCTTTTGCTGTTCCATTAATTGTTCTGTGAAACTTCCCCCACATTTCGTGACCCCGTGAAGGGAAAAGTCCCCAAGTCCCTGTGATTTTTATGCAGTTGTAGCTCTCATTGGAGCAACTGTGCAACAGCATAAAATTCAAAGATAGACAGCTTCCCTGGGTGGCTTTTCACACCTTGAGTGCTCAGGAGACAATACCCTTCTCTGAGAGGAGGCACAGTACTGGGGAGAGATGGTACATATTAATTTCTAAAAGAGGATTTTAATCATGCAACGTCCTCTGCAGTCGCACAGAATTTAATCTCATTGCTGACAGTGGGTGATGGGGGAGCATGTTAAGTGGAAAAGTTGTATTCAAGACCTTCCTGCAGATATGTGCTACAGGCAGTCCCTTGGGAGGAGGGAAATGACCCAAACCTGTCTCTGCAGCTGCTGACCACCCCAGCCCAGAGCCCCCACGGGCCCCATCCCTCACGGAGCAGAAACACACTCCCCAAGTTCGGCACAAGGTTCAAGTACACGAGGTAATACAGTTAGCATTCACCCAGGCTGCCTTTACAAATATCGATCTATTAATCTAGGCAAGACCCAGGGATATACACACACAGTGTTCCTGTTGGTTCCAGAGACTGAGACACATGAACAAACCCCACGGTCTGACCTGCTCAAGGTCAAACGAGGAAAACAGCCCAGAGCCAGGATTAGTTTGGGGATGCTGAGCTGCCGGCGCTACACTGTGACTGCCAGGACACACTGTCCTTCTCCCTCTTCTAAGATCTTTCTTCACCTGAGTCTGCACTTAAGGACTCTCTTACCTTCCCTTTGTGATTTGAGAAGGAAACATTGAAGCTGGAAACCATAAGGTGAGAACTCAGACTCTCCCAGCTGCATGGAGCCCCACCATGATTGGGCTGGCACCTGCTTTTGCACAGTTATCTTCAGCCTCCTTCCTCTTCTACTTGCAGGCAGCCTAACCACTCTTGGCCAATGAAACAATTAAGTGTTAAAGACAAAAGTCCAAAGGGAATTAATATAATTTGTTTCACCAGTTTTTAATGGGACCTTGAAGTTATTATACAGTAAGTTGTACTTGGAATCACGAAACAGTTCTTTTTTAGAAGCTTCCACGAGAGTAAAGAATGTTGGTGACAATCAATGCCTAGGATGGGTAAAATCCAATGCTTTTTTGCCCCTCTAAAATAAAAAATACTTCCTTAATATATTAAAAGTTACAACACCCGAAGTGATGACCCAACAGAATACAATCCCAAAAAACCCCCACAGTTCAGTGGAAAAGGATGTGAGTTTTCCAGCAGCACACATCTGACAGCTGCCTTCTAAAGCAGATCAAACTACTGGACAGGTAAGTCACCCTGAGTGTCCTTCTGAGGTATTAGACTGATCCCAGAATGATTTTTTGCTTTTCCTTTTATACCCCTCTCACACACTCTTTTATAGTTTGATGTATTCTCAGTGCTTTTAGCCCCACACTTGTAACTCCCCAAGGCTGAGAACTCAGCTCAGCCCCACTGCACCATTAAACCAGGAGAGCAAACATCCTGGGAGCCCCAGACACCAAGGGCCTCTCCAGAACACATTTGGGAACCTCAGCCAGGCCCAGCCAGGGGGAAGGTTCCTCACAACGAGGGCTTCACTCCAGCCTCTCGTTGGGGGATCTTTGATAGATGTGCTAATTAGCAAGGCCTATAATTGTGTGCATTTCGGGGCATTCCACCTGGACCGAGTGCTGTACCCAAAGCTCCTCAAATAAATCCCGAGGTAAAAACCCCTTTTCCCCAGAAACAGTGTTTTGGTTTTAATTTTAAGGCCAGGGACAGGCAACAAGATGAGCTTTGGACTCCTAATGGGTAGAGAATTAAGTATGAGACAGCAGATCTACCAGCTTTGCACTCCTGAGGAATTGGAAAGAATGACCACATGCTCTTGTACACAACAGCCTTGCCTGCAGCATGGGAGAAGTGTAAAAAGTTAAAGCAGCTGAAGACAGACTAAACCTGAAGGAACAGCTTTTGGAAGACAAGAGATTAGCAGAACCCTGCAGGAAAATCACGGCAGGACTCTGGCACACTCCTGTGATTGATGGTGCTGAATGCATGGGATGTTCTGTCCACTCTCTGCTGGCCTGGAACATGGGAAGTACTCGGGCAGCCAGAGCTGAGCCCAAAGTCGCAGGGCACACAACAGACAGCACTAAAACAGAGGATAAAACCTTCTCCAACACTGAATTAGTGACACAATGAAGGCCTGTGTTTGGTCCTTGTCTTTCTCCAGCTGCTCCTTACTTTTTCTCCCGAAATCCTTGATTTTTGTTAACAAAACCTGAGGAGGAAAGTTGACCTGAATGTGCCAGACACAGTCTCCTTTACGTAGTATGCAATTCATAAATACAAAGAAAATTCTATTTAGTTTTTCCTTTCAAAACCAAACCCATCTTATTTATGATGTGTTTTTAATTTATTGTTAAGAAGCATTTGAAAATTTCCTTGTAAAGGTTTTTTTTTAAATTAAACTCTAATTCCATTCAGATGTACTTAGACACAAGAAAAAACAAAAAACCTAATAGTCTATCAGAGAAGGGATGTTTCATTTGCTGTTTTCTCTACTGATTCAAATGTAAAAAATTAAGAATGTTAACAGACTAGGTTAAACTACATAATCAAGCAAACATGGGCAGACATTGTGTACCTGATTAGCAAATGAAGAACTAAATTTACTATAAAGGCTATATTTAGCTGCAAATGAACATACTTTAATGACTACTAACCAATGAAAATCAACCTTTCCTTAGGAAAATAAGCAAGAACTAGATTTAAATTGATTATTAAATCAATTAAATCAATCTAACCTGTCAGAATCTCCCTCATTAGAGTCACTGCTGGATGCAGAGCTGCTGCTCTGTGGTATGGCCACCCAGGCAAAACACAAAATGATGCAGTGCCAAAGGTACAATGACACAGAGACCTTCCCACCACATCCACCCCAAATCACACCACAGGCTCCCAAACAAAGCATATCCACTAATGAGTGGGGCCCATTAATATGTCCTATTTTCCTCTATTAAACAAACATTAAGAAACGTGGGTCCCTGTAAGAGCCTCCACCTGAGAGTCTGGTGAAGCCTGGTTGACTTTCATTTCTTAGGAAAAAAAAAAAAATTGTGTTTAAATGTAAAGCAACTGGTTGCAGCATTGTGGGATTAGTTGGATGAATCCTTCTGTGGGTATAATCAGCTTAATGGCAGCAGAGGTCACAGTGCAGTTAGTGCAGCTGTGACACTCAGAGCATTTCACCAAAGGGGAAGCTTTGCACCAGCCTGGAACAGGCCCTTTTTATTTCCAGCCTCTTTTATTTCCAGCCTCTTTCCCCCTCTCTCTCTGCAGTCCCCATCAGCTCCATTAGCATGAAAGAATTAAGGAGGGAAATGGGTGGGGTGGAGCAATTTACGTCCGCGGGTCAGCATGCTTACACAGCGTCATATAATTCAATTAAATGGACAAATAAAGTGGTGCTAGTTGTTTTCCAAACTCAGGTTAATTTTAACTTAATTCCCACACTGCTGTGGGCCAAAGGGCTGTCTGAGGCTGCCTTACACGTGGCTACATGGCCAGCTGTCTGTCATGGAACACGGCACTGTACGAGTCCTTCTGCTCTTCTCTCAGGATGCTCTTGAGAGCACCCTTACTCTGAGGATATTCTTATCTCACCTTCCCACCAAAAACCTGAACTTCAGACTAAAACTGAAGACCTGATTCCCCTAATTACAGCTCTATTAGCAGTGGCAAATTAATTGCTTTATACTACACCTTTTCTTGCTGTTATATTGCAAAAACATCCCAAACAGTAGAACACAATAGATGAGAGATTTCAGCTTGTCCTGTAGGAAATTAAGAAATGCTATTTTCTAGACTTCTTAAATTAAATCTATCATTAAATCCACTGGTCTACCTAGCACAGATAGTATTAACACTTACAAAAAATAAGCAACTAAATCCTAATTTATATACCACTAATTACTCTCTTTCTGCGTTTTGCTTCTGCCAGGAAAAATCCCCTGAGATGCAGGTGAATGCACTAATGACTGAAAACAGCTGAGGATAAAGACAGAAGACCCACAAATCTATTATGTGGAGGAAACTGAGGGATATGGCAAAAGCAGGAAGGCCTCAGGAACAAGGTGATAGCTGTAGAGCTTGCTCAGCTCTTCCCTCTCGCTCGGTCCCACTCAGGCCCATGCAGCTGCACCACGGAACAAGACCTATGCAGGAGAACTCATTTCCATTTGCAGAATAAAGACCTTTTTTCTTCAGTACCACAATGTTTTGAAGGCCTTAAAATAAATCAGTGCTTGAAGATCCACTGCACTGCCCATAAATAACGCAAGCGTTCCTCCTCTGCCTCAGCCAAAATCTCCTGCCTCCAGAACGTCAGTGCCAACACCTTGCTGTCAGCCTGCCCACCAGGAATACTTGCACTTCAGCACTTCTGCACGGATATAATTTGTAAAGTGCTAGGCGAATGGGCACACTCTGGGCTGGGAAATGTTATTGACAGACTACCTGGCACGGAGCTCTCCAGCCCACCAGGAACGTCGGGGGGCCAGATCCGCATGTGTCAAGTCCATCACCTCAGGAGGCTTTCAGAGTTCTGCTGTTTGTGATGCTACTAAACCATCTCCAGAGCCATTATAGGAATTAGCTGGAAAGGGTAGGGGGGAAGGAGGAGTAGCTAAGAACAGCAGTACACCCTGCGAGGACATTTAGAAGCATCTGGCTCGGAGATATCAAGAAAGGGAGGAAAAATTAATCACGCTGGCCGGGAAAAAAAGCCTGGCATCAGCACAGCCACCTTGTCATAAGGCAGATATTAATAGTGTGAGCCCCCAGGGAACACTCAGACATCTCAAAGATCCACTTGTTGGCTCCCACTGAGCAGGCAGGTTTAACTGATGCCTCTTTGAAACCTTATGCTAAAACACTGCTTAGGGTTTTTTTTGTTTGTTGTTTCTTTTTTTTTTTTTTTTTTTTTTCAGCAGAACAGAACCCTCAGTGCTAAAGATCAGATATTTCCTGCATTTTTCTCCTTTTCCTAAATGGTATCAAAGAGAGGACACCTAACATTCTGCAGACCTGTAGGTCAGCTACCCAGTAGCTACGAGATACATAGGAGAGAAATGGAGGTGAAAACTGGTTGAGTGTCTTGAAAAGTGAAGAAGCAAAAAGGCTCTTGCTGGAATGGGGAAAACCACATTTTTGGCCAGGACAGCACAACTTAAATACTAGCTTATATTAGGGTTAGAGTAGGATGTAAATTTGTGGCAGCAGCGATAACTAGAACTCACATTCTCGAGAGAATTTACTAAGCCAATGAAACATGGTGGGACCCTCCTTTTTTCTGTGCCTGGTTACTTCTCCAGGGCCTCAGCAGTCTTTCCTGCCTAAGGCCCTGAAAGCCAACACCATGAAGGAACCCCTGACCTGGCTGGATTTGGGAAATGAGGAGCATTGCTGAAAGCACACTGGGCACACCCAGAGTTCTGTTCCTGATCTCTCAGACCATCTGTGACTTGCTCCCGCTCCAGATTCCCAGGACACTCAGCTGAACCCCTGGAGTGCAGCACCAGCTACAAACCAAGTGTCTCAGAGACCAAGTGGTGATGGAAAAGCAGTTTCTGTGCTGTTTAACGATGCAGCAGATGCTGCCATTGCAGCCAACAAGCAGCCATGTCAGACAAGATGGGCTGTGGTTGGCACCCCTAGAGGGACAATTCCCCAGTCTGGGAACACTGCTCAGAAATTCTTTGTTTAGAAGCAGCAAACTCCAGTGTTTAACTGGGAGAGGATGGAGACCAGAACTCTACCAGGTGTTTTCAGTAGCTGGGCACAAGATTGAAATCATCATCCATCCAGAAATGAGTGCCACTGTCTGCTTGAATCAGAACCAATTTTGCAGCTGGGTGGCCTTGTTTTTAAACCACCCTATCCCAGAAGGAAACATTTTCTGCACGGGGTACAGCTGTGATACATTCCCATGCAAATGAAGCAATTTTCTCTTTTTCTCTATGAAAAGTCTCCCATTTCTTCTCCACCACTCACTGTTCCTCCCACGGGACTTGGTGAAATGCAGCACTTGCAGGGCTTGTTTAACTGACCCCAGCCAGGGACGCATTCAGCCCTAGGACACATGCCAGCCAAAGTCCCATTGACTTAGGTGAGGAATTCACGTTGTCTGTCCTTTGCCAGAAGTCCTCAGTAAGGACACCTCACCATGTTTTAAACCCTCAGCAAGGCTCCTCCTGCCACGAGCCTGCGTGTCAGAGCTGTCTGGCAGCGCCTGGGGGAGCCCTGAGCCAAGAACACCATTTTTCTGCTGATCTCTGTTTTGTTCTCTCACTTCCATTCACTCAGCCTTTCCATTTGCACTACCTGTGGCACTGCAGCTGATGCCAAGATGATCTCTCTGGGATGGGGATGGTCTTTGCTCTTGCTTAATGCCTTGACTTACCATTTAAATGGGCACAAGAGGAACACTTGAACTGATAGGCAAAAAAAGATGATTTAAACCGTGGCTAAATGACTGGTTTATACAATCTTCTATTTTTGACTCAATACACATTTATAACCTTTACATTGTGGTTCATCCCAACTCACTAGGCTTAGCAAGTTTTTTCCAGCTGATGAGAGCAAACTGACCACATCCACACTTGACTTTTCCATCTGAGAAGTAAAATGAATGATTTAAAGTCACCACAACTCTGAGTCTTCCTGCTGAAAGATCCAGATCAAAACTGCCTCCACGGTTTAAATTAACCTCTTTTACTCTGCAATTAGCACTGGAGGTAAGGGTGTATGTGACCACTCCAAAAACAAGCCCTTGGTCATTAAGCTGTGAAAAATGGATCATTTGCAATTGCTGAGCCGTAACTCTACAAATCTCTTCTGAGTCTGACCACTGGAATTCAAAGTGTAATGCTCAATTTCACACCACTTCAGAAGCCAAATTACCATGTAATCTGTGAGCACCGCTTGAAAATATCCCCACAACAGCAGCAGGAGTAGAAGGGAACCAGGCAGCTTTGGCAGACCTGGCTTCTCACTCAGATTTCATCTGAATGGCCCAAACGTGATTAAAACTGGAGTAAAAAAAAAAAAAAAAAAAACAAAGCCCAAAAAAAACAAAAAGAAAAAAGAGTAAATTGGGATTCCCTGAGCACAGGTAGCCTGGCCTCTGGCTGAGTCCCAGCACACACCAAAGTGTCTTTGTAGCAGGTTCCAGCCTGATGCTTTCTGGAATTCTTCACTTGTCTTCCCTCTGTGTTAGATAAAGTCACCCAGTCCAAACTCCTTCCTTCCTGTTTTGTTCATTAATCCCTACCTGGATTTGAGAGCTGTGCTGAGACTTTTCTCATCCAATCACCAAGGCAGGGAAGGAAAATGCCCACGGATTGAGCTGGGGCTTTGCTCCTCTCCCAGCACCTCACACACACACAGAGCTCATCACTAGCACCACCAGACCTCCACACCAGTCCTGGCTGAGAATAACCTTTAACTTCATTCCCATGCCTTTCCCCTGCCTCACAGAAATACTGCTTGGATGTACAGTAAAGACAGGAAATATCACAGGGGAGGGGGGGAAAAAATCAATTAAAAGAAATTTGCAAACCACTGTGTTGGAGCCTCTCATTTAAAGCAGCCACTTTTTATCTGCAGGGCAAGTTAATTGCAGTACTATCATGGCAGTAACACCGTGCACCACAGAAGGTGACAACATCTTTAAGGGTATTTATTGTGAGCATACTAAATTCAGGACTGTACCCCACAAATTAATTTACAAGGGTGGCAGGAGTCAGCTGGCTAGAGTTGCTATTGCTAATAGCTAGAAAAGACCCACTTAATCACTTTGCATTTTTATTTGCAGAAGATAAAGAAACATTTCTTTCACTAATAGTTTCATGCTTGTTTCATCTCATTTTATCTGGACTGCAGGATCTGTTTAATTTCATTTCATCAGTTTTCTAAGGTTCTTAAAAGTACCATATTTTTATAATCTTGTTATATCCACGAGATAAAAAACGATTATTTGCCCCACCATTTCCCAAATGGGAAACCATGGCAGAAAGAAATCAAGTGACTTGTTCAAGGTCACGCTGGGATTCTGTAGCAAAACTGGAGAATTAGAAACCTGAACTTGACTCTGAAAGAGCCATAAAGAGAATTTCTTCATGGAATCCACGGATATTCTACAGATCTGGGCATCTACTGCTATGTTTTTTAATAACATATATACCCATGGAAACCCAGCTCTGAATGGACAGATCCTGTTATTTCTCTCAGATGAAAAATAAAAAGCAAATTCTCTCACTTGCATCACAGGTGTGGCTCTGTGAAGACGAAAAAATGGTAATGTTCACATTTTAATTTATTCTTCTCCTAAATCTTAGCAGAGCAGTGACTGAAGTGCAATATCAAAGTTCTGTATACTCAAGACATGTTGTTCATGGGATCTTGCTGTTAAGTCATGAATTGTTCAGTACTTGGATTTTTCTGTTAGCTTTTAATTACAGCAAAATAAATCACTCAACCCCTTCTCCCCCTGATAACTGCTGCCAATGGAGTTTTGTTTGCGGTGTTTAACAGCCTCAGGAACCTTTTGCTCTTGTACAGGCTGGGCAGGAATGAAGCAGGAGCACACGCAGAATCCTACAGGAATCTGGAAACCAGCAGCTTAGGAGGAGGAGGCTGTGCCACGGATGGGACATGGATGAGGAAAGCAGTACAGAGTAGAACAGCAAGTAGTAGATAATAACAGGAGTATATAGTGAAAGCAAGTGTATGTGTGTATATATATATCTCATGTATAGACACACACACACACACACATATATATATATATGTAGTGAACAGCTGCCTTGCATTCTGTCCACACAAATGTCCTGCAGTGGAAAACAAGAGGTGTTTTCCAGAGACAGTTTCCGAAGGGTGTGAGGGCACAGAAGTGCCATTTATACACCCACAAACACCAAGTTGCTCATCACATTAACAGCTGACACCTGACCAGCCAAGGCTTTTGCCCTACACCTGTGGAGCCAGAGATGTTCTGAGAGTTTCTGGCAAGGTGGACACGAACAGATGCTTTAGACTCAGGGGTGTCAGTGGAGGAGCAGCAGTGCCAAACCAACCCTGGCCGTGTCCAAGCTGCGGTTTGCACCTCCCTTCCAAGCTGTGCCGAAGTGCATTGGCACAACAACATCCGTCTGGGATGCACCGAGTGCTGACCACAGCAGCAATTGTGCTCTGCAAGGAGGACACGAGCAGAGCAGTCCCATCTGCATAAACAGCGCATTAATAACAACCTGGGTGGAGACTGCACTTCCATTCCGAGCTCCAGCCGAAGGACCTGCTTCTTTCAAAGTCCAGAGAAGCTTCTCCAGCTGCTGGGATTGATGACTATTTGAGTGCCCACTGCCAGGGAAGGCACAGATCCTGGGCTGGGACCTCAGGCTTCCTCTCTGCTTTAGGAGTTCAACACCCAAACTCACGCCGTGCTTGGGTGAGGGCTTGGGAAACCATCCGTCCTCAGCACATGCAAACCCCTGGGACAGAACATTTTGGAGCTCACAGCAGACACTGGATGCTTTTCTGAGGAAATAGGCAACACCACATCTGCCTCTGCTGGTTTCTCTCCCACGACAAACCTACCTTAATGATTATTTACACTTCCCTCTTCCAACCTTCCTCTCTCCTCCTATGTAAACATGCTATAAACACGGACTTGGCATAAAGCCCATCAATCCATGGCTCAGCTTCCCCTGATCCTAAAGGTCTTTTTCTGGACAAGCTGTGATTTAGCTCCAAGTTCCTGTAAGCCTGAGCAACTTCTTCCAGCCTCCACCAGCACTAGACACTTGCTCTTGTGTCACTGAGACACCTGTACCTTGAGAACCCAAATTTCAGCACAACTCATGGGGACTTCAACATGGACATCCTGCTCCTGAGGGTCCTGTGAGTCCTTTAAGAGTTGTCTGGGGTTTTGGAGGGAACCCTGGCAAAAGTCACCCTCCACTGCACATGCCATAGGACTTTGCCCCGAACAAGACCAAGACCTCTGGCCAGTGTCAGATAATCCGTCACTATAAGCTACTTGCATCCAAGCCAGATATTTATTGCTATTGATCTGCCTGGTCCCAGCGAAAGACTTTTGTTCTCCCAACCCGGGACTTTGACCTCAATTAAGTTATGAATTTCAATCCGATAGACTGCTCCACTTACCCTGCTGCTCTCCCTGACTGGATTAATTAGAATTAGCTAGGCTGGGAGTCACCCCGAGCGCCTCATGGATCATGTTATTTTAATAATAAATAAAGAGACAGCAGCGGCATACAAGGAAGGATTTTGAAAGATTGTTCATCCAAGAGCATCATTCAAGACCTGCCAATACTAATTTCTCTGAGTTTGATTACCTCATTTACTTCTTTTTATTTCTATTCATTAATTGAGTTTTATCCCCCATTACTTCAGCTCCCCAAATGTGCCCTTCCTATAAAGGAACCAGACACACGCTTCACTGTTAGAAAGTTTTATTACTGCAGCTCATCAAAAGTATAGTTAGCAGGAATGGAATAGTCATTAAGCATTTAATAATCTAATAGTGCTGAAAAAAAAATATATCTAATAGGGGAGGGGGAAGGGAGGGAGAGGGACAAGACAGGCCTGTCTGTTGCCATGAAGTGTGCACTGAGGGCTGGCTACACAGAGGGTGTATTGGCTCTACTTAAACCAGGAGGTAATATCCAACACTGGAGAGAATGCATATATCCATCAGGATATTTTCTGACAGTGCAATAATGCCTTTGGAACAAGCCTACGACTGCTTGAATACCAAAGGAATTTGATTGGCAAGGGGAAGTTTCTGAGCTAGTGAGTTGGAGCCCGATAGCTGCATTATCCTTATTGCTTCCCTGTCCCTGTGAAAGCAGGGACAGCCCCGAGGATGTCAGGCTGCCCAGGCCTGCCCTGAAATGGATGCTTTATGACCCATAAATGGACACTTATTTGTCACGCTCATTTTAATGTTTAATTGGCCGGAACAGCACAAAGGGATTTAGATGATGGAAGTTCACCAATTCTCCCAAGGCTGGTAGGCAGCCTGCAGAGAGGCAGGGCTGGGAGCTCACCTGGGAGCCAGGGCTCCACACACCCTGCTGGGAGCTCAGGCCTTCGCTCCGTGACAAACTGATCCCAGCCAAGCTGAGCACTGTGAAAAGGGGAGGGAAGCCTCATTCCAGCAGGGAATGTCCAAGGTGGGACAGTCCATTGGTGTGTTAGATAAGCTAGAAGATTAGTCCAAGATAGGATTTACTTGTTGTGTTACAAAAAGGAGCAACTGAGTCGTTTTTCTGTGGGATGGTGGCACCAGCCTTGCCTTCTCTGTGCAGGCCAGCGCCACCGAGACCTCTGCTGTCCCACACCAGTGGGGATGCCTGTTCACATGGCTTTCCCAAACACACCCTCTCACCAAAGACTATTAAATGATGTCACAGGGCAAGAGGGAAGGTCTTTGTTTGAGAATTGATAACAAAATTAGAGATTGAACAGGAGCAAACAGCCACCTTGCACAATTGCTGGTGAGAGCTGGAGCCTCTGGGGGATCTGTGCAAGGGCCTGGGTTGTTCAGCCCACACAAGTGAACCAGGGAAGCAGGCTGGGAGTGAAGCATCTGAGTGCTTTAAACCAAAAGCTGCCTGTAAAATGCTACAAAAGGCTCTCAAGGTGACGGGGTGAAAAGCCTGCCGATGAAATTCAGCTCTAATAAACACTGAGTAATGCACATGAGGAAAAACAATCTTCAGTCTAAATCCAGAGCAATGGGCTCTGAATAGCTATTACCTCTGTGGAGACAGATCATGAGTTATTACAGCCAGCTCTATAACACCAGCTCAGTATTCTATGGTAGTTAATAAAAGACAAACAACAGGGAGGCATTGGGGGAGGGGGAAAGAGGGAAATAAGAAAACATCACTATATTGCTTCATTATATCTCATATGGCACTTACAGCCTGGGCACTGGGAGAAAGGCTGCTCCCTTCATCCAAAAGCAGTAAGGAAGAACTAGAAACGACCCAAAGAATGACAAAGTTACTGAGCAGCTTCCAAATGGGGTGGGATTAAACAGACAAAACTCCTCAGTCTGAAAAAGAGGTGATCAAGGGGAAGCAAGGAGGCCAATAAAATCAAAAGCAGGACAGAGAAGGTAACTGGAGGAACAATTACTGTTTCTCATTACACAAGAACGATGGGCTCTCACATGAAATGATCAGAGCAAGTGCAAAGTAAATGCACAGTTTACAGGACTCCCACTAGCATAATGTTTGGGAATCCAAAGAGGGATGAAAGAAATTTATCATAGAAAAATCCAGGAGTGCAAAGACACTAACAGCAGTTCAGGATGCCTGCAAGCCACAGATTCTGGGAATATATATGAAATTATCACTGTGTGCTTACCCTACCCCATGCCCTAAGCATTCACTCTTCCCTGCCAGCAGAGACGATGCTGAGCTGGAAAGTCTCCTGCACTGACACTGTTCTCATGGAAGCAAAAGCAACATGTACAAGTTGAGGAACAGGAACCTACTGAATTGGCTTTGCCATTTCCAGTGCTGTTTTGCCACATACAATCCACGGAGCTGTAATCAGGGAACATCTTACTTAAAATCTAACCAAAATAAGGGTAAAAAGTTACTTCCCCAAAATCTAAAGTATTAGAACAATCTTACTCAGCAAGACTTAACAAAAGTACTGAAAATTGCAAAATTGAGATACCCCAATGATTTACCTAGAACTGGGGGAGGTGGTGGGGGGGTGGTTGTTGTTTTTGGTTGGGTATGGGTTTGTTTGGTTTTGGTTTTTAGAGCAAACTGGAAGAAACAACTGCTGACAGCAGACAAATACAAAATTCTATCTGGAAAGTAAAGCCAGGCTTTCTGAAATGGAGAAAGTGAGTGGCAGAACGTCTTCAACACAGGGAAAGCTTTTCCAAGAAGCTGATGGTAAAAGATGTTCTAGGAACCATCTCTCCTGAGCAAAACCTGATGGCTTGGTGGTTCCTCCGGCAGGGACAGGTGACGCCAAAGCCATAGGAAATGAAGCAAGGCTGGAGACCATTCCTAGGGTGATTAGAGACCATTCCTAGGGTGATTAGAGACCATTCCATTCCTAGGGTGATTAGAGACCATTCCTAGGGTGATGTGTTCACCTGAAGAACCAGCTTGGCTGCCAGTGGTATCCTGTTTGCGCAGTTAACCAAACACCTTAATGAGGGGCTAAAGCCTCTCCAACAATGACCTCAGGAATTGCAGGTGTTTAACACGTGCTCACTTCACAGATGACCCTGAGACCGAGGGCCATGGCCGTCCCACCACGTCCTCGAAGGGAGGCATTCAAGGTAAGGCTCTTTCTTGCCTGTGCATGAAGACAGTGGGGAGTAAGATACTTGCTTCTCCTCCACGGTGGCACCTGCACTGACCTCAAAGCTCACTGCTGCTGGCTTCTGCTGTGAGCACGGACAGAGAGTGTACCACAAAAGAGCTCTGCTGTCAGGCACGGCACCAGGCACGAGGCTCCCTGAGCTAAAACTACATGGCTTCTGCCAGATTGCATCCCTGCCCCAGCACGGGCCCTGGGAAGTGCCTCCCTCGGTATGAGTGATGCCCACGAGCCACTAAAATGTGCCACTGTCCTGGGTCCTGGTGTTTTACACCCTGAAAGCAGCTTTAAGCTTCGAGGGTAAAGCAGCAGAGAGCACGGTGAGTTTTCTCAGGACCAGCTCCTGGATTTCACTTTCCAAGCCCTGTTTGTGCAGGACACAGGAGCCTGCAGCAGCTCGTGGCTGGTGAGCTGCTTTGCAGGCAGTGCTGCACGTGGGCTGCCTGAGCAGGGGTGCAAACTGCTCTGCTGCACTGCCCGTGGAGCAATGATCCAGCAGAAGAAACAGACTGGATGTGTCAGCCTGGAAGATGGGAGGAAACGATGCTAAAAAGCCCAGCCTGGACAAGTGGAAGGAAACATCTCATCATCTGTTGATGAGGCCTGAGGTGCCTTCAGACGCTAAGGAGCAAACCAGGGATAAATCTCTGCCTTTCCCAGCATATATTTAGAGTGCAAATATTTTGCAAATGTTTCTGCTGAAAGGGACTTTTCTCCCAGTAGGTAAAAACAGCATCTGCTGAGTGGTGACCATTTAACATTCAACCTGCTGCCAATCTACATTCCACAGAGAGACATGGAGCTGTGCCACTTGTAATAACTGTGTGACTGGCACCATGTCAATGCTGTAATGTAGAATGCTACCCTCTGTCACCAAGCAGATCTCTCCTTTCTCTTGGCTAATGGCTTTCACACCCACTGGCAACAGTGGCAAGGCTGAAGGGGTATGAGGCTGCAGAGGGTTTGGAGATGTGCTTGACAAAACTGACCATGGAAATACTGACATGGGGATCGGGATGGAAGTGGTTAAGGGAAGAAGGACACTACTGTGGTTAATAACTCTGCTCCCATTGCTCTGCTTTCCAGCTCTGTTTAGTGTCCCCATGCACTTCCCACTGCAGCTCCCTCCCACAGCAATGGTCAGTTCAGCAGTACCTGTGACATCCTTTGCTTGCTGTGAGCACAGCTATGCCAAAGCCTCTGCTGCAGCATCAGGTCCAGGACAGGGCCCCTCGTGCCTTTATGAGCCAAGCTTTTAGTATATTTAGGCAGAAATTGATCCCAGGGACATTAACAGTAAGGGCACGAGGCTGTTGTGCTCCTATTTAATCTCAGCCAGGTTTAGAGAATGGTTGTAACAGCACAGGAGTTTGGCAGCTGGCACCTGACCCATGGGGGTGTTTGCATCCCCATCTCACTGGGGAGGGGAAAGATGTGTGGATGCAGCCTGTGGCCTGTGGTCCCTGGTCACAACAGCCAAAACATCCTCATCAATTTCTCCATCTCCCTTTGGGCACAGAATCACGAGGGCACAACAGATGTTCGGTGCAGGAGGCAGGCAAGGGATGCCTGTTTGCTGAGACCAGCTTAATTTTTAAACATGTACCTGCCTCCAACACAAGAGCTGTGCTGTGAAATCCAAATGAACAAGGCTGAAAAGAAAAAAAAGCAGCCATGCAAGCAGGCCTGACTATTCCTTGCTGCTGTCCTATACAGACACAATCCTTTTAAGAGTTGGGCAGGAAAACAGAAAACCCATACAAACACACAAAACCAACAGACCACCAATCTTAGCAATCTTCGACACATCCATAATTTCTACTTCATTTTTAGCTAATGGTGGAAATTAGTCTTTGGGTAGTTGATAAAAATCAGCCTGTCTCTGCTGGGTTAGTACTGTGATCTGTGGCCCAGCAACTACTTCTAGTACAATTGATTTTCCTTTTTGGCAACCAATAGGCCAGTCAATAATAATGTTGTTTGAGAAGGATTGAGTCATGAGGGAGATGAACCCTCCCTGCCATTTATTATGTTTGTATTGTCTTCATTTGAAAAGGTTTTTTCTTTTTTTTAATCCCCAGTCAGTGAAGGCATTACAAGGGGATGGCTGCTCCATGTTCCACATCTCCAGGAGCTCTCTGACTCACCAGTGCTGGAATGCAAATAGAGGAGGGAAGTCAGGAACTGAGAGAACGACAACCTGGGGAGGCAACAATGCTACTCCTGTTACTCTAAATATTTTAAAGAAAGAAAAAAAAAAGGATAAAAACCCAATCTAACTCAAAATATTCTGATAAGCATCACCTCAGTGCAAGACTGAGCAACCTTGCATGAATTGGTACAAGATAGAAATCCAGCACCAGCACCCAAAATCAACAATGCTCTCTGCAGACAGTACAGACACCAGATGCTGTTCATGGAAATTACAACTATATAGGAATGACTGAAACAAACCCCACATAGACTAGCAACAGATTTCTTAACCTGATGATTTTCAGCTTTGGTCTCAAGTTTCCTTCTCAAACTCCTGAAGGGTGCATAGGTGACCACTGAGAACTTGCTGAGCAGCAGTTTAGTGTCTCCATGCACTGATCTGCACTTTACCAGGGAAGCAAAAAAGCCACCAAATAAAAATCGAAGATCAGCTACAGCTTTTTTCATCCTTTTAGTTATAATTACAGAAAAATTTCAGCACAGAAAATTATTACCATAACACTGATAATTGCACAATGATTCAGTCTAAAAATCATAAAATACTTAGACAGAGTTTAAACTCAGCTGCTCTACCACACAGATATGTACACAGCCCTTAATTATCCTGTGTGTCAAGTGTCATTCCCTTTACAACTCACGATATTTATGCTAAGGCTTGCTCACGTGGCCAGGTAGGCTTGAAAAGCTTTATCAGAGTAAGCCGAGCTGCTTAGCACCACTCCAGGATTGTTCCCCATACACTCCCAAGAACATGTGGATTGTTATTTTGGAGGAAGGAGCACCCACAAACAGAACAAAATGCAGCCACAGGAATGCTAGGAGGAAAGTCTGTGCTCTACATCCCCCAAATACACTAAAGGAGCTCCTCTGGAAGCTGCTTGAGCAGCACCTCAACATCCAGGAGGTGCTCTCCCCATAGAGAAAAGCAGTTTTCCTCTGTTGCTCACCCTCTGCAAGGAAAACTTGTGTCTCCATCTGCTTTAGAGCTAGAGCTGGGTATCACTGGGTGTTGCTGTGCTCCTCACACCGTTATGTTGCCCTTGTGTTATGCTTTCACCATCACATTATATCTTTTAACACTATGTTACCAGCTGTTACCTTGCTGTTTTGGGCAAACAGCTCCAGTGAAGGAGGCTGTTCTCAGACTGAGCCCCACGCTCTGGCTACTTCCTGCAGGGCTCCAAAACACCATCCCACCACCCACTTTGACATGGCCTCTGGCACTGAAGATTTAGCTAATTCAATTACACAAACGCCCCTGCTCAACAAAGCAAAGCAGCCTGTTGCCTTTCTGCAGCCCCTCCCCATGACAATTGCTTTACCACCTCTTTTCAGATGTGCTATTAGAGCTAATTATGAACAACCAGAGCATTCAGTGGCTGCAGCTTTTCAGTGGCATTAGTGAAGCACCCTTTGGAAACTACAGCACCACTGTTAGAACACAAAGCACAGGCACTAGATCACTGCAGTCCGCAGGCATGGGTTATTCCCAGAATTAAAGTGGTTTTGAGCATGCTACAGGAATGAGCAGAGCCAGGAGACCACTCTTCCTGCTCCTAAAGCTGCCTGTTTATCCACAAAGAGCAGTAAGTCAACTCTTGCAGACCCTCTCGATCCAGAGACTGCAGTACTTTGACAATAGATAGTACAAAGGTAACTAAAATAAGGCAGCAAAAAGGGATTAAGGCACATCTGCAGGCACAGTGAACAGGTAAGACTTGCTCCAGGTCACCCAACAGAGCATCACTGTCACTGCCTGCTTAGGGCAGCTAAATCCTTTAGTACACTGCAGAAGAGCCAAGATGGAAAAGCATTTATTAAAAAGGTAATGGAAGAGAGCATAAATCTGCCAGCTGTTTGACTAACTTTTTTAGAAGCATACTAAAACACAGGCAATTAAAAAAAAAAATTGGTCTGTAACATTCCTCTCCTTCACTACCTGCTCATAACCCTCATAATCCCTAATTTATCCTTTATCTCCTGTGCTGCTGGCATGAAGGTGCTGCTGCAAAACTGAACCAGACAGAAGAACCCCTGAAGACCTGGAGAGGCAGGTGGTGTTGGGGAAGATAAAACAGGGAAACCTTACAAAGATGATTGTTGGGCAAAATATTCTGAAAATATGAAAGCTGTAAGTGAAGTAGAAATGGAAGCTGGCTTTGAGATGTAGGATGCTGAGGCATTAGTTACTGTACAGCCAAACAACAATGTGCCAGCAGCTGAAGGAGGATCCCTGCTGATTGAACAATGCCCTCAGCAGAGAAGGAGATGCTTCTTCAGGGAGAAAAGTCCAGAGTTCGAGACTCTGCCAGTTTGGCAGGGAAGACAAAAAGAGTTTAGAAAGTAGCTTTTAGAAGTTAAAATGTAACACAGTATGGAAATGTAGTAGTTTTGACAGGCTGTATGCAAATTCTATAAGATTCGTGTCTCTTACTGGTTGGATGCTGTAAAATTACCACATTGAGTATGGGAAAGGATATAACATCTTGTACCCAGATTTTAGCCCTCTCTGGGGCACGCTTCAAGCTGTGGCTGGCAGCTGAAGCAGAGCTCTTGTACCCACGACCTATGCCAATAAACCTCATGCTTCAAGAGCTGCCTTAGATTGCAGAGGTCTGCCATCCTCATCCCATTCCCCCTTTATTCTTTCCTACAAGGTAGGAATTGTGGAGGTGCTGAGAGAGGGGGTGAAGGGAACCTCTGCTGGGAGCACATCACTCTGGGAAATCAGCATCACCCATGGCCCAGGTATTCCCTCACGCTGAAGGCACTGCTCTCTGCAGCCCCCACGTTAGCTGCAGTGCCTTTGGTAAGGTTACAGCAGGCACTGAGGTGTTAGGGCCTGCTAGGAAGTCAGAGTTTCTCCCTCTCCCTTTTTCTTCTGGTTGCTCTCTAAATTTCTCCTGCTTTTGCTTTGGATGTGAAATCTTCCAGGGCAAAGGTCAAAATAAAAAAGGAGAAAAAAAAAAAAAAGAAATAAACATTAAGTCACAAAGTCTTGAAATGTTATTGCAATTTATATATGGCTGAGAATAAAAATGTGTCTGCTTTCTCTGGGAACACACCTACGTGCAAACAGAGACCTTTATAAAAAATTCTCCTTTATTACCTTGGTGGGGAAAAACATATCAAAGATTGATTTTTCTTTTTATGGCTATTATTAACCTTTTGTTACTGGCCAAAAATAATCTGGTTAGAAAATGTGCAATGCATCAAAAAGGAAAGAGAAGAATTTAACAGAAAATTAATGCTCAGAGGGGAAAAAAACCCACTTTGATTCTCCCTCCTGATTTTTCTTCTAAGAGTCAGACTTTACCTCCAAAGGAATGAGACAAGTGCCAAAGAGATGTTCCTGAGAGAACCCAGAACCATCTCCCAGAGCGAAGGGAGTGGGGAGGTGCCCGATCCCACTCCTTCCCAATTCCAGTGGAAGCTGTTCCTGTGTCCAACACACCACTCAGCAGCTCTGACTGACAGGAGATGCACAGGGTGTGCAAAGCCCCCCACTTGCACTCTACTCCTCTCCTCTGTAAGGAAAAACCTCTATAAAATCCATTACAACTGAAACCCTGGAGACCTAACAGGAACATACCCATCCCACCAGCAATTCTGCCCAGGAAAGGGCAGGACAGACTGTTTTACAGCCATTTCATGTGTGTGTAAACACCAACACAGCTGTCTGTAGCCTGTGAGCCTGCAGCTCTGCTGGCAAGCCTTCCAACTGCAACTCTGCTGCAGGTCCACCTCTTACAAATTCTCAAAGCATTTACTGAAGGCTGCTCAACTCTCACCAGTGAGAGTTCAAAGATCCATCAGCAGAGGTGTATCTACATCCAAACTGGGAAGGAGAGCAGAGCCAGTAAGTGCCACGATGGTGAAGAGCAGTCAGTCATGATCTGACAGAAGTTTGGTGAACACAATCACACTTACACAGGCCAGCCCTTAATTACACAGGATCACACTTACATAGGCCAGCCCTTAATTACCACAGGCTGACAGAACTGGGAGCATTGACTCAGGAGCACTGGCAGACCCAGGCAGGCTGGCTGGAAGAAACCATTTGCAAAGTGGTTGCTGGAGGAGTTTAGGTCAAAACCTGGTCTATTCAGATGCCCTAAAACTGGTGTTAGCTAAGCTCAGACGTGTGGGCTGCAAACCTGAGTCGCTCAAAATTCTGTTATTTTTCCGAGGTTACCTTTTCAGATGTTCTTATTGAGAAAATCCCAGAATGGTTTGGGTTGGAAAGGACTTTAGAGATCATCTAGTTTCCAAACCCCTGCTATGGGCAGCAACACCTTCCATTAGACCAGGCTGTTCCAAGCTCCATCCAACCTGGCCTTGGACACTCCCAGGGGTGGGGCAGCCACAGGTTCTCTGGACACCCTGTGCCTCCCCACCCTCACAGGGAAGAATTTTTTTTCCTAATATCTAATCTAAACCTGCTCTCTTTCAGTTGAAGTCCTTGCCCCTTGTCCTGTGGCTACATGATCTTGTAAACAGTCTCTCTCCTTCTTTCTTGTAGGTATTGGAAGGCTGCAATTAGGTCACCCTGAAGCCTTCTCTTTTCCAAGCTGAACAATCCCAATTCTCACCCCTCTAATCAACTGTGGCCTCCTCTGGCCTTGCTCCAGCAGGTCCATGTCCCTCCTGTGCTGGGGCTCAGAGCTGGAGGCAGCTCTGCAGGTGGGGTCTCACCAGAATGGAGCAGCTTTTCTATGATAAATACCCTGAGACTATTGCTGTGGAGTCGTGGAAGAATTCAGTTTCATGGAAAGGTTTGGTCAGGAGGTGTAATACACCACTCCAATTTACCTCTGTGCTCCTTCCTACCTGGATGTTGACGCCAGCAGCGTTCTGTAGCAGCACTGAAACCAGCTCCTTGTGTCCTCTGTCACATGCCCAGTGGAGCAGAGCCCGGCCCTGAAACAGCCAGGAGAAAATCAACAAAGCCAAGCAAAAAATCCCCATGGAAAATCAGTCTTGCTCTTAGGTAATGAGCACCAATACCAAAATTAAGACAGACTTTAAAAAAAGTACAAAATAATATTAGTATGCCACTTACTATTGCTCCTCATTTGGACTTACACAATAATGCCAGGAACGTCCAAGTGACACATAGTTTAATTTTTCATTAATTTAGAACCAAACCCACAAGCCAGCAAAAAATTCAGGGGGGAAAAGCAGCAAGGTATAAAATGGAGGAGCCAGGACATTATTTGTTTCCCTACATAGATTCAGGATGTCAGCACCCCTGACTTTTCTGGGAGCAATGACTTACACAGCAAGGGTAGGATACTCAGTGCTGCCTAAGCCAAGTCCCCAAAAGCTCATTTCTCTGGTGGGTCTGAAACACTCAGCCCATGGCTCCTGCCTGTGCTGCAAGGGAGGACTGAAGCTGGGTGTCTGGGCAGGCACCTCGATGGTCCTCTCCTGGGCAGCCTCCATGCCTCCAGCCCCTCCCAAACCTCCACAGCTTTCTTCCCACCCCCTTGTCTGCCACCACGGGATGGGACACAACAGAAACTCAGATCCTCCTGAGTGCCCAAGGACATGGGAATGAGCTTAGGATCCCTGAGAAAGGTAACTCAAAGTAGTTTGAGGTAGTAAATAAACAGAGAAGAAAACCTTCTGTGTACACTTAGTAAATTAGCTTCAACGTTCCAGCAGTCTCTCCTGATTCAGGACAGCACACAGCACACAGCACACGTGCTGGGGATTCCCTGGAAATCACCCTGCAGATGAGCAGGAATCACCCCCCTCAAGCTGCAACACCCTCAGACTGAGCTGTGCTTTCCCACGAGCCACAGAAAACAGGCACACACCCTCACAAAAGAAATCATTTAAATCAGCCCATGCCTTGTTATAAATCTCTTGACAAAGCAGTGGGGAGCAAGGTGAGCTAATTTATCTGCTAATGGGAACTGTGAGCCAAATTTCCTGGCCATGGTGCCAGAAAGCAGGAGGGGCAGAAGATACCTGACCAAAGCTCACACTGCTCCTGCTGGATACTCCTGGGCAGGGCAGCGCAGCAGAGGTAGAGCGTGATTTTAAGTCAGGAAATGCACACTTTTTGACCCAGCAACTAATTAATTTTTGTAACGTGTAATTTTAATGTTACACTAATTAACCTTGCATTAGAATGAATTTTCTGACAGTGACTTTCCATGGAAGCACTGATGACATCCACAGGCCATTTAACGATTCATGTTCTTGCACTCAACACCACTATCAAAGACTACAAGGGGGAAAAGAGTACAACTCAAAACAATTGGTAAACATGGAGACATCTTTAATTCATGTTTAGCATCCTTAACTCATCTCTGGACTGGTAAGTACTTTAGGCTTAGCATTTCAGTTGGACAAATACCAACTTTTTTCACACCACACATGTTTATGTCAAAAGAAAAAGGCTCACCTGCAATATGCACAACAGCAATAAATACTTCAACAGATGACTTTGCTGTTTTGATATATGTGCAGAGGAATAATATCACAATTATTCAAATGTATTTCTTGTATAATTACATGATAAAATAAAGGCATTTCTATCCTTTATAGCAAAATTCATGCTACAGATTAGTAGCTAAAATATGTTGGTTTGCACTTTTCTCTGGACAAGGAGAATCTCATTCTGTTGGTGCTGAACTTGACCGAGACCAACAAAGGAAAAGCAGCAGTTAATTGTGACAGCTCAGGGGCACCAGAGCACTGTGCACCTGGTCCTGCCCATGACACTGGTTCTGCTACACATGGGGACAAGACAAAACCCTGGAGCCTGATCATCTATAGTCATTAAAAATCTCCTTGTGCTATTTGCAGGAGTATGGATTTCAAGTCTTGGGCCAATTCCACTTTGGGTAATTACACTCTGCTTACCTATATATTTTCTCTGCAACTCTAAATGGATACAATATTTTCTAATTAGTGCCTTAAATGGCTCTGCATTGTAATTGTGCACTATTAAACAGCTGACACGTTCCACCCAAGAAATGTCTGCAGCATGCTACACCCTCGACATGGGGTGCAAGGGCCTTGGGAGACCTGTGCAAGAGCACACTGTGAGATGTGCAAGGAAAAACACCTGCAGAAGAATCTCAACCTAGTTATTGCATAACAAAAAGCATTACTAAAAATTTGGTATTTAAAATGGTTGGACTCGATGATCTTAGAGGTCTTTTTCAACCTTGATGGCTCCGTGGAAACTAGATAATATTCACTATTTGCAGAGCATCAGGCAAGTCAACAACAGTCAACAGCTCTGGCTAACACACTTAGGCAGATGTACAGCTATAAAATCCACTCATTTCCCATGTCTTTCTTAAAACAAACCTTAGTGATAAGATGAGCTTAAACTGAACGTACAGCCCCAGCCTTTGTAGAGCATGGATATCACCTCTGCACGCTGAAAAACTCTTCAGTCTGCACAGCTGCTGCTTTATATCAGCATAGAGCATGTGTTTGTGTGTTTAAATAACACTGCAGAAATCTTAAGGGCCACAGATTGAGCTTTCCAAAACAATTCTCACGTGGCTATTTCATTAAGCAGTGAGAGACTCAGAGCAGCATGAATAATTTCACATAGGAAAGCGCTGCAGCAGTGAGGTCTCGACTAGATGCAATCAAACCCCCAGGTACTCCCTTCCCTGCAATTCAAACACAACAGTTGTTGCAGAAGTTTCTTAAGAGGACGCATTTCCCCCCTGCCTTTGAAGTATTTAATAAAAAAAAAAAGCATAAAAATAGCCCCAGTGCACTAACCCTGCCTCTTAAATCTTCTGTGCTTTGCTTGGCTAACCGCTGCCAGCTTGGCCAGCTCCTGCAGCAGTTTCTCAAGCCAACAGCACATCAATTCTGCTCAGCTCCAAGTCACAGGGTGTTCACAAACAAAGCACAGGACAGGGATTTGTCTCCCATACACCGAGTCGGCAGACAAATGGATGGGAATGATTTTCACATCAATTAGCCCGAGCAGAGAAAGGGGAGAACAAAGCCAAACCGAATGGATGAGCTACAGTATAAAGCCACACTTCCAGGCACGATGTTTGCAGCTGTAATGGCTGGGTAGCCACTCAAACCTGTGGCAAGTGTTCTATTAGCAGTAATTAAGAAAAGACAGATATCCACAGAAGGGCTGCATCCCCCTGTGACAGCAGAAACAGTGAGTGGAAGGGTTGTTGCAATTAGACAGGTAATCTTGACTTGGAAGTCAATCACTTTCGGAGCTCTGAAACATTTGGTGAAGTTTTTCTAATGGGAGAAAGCCTAATAAACCCAGAAGTATGTGACCCTTCTTCAAATCCATCTCGCCCCTGTCCTTTCCTTGGCAAGCTGGCACCAGTTTGGCACTTGCTGTCTCAAAAGCACAAGGATCAGGGACTAAGCAAGCATCCCATCAGATGCCTTTCATTAAGGCTTTGGCAAGGGCTTAAGCACTCCACACAGGTAACACGTTTGTTTACTGGGATTTATCCAACAATTAAAAAAAAATTATCTAGCTACAACCCCCACAGCTCTTGGCACGAATTACAAAAGCAACTCATCTCTGCCTTTGAGCAGCTCCTGCTTTGTTAGGAGCTGAAGGAATAGTGTTTTCAAAGAGGCAGCAAGTGGGCCACACTCCCAGGATGAGCCTGGGGTGACTTCATAGGCACAGTCCATTTCTTTCTCCATTAGTCCTGCTGACACAGAGCAGGCAAACAGGCTGCTTTAGGCTGTGCTGCTTCTTGTAAGTGGAGGCAAGCGATTCTGTTGAACTCTGGGCAATTTAGATACAGTAAATGGAAGCTTGTACATGATTACTGTCATTAGATTCTTCGTTTAATTCTAAATTGAAGTTTATCATATCCAAACTGTTAGCAGGTATGCTGGCTTGAGTGCTGCACATGAAGAGCTTTACTTCTCGTGGGGAGAAGGCCACTTATGCTTTGGAAGTTTCCCAGTGCATCTATCTAAACCCCAGAATCTTCTGCTGCCCTCGCTGAAATCCTTTTGCTTTGACTACGTTGGCTCATCCCCACTTTACATCTTTATTCTTGATTCCTTTTCTCCTTTCTCTGACTTGTTCCAGGTTTGCACAAAATGGGGGGGATACAATTAGATCTAACAACTAGTACTAACATATCACATAAAATTAAAATCTAAACACCCTCCAACCCCAGACAAGACTTTATTGCCCAAGGAAAGGCTGAGCTGAGTGTCTATCCAGCTTAGCACGAGCCTATTCAGAGCTTCAGTAGATTTTGTTTCATAAGAAGTTAACTCTTCCTATGTACCCTGCTGACATTTCAAATTTATAGGTATTTAAATCAAAGGATTGACAGTGTGAATTATGTGCAGAGGCCAGGTGAGGCAGCTTTTGGATTTGGCAGGATGTATTTACACAGTAACACTAAAATTGTTAATAAAAATGACACTTCAGGAAAGGCTCAGTCTGGGTTATCTCCAGTCTAAAATGGGTTCTAAAACTTCAATCAAGCTGCATGGTATGGGAAAACAAGCTCCCTCCCAGAGTGGGAAGAACACGTTTGGATACCAAACAACACTGGTAAGGGCTTCAGATCCTTAACATATTGTGAAAAAACTATTTCTTCCTGATTTTTCCTTTTGGTATGCTATCTTTTTGCTTTTTGGACCAGTTAGAATCAGCATAAGGAAGCAAGCAAGCAGTTCCCCCCCCCCAGAAAAAAAGGAAAAAAAAAAAGTTTCTTACTTGCCCTATTTGCACATTTGTTGGGGTAAACCAAAATTGTTGAAGCTGTGAGAATTTAATCTAAGGGAGAATTTTGCCCCAGTGGGAATCCTCCCACAAGTCCTCCACAGGCAGGCAGGTGCTTCTGGCTCTTGCCTGTGCTGAAGCAATCCCATACAGCCATGTGCTAACACCCATTAGTCAGAAATGGGACTTCTTTTACATCTGGGACTCATGGATAATTCCCAAAGAGAATGTCATCTGGTAGTTTTTTACACAGTTTAGACATTTCAGCTTCCACAAAATATTTTGATTTTTTTTTTAACCTAGTATTTCTTTGGCTGAAAACAAGCACATTTGTTACTTGAAGAGAAAGGAAGATACAAGCTTCTGAATGCTGCTAACTACAAAAGAACACCTTGCCAGTGGAAACAAAGCAACGCTAACATGCACTCATTGCAAGCATGTGATCCTAAAAATGAGCTTTTATTAATTCACAGACTCCAGCTGTATTTTCTGTGGGACTGCCCTGGACATCTCCTCCTGTAACCCATGCTCAGCAGAAGGAGGCTGGAGCTCAGGAACGGCCCTGTTGCAGTGACTGTGTGGCACGTGGCAGTTTCAGTTCATTGAATTTATGATGTGAAATTCCAGCCCTGGTTGTGAACAGCCTCCCTCCTCTCCTCTGAAAATTAATTCACATGAATTCCTGATTAACAATAAAAGGCCCTGCCATCAGCATTCAGAGCCCCAGCCGGGGCTGTCATGGCTCAGAGGGCAGAAATCTGCTTAGAGCTCCAGGAGAACCCAACTGAATTTGTGGCGTCTCAGTCTATGAATGTCTAAGCACTTCATCTGTTCCCCAAAACACAGCGTGCTGGGAGGAACTGTGCTCAGGCTGGGCCAGGGGCAGGGCTGGGTGGCAGTGAGCAAGCAGGGGAACCAAGGTGCCAAACCTGGTAAGGCCACAACTCCTGAAGGATGAACAGGAAACTGCCCCCACCTTGGCTGTTCACTCTCACCAGGGAAAGGACAAAGCCAATTCACAGTTTTAGACACAGTTTTTTTCTTGGGGTTTCTGGCAATGGCTGTATCAGCTCCCCATGGGGAAATGGTGTTTTGAGTTTGGTGAGCAGAGAAAGACTGGACAATGTCACTGTTTTTGTGAAGCTGGAAAGCCAGAGTCACTCATTTGCCTTCCCCCTGAGAATGATGAAAAGCTGGTGGCATGTCAGAAATCCTCCTTCAACCTGAACAGACTTCATGGGTCAAAAAAGCTCTTTCCCTCACTTCCTACCTCTGTTTGACCACATTTTGGGTACAAAGTGGGGAAAGGGAGGTATTCAGATCTTGCTGTGCAAGTGGCTGCTGGTATTGCTGACAATAACATAGAAAGTAAGTTTCTGGTCTGACAGGCTACAGCCCCACAGTTAGACATCCACACTACTGGAAATCCAGTGCAAAGCTGTTTTCAAATAGATTACCCCATCTCAACAACCAAGTGTTTGTCCAACTCTTGTTATAACAATCCTAACCAGGGAATTTTAAAAAGGAGGAGCACTGAATTAATACACAAAACAGATACAAGATTGATGGTCCTTATCTTTTCTCCATACCTCCTCATCTGTGACATTCACATCCACTTTTTTTGATTGAATGGCTTTGGTTACGTAGTCAATGTTGTTTTCTCTGCAGTAATCAAAAATGTTCTTGTCCTCTTCCCTATTCAGGAAACAAAAGCAAAAGAAGCACAATGTTACTGCACAACACAAAGGCCACATGCACATTACGTGCTCTAACTTTGTTACAGATATTTCAGTGCTGTCATTGCATTGAAACAGGCATCTAGTATTGCACATGCAGAGTAATGTGCTTTCCCCACACCCCCCAAGTTAAGAAACAGAAGACTCTGCTCCCTAGAAAAAGGAACATTTTTTTTAACAGTATTATGTCTGGACAAATGTCAGTTTATTCCTGTGAAATGGCACAAGAAATGTATAAAGTTAGCCAGAAAAATCCATGTTCAAGTTCTAGCATAAATCACTGCAATCCCCCAGAAGAGAAAAGGCTAAAGCTGCCCTTCTTGCAAGAGCCACTCTGGGTCACACCAAAGCCCCTTCCAATGCCATCCATCCCAGACAGAGGCCACTAACGTGGCTGGGAGAAAGCAGCAGGACAATGAGGACACCTGCAAAGCACTCTGTCCTGGCTGAACACACGATGGACATGACACCAGCATGTGCTCGCTTAGGAGTGCTTGCAGGCAGAAAGATCAAATGATGGGGCCACAAGTGCTTGAGCCACACCTACAGCTTCTCTTACAGCTAAAAGCAATACTCTGGCTTCAGACACAGTAAAACTTCCATCCTTACCTGCCAATCAAACAAAACCTCTAATGAAGTTAAGACCTTTCACAGATTCTTATAAGAATAAGACCTTTAGGCAGAAATACAGTGATACCACTGTGTTGCTAGCAGGGAATAAAGAAAAGAGGTCATTGGTTTTCCAGAAGTAAGCCAAAAGCCCACATAATCCTCTCTGAGTTTCCAGATGAAAACCATGGTTCAAACGAGCCCATCAGCATTGCTAGGGGCCTTGGCAGCTTCACAGAGTTAGACACAGAGTCATTGCCTCACATGACATCCCTGGTTTTCAATCACCTTAACTAAAGACCTTCCGGATGTCCAGCAGAAGCAGACTGACAGCCTCAGTTACCCAGGGAAAAGGGAACTTGCTGGAGCTGGCCACACCCAGCAAGGAGCTCAGTCTGCTGTGGGCCTTTCGGGCAGGAGAAATGCCACAGGGCGCTTTGAGAACTGCCCCTGGTGCTAAAAGGCAACAGTGCTTCTGCTCATCTGCACTGTGCTGAACTCGCAGCCTGGAGGGTGCCAGGAAGTGACACACTAGAGTCTGGGGACAGCGAGAAATGCAGCATGAACTGCAGATGGAAGAAGCCATGTATTAAGAAAATCTTGCCCTTTCTACATCCAGGGTCGCTAGAGCAGGACACAGTTATCGATTCTTCTGTGAACACCTCTTTAGCATCGTTGGCTAGTTACAGAATAACAAGTTAGAATATCAAAATGTAAAAAACACCACCTGCAACATGTAGTTCACAAAACCACATGAGATGGTTTACACAAACTTCTCGTTTTCAGCTCCACTTGTGAGAAAGCAACTTCTTCTCACAAACAGGGCCAAGGGCTGGAAAATTTCTCCCTGACTAAACTTGTCAGCGTAACCACAAGGAAGGAAAAGTAAAATCCAGGTAACACCTGCATTTCTGAGCAAGGGGTTACAAACAAAGTCATGCTCTTTGACCTGCAGTCCCCCAAAAATGAAATGCCAATCCTCCGCTCCCATCAGGGCAGGCAGAGCGCCATGACCCAACTTTGACTTTGTCTTTTATTGTTCTGCATCTAGCTTATGGAGTTACTCTGACCCTTCAGACCTCAAGCATCTATGTCCTGCCACGAAAAGGTGGGAAAAAGCACTAATACCTGCTCCAGTGGCACATCACTGCTTTCTCCAAAGAAGTCACTTCCTCTGCCCTCCCTCTCACCTTGCTCCCTCAGCAGCACTGTTCTCCAGCACACCACCCCTACTCTTTGTACGCAGGCAGTCCCTGCAGGGACACCTGAGCTGCACCTTTCTAGTGAACAGCTGGGAGCCACCCAGGATTCCACATCTGTGTTGAGGCCTAAGGACATTAGAGGAGCCTCCCAGTTCCTTAACCAGTCTGTCATGAGCTCATTGGTCGGAGGTCTCGCCCGCTCGTTACACACTAGCTCCTGGAAACAGATCACCGCATGCTTTCAATGCAATTACCTCGAATTCCGGGAAAAAAGAATCTCACAGCGGGATTAGAAAAGGCAAAAGCTTATACTGCTGAGATGGAGCTTGACAGACTCATGATGGAGGTCACCAGACATGCCTGCCCCTGCTAACAAGGGCTGATGTGATATGCTGGGAAGTCCCTCTAGTCCCACCTTGTTAGTCCAGCCTCTCCAACACAGCCCTGGCTGCTGACAGGGCCTTTTAGGAGAAGCTGCTTTCCAGACAACATTGTGCAGGAGCTTGGTTCCCCACTGCCAGCCACACCCCCCTCATTTATTACAGATGGCTCTTTCTTCCCTAACACCAAAGCAAACCCCATCCCTCCTCGCTGCAGAAGCCCACGGCCACCCTCAGTTACTCCTGGGTGATTTTCCGTGTCACAGCCATGAGCCCAGGCTGTGCCCTTCCCTCCCTGGCAGCGATGCCACCTGGTCGTTGCAGATGCTGCAGAGCCCTGACAGACCTCACAGGGCAGCACCAGAGGTACCAGAGGGACGTGGCAGCCACAAAGCACCTGACTGTGCTCCACAGGGAGCGTGCGCGGGGTCTGTGCCAGCACCGAGGGCACAGCAACCCTGACCTACCACAACCAGCCCATCTTCCCACCACAGCTCCAGACAGGACTTTTAAAGTCTCTTCCCAAGGATATTACTGCCTGGAAGGGGAAAATGACCTGACACAGCTATTTGGATATGATTTAGTTTTCTGGAATAACCAACTGTGCAAATGCTCTATATATCCCCATTCCAAAAAACCACTTTTCTTTCAGAAGTCTCCACAATGGAATTAATCCAGAATACCAATTTCCCCACC
Source organism: Erpornis zantholeuca (assembly GCA_013400515.1). NCBI lineage: Eukaryota > Metazoa > Chordata > Aves > Passeriformes > Timaliidae > Erpornis > Erpornis zantholeuca. The sequence goes on from VZTN01027632.1 coordinate 762,248, forward strand.
TGAAGACAAGGTTTCGGGAAATTTCGTTCTTCTACTCTGCATTTATTTCTCAATCCTTAAACCATTCCTCTGCTCCTGATGCCCTCCTTAAAAAAATTAGGCATACATTATATCCAACTTTCCTATAAATATTAACAAAGAGAAACAAACCCTTTCCAGTCACAATGAGAACGTTTTACCTACAAATAAAAGTCATATGAAGCTGCACTCCAGACACTTAAAACAATCTGATCCAGCTAAAACCAGGAAGGGAAACTGAGGAAAGATGTCAGAGGAGTCAAACCCAGGCTTTTGGAGGGACCAGTTCTAGGGAAGACATTCTTCTTGAATGGTGTGAATGGAATAAAGACAAGTTACTGTTATTTGCTGACTCTGCATTGAAAACCACACAGGACAAACAAGAAACAGAGCTTGAAAATTTGGCAACTCAGTTTTTTCCCCCCTCCTTTATTTCACATGTGTGTATGTGTACATAATAATTCCTCCACTGTAGTAGCTACAGGAGAAGAAAGAGGATGTAATGATTTTATCAGACCTGTTCCTAGCAGGAATTTGCACTCTAATAATAAAAATAAAATAATAACACTGCTAAGAGTCAGCATCAAGGCCCTGAAACTGGCAGAAACAGGCAAAAACCAGACAGAAACGCGTGAGAAATACAAAAGTGACAGTGCAAAGACATGCCCAGATAATGTTGTGGTGGAGAGAACCCACAGAACTTCCATCAGTATTTTCAGAAAAATCTCAATTTACATAAAAAATACAGTATTCAGGACATCTTCAGATGGGAAACACCGTGAAACTCAACCTAATGGAGATGTGCACAATAACGTAAAACCTGCAGCTAAAAGGAAGACTTGGATGCAATTTTCTTTCCATGTCAGATTGTTGAGATAAAAAGGAGTCTTCAAGTGAGCAGGCACTTGACTGTCAGCAAAGGCAGGTCGAGCTTTTATATCTATTTCCTGAGGACAGCCAGAGGGTTTCTCTTCTCCCAAAGCTATTTCCTTGTGCTCTCCCCCGTCCCCAGGAAGAGATGGTAATTCTGATTTCAAGATGAGTTGAAATCAAATACCTGTTGCCTGCAAGTAACACAAGGGCAGCTTCCTCCATCCTTGAATAAAAGGATCTGGCAGAACTTAAACCAAGTCATCTCTCCCCAGGCTTGGAAGGCTTTGCAAGCCTTCTCCATAAGCTGTCCAAAATACACGTGTTGAGGCAACAGATTTTAAAGGGCTCATGGAAAAGATCTGCTGCCAGTTGATCATTTCCTTCTTGTCTGGAGTGCTGTAAAACTCCTTGCCTTCTAAACAGCACCAAGGCTGCCACTGAAAAGGGCAAAGAAGAGATGTGAAATTCACATTATTTCACCCTGGCGCAGAGAATACCCTCCAGGTTTGTTCCATCCCTTCCTCCCCCTCCGCAGGTTACCTCCAGGGCAAAGCTCAGGGCAGAGGGCCGAGACCAGGCTCTGCTTTGGGCATCCTGTGCCGTTTTCCTGGGGCCGGTGCGAGGCAGGTCCCATGGGTTTGCCGCGCAGGGGCCCCGGGCGGGGCTAACAGGTGGCTTTGGCGAGGAGCGGCACCGCGGCGGAGCGGAACGGGACATGTGCGGGGAGCCGCGAGGCACGGCCACACTCCCTGCTTATGGCGAGGCCCCCAAGGGACCCATTTTCACATAATCTATAATTATCTCTTCGCTTTAATCGCCTCGTCACTTCGGAGGCTCTCCTGGGCACAGGAAGAGGAAAAGCTCATTAACTGAACCTTTTCTCCTCTCTCCAGCCACCCATAGCTTTTAATTGCTTGGTGTTGTTATTATCTATCAGTGCAACTGGGATCATTTTCATAAGAAAGGGTGGTGGGAGGGAGGGAGGCAGGAGCGGGTCCCCGAGGTACGCTCCACAGACAAACCTTTGCTTTCTCAATTATTTATGCCAGCTGAGGTTTTACAAGCTGAATAAATCCATAACTCAAGTTTATTTTGAGCCGGCAGGCTGTCCCGAGGGAGGTGTTGCCCACTTGCCAGCGCACTCGTGTGCCATCCCTCCGAGAGCCGCTGGGACATAGCAGGACATGTGCCATCCCATTCCCTCCCGTGGGACATAGTGGGACATGTGCCATCCCATTCCCTCCCGTGGGACATGTGCCATCCCATTCCCTCCTGTGGGACACAGTGGGACATGTGCCATCCCATTCCCTCCCGTGGGACATGTGCCATCCCATTCCCTCCCGTGGAACATGTGCTATCCCATTCCCTCCCGTGGGACATGTGCCATCCCATTCCCCTCTGTGGGACATGTGCCATCCCATTCCCTCCCATGGAACATGTGCCATCCCATTCCCCTCTGTGGAACATGTGCCATCCCATTCCCTCCTGTGGGACATAGTGGGACATGTGCCATCCCATTCCCTCCTGTGGGACATGTGCCATCCCATTCCCACCCGTGGGACATGTGCCATCCCATTCCCTCCCATGGAACATGTTCCATCCCATTCCCCTCTGTGGGACATGTGCCATCCCATTCCCCTCTGTGGGACATGTGCCATCCCATTCCCTCCTGCCACATGCTCTCGGCTGCACCCACAGCAGCACTGGAGGAGGTGGCTGGGAAGCGCCGAGTGGGAGCCGCCACCCAAGGATGTCTCTCCCAAAGGGAAGGCAGGCCTGAGCCGAGCCCCTTTGCACAACAAAGCCAAGCCCCAAGGGTCACTGCTCTGGGGACAGTAAAAACGAGGGAGGCAATAAACTTGGCAATCGCCTTGAAGTGAAGATGTTGGCCTGCTGAGCCTCGCCATGAGAGCAGGCCTTTCTGAGCAACAGTGACCTGAAAAACCCCAACCCCAGCTGCCAGGGCCCGCAGGTGCTCTGCTCGAGAGGCACCACGGCTCAGCACACTGGGGGGCTGCTGGGCTCCACAGAACCAGGAGAGCTCTTCCACAGGGATCACACCACAGCCCAGCATTGACGTGAGCGACAGACTTTTGTGGCGCAGCCCCCACAGGCACAACCCCAGCCCGTAATTCCCAACAGGGATGCCGGCTCCCACATCTCCGCAGCTTCACGCTCATTTCCAGCGCTGGTGTTCCCAAAAGCAGGGCTGGAAGGAGACAACAAAACCCCCACTGTGCTCTGGAGCACTGGGCTCGTCTCAAAAGCCATCGCTGCTCCGTAGCAGCCTCCTTGCAATGGATGCTGGAAGCAGCTCTTTAAAATTCAGCAGCCTTTGTGCCTGACCACATGCAGCGACCTCTGGTATTTTCTGCCAAAACAGTTCATTTGTCTCGCACAACAACTAATCAATTCCCAGGGCCATCCATCACGGGGGCTCGCACGCGCCGGCCCGGCAGCGGCACCAGATGGCAGCTGCGTTAGTGGGATTAATACAGCGCTGATGGATTGCACGGCAGCAGGCAGGGCCCGCACACCAGGGCTGCCCGCCCCGCACCCACCTCCTCAGCGCTGCCCCGCTCATCGCTGCGCCTGCTCCCAAATGCCCACGGCAAGGGTGGTAGTTCCCACCAGAAAAGGGCTTCTCCAGCATCCCTCTGGACGGCAGGAGGGTAAAACACGGCTCGGGAAGGCCTCTGTGCTGACTGGCAGATGTCATTCCCAAACTGGCATGCCAAGGCCCTGAGGAAGCAGCTCAGGGCAGGGTGCAGGAGGGCTCCTCCAGTGGAAGCAGAAAGGGACACGGGCATTTGGCAACGTTAGTTCTCATTCTCCACCTGCCAAATCAATGTATTTGTTTCCTGAAAACACTTATGAGCTGCCTACTCCTTGCCCCGGCTTTAAAAAAATACTGAAAAATAAAGCTGGATTTCCATGGCTGTGGTATTTTTGGCATATCTCTCAGATTGTGTCTTGGATGAGATTTATACTGGTAACACATGAGTCAACCTCAGATCACTGCTCATTTCCCAGGTTTGTGAAACTCTAATTACAGTGCTTTGATCATGAAAGAGCTCCACAACTACTGCTTTGTTGTGGTAATCAGACCAGAATAGGGGCATAAAGTAGCAGTAAAAAAATAAAAACAACCCACCACTATACCCAGCCTGAACTCACTGACAATTTCTAAATTGTTCCTTCCAAGGGAACCTCCGAATGCCATCATCAGCCAGCAGCATGCAGGAGCTTCATGCAATGCCTGACGGGAGAGAAGTGATTTGCAGAGAAACCCAGAGGCAGAGCACTATGCTAATACATCCTGCAACTGCTCCCCATTACTCACTGGGGGTACTCCAGCTCTTTATTGCCAGGCTTTATTAATGACTCCTAATTGATGACCGGTGCCCAGTACCCCAAAGTAAATAACTGCTATGCCTCATTAGCTCAAGAGACCTTCTCCTGATTTGAGGGCTGATCTATGAACACACAAATTGCACTGATTTAACCGAATCTCTTTCTAAATCGATTTAATTAGATCGGTATAACCTGTTTCTGTGGATGCTCTTGAATTTATTTGGAATCAGTGCAATGTACTGTGAGCCAGACTGACCATTTTTCTATCTTGTTCTCAATGAGAAACATTTGAGATAATTAGTGATAAGGGAAAAAATCATCCCTGGCACCATCTGAGTTCCTTCTGCTGCTGATCCGTGTTAGAGCAGGGTATGGTAACTTCACTTTGTCCATCAGTTACAGATCTGCATCCTAAAGCCCAAGCATTTCATTCCACAAAAGGAATGTAAGCATTATTTAAGCATAATTTTAGACACTCAGTTTGAAATCAATGGCACTGCTGCTTTGTTGCTAACTATTGCTGATGGCAAACTAAGGGTTTATTTACAAAACCTCTCCTCTTCGTATGACACAGCAACAGCTTGGAGGGCTTTAACCATTTGATAAACCATTCAAAAGGTTCTGCTTCAAACAAGTGATCCTGCCTAGGTGACCATTTGGAACCCTGCACCTGCATTCTTGTCTGTCTCCTGGTGCAAGGTGAGGTTGTGATGGTGCCAGGCTCCAGATACATTAGCAGCCTTGTCCTGCCTTTGGATCAGCAGAATCCTAAAGGGCACACGGCAGGCTGTGTTTGGCAGGGTAATACCTGCTGAGAAATTGCTTTCAGCAGTCTGTCAGGACTTGGGGCTGATGAGGACTCCGGTTTTAGTTTTTAGTACACAAAATAAGGAGCTCTTCTTACATATTCTGGGCTTCTTTAGTGATCCTGTAACAAGAAAATACTTATCCTATCAACAGCCCTGGGAAACAAACCAAAGTGGTTTGATTTCTATTGCAATTTTTGCAAGCTCGTTGTAAAACTTCAGACAACCCACCATGAAAAACTGAGTCAGTAAGAGTCTGCATCAAAGTTTCTTTTCTGATAGAAGGTGTTGGGGTAGCACACACAAACACACTGAACAGGACTTACCCAGAACTACCAGTGTGTTGAAGCTTGTCTTGGCTCAAGCTAATCAGTTTTCTTTTCCTCTTAAAATTTTTCATGTTCCTCCTCTACAGAAAATGCCTCATTTTTTAATGATTACATTCTCTTTTATGAAGTATTACTGAACATTAAGCTTATGTTTTTGTAAGTAACCACTCACAGCTGCACAAAAGTCACCCTTCTCAGGTGCAGCTGTGGAAGCAATAATTCTTGTTGTAGACAAACTTGGACACCAAACCCAAGGTTTAGAGCCACTCCTCTTTGGTCTATCTGCTAGCAGGTTTGGCACCAGAGCAGTTTTGCCATTTAAGGCTGTGCTTTTATTAGTGGAATTATCATACTAGAGATGTGCCTACACTTGCATGCGTACTCCCTGTTCCAGGAAGAGAATGAACAGCAGACACAAGAACCAGGAAATCTGAAGCTGTACAACTCTGTGGGTAGATGATGGTGACACTTGCTCATTCCTCCCTTGAGAAGAAGACACTGATGCCTGTGAGTCAAACTGTGCTACGTGAGTTTCCACTCTGCCAGAGTCAGGACACTTCATTCAACAGCAGAATCAGCCTATTCCAGCTGTGCAGGAGACTACACCTGCCCACAGCCTCATTTGTAAGGACCACAGCTGTGCTGTGCTAAAGAAATGCTCCTTGTGGTTATGTTTGCAAAGAAGAGTATTTGCAGCTGTACTCTTGGAAATAAACAAAATGAAAAGATTTAGGCTGGTCAAGCCAATCAGAGGAAACTCTGTTTTTCTGTGCATTATTTCAAAACCAAGAAAGGGCACAGGCAGCACTTGGGATAACCAAGACTCTGACAGCACCAGCCCTGGAAGGAGAGCTTGAACAGGATTTAGACCACAAGGTCAAACTGTGAGATCAAGGATGTTGGCACTGATGGAGCAGGGACAAAAAAGGAGCTGGTGGCCAGCAGAAGTGCCATTCCTCAAACAGTGTGTCAAGCCAAGGTCACACCTGACCACCTCTGCTCAAGGCCCAGGGCAAGTCAAAGATGTGCTATGTCTCCTGGCAAGGGAAGGAAGCTCTTCCTGGCCAAGTGCTCCACTCTGCTCCGAAGTGGATTGCAGTCCCGAGGGAGATGCCTGCACTCCTGCCAAGCACACGACTGCCACCCTGTCTGCTCACAACAGCTGCCTCCGACCCTGCCCGAGCTCCTTGCAAAGGGCTTGCAGTCCTTATTTTGTGGCAACAAGTCAAAGAAACACTGTGCTAGCATTTTAACCCTCTAGGTAATGCCCAGCTGGAGACTGCACATCGAGAAATCAGTGTTTAAATCTCCCAGATCTAAAAAGATGCAAGACAGTCACCAAAAAATGGGATCATCTGAATGGGTGACTGCAACATGACAGCAAACACTGTCAAAAATTTAGTCTTCTCTGACTGTTCATTTTAACTAAAAATACAACACAGTATTCTGAAAGTTCCTCCACATCATCATTTAGTTACTGGAGTTAATATTACACCCACGAGTAGTAGTCTGGAACAGTAAAAAAATAAACCAAACAAAAAATCATCCAGGTGTCCTTACTCAGTAGCTAATGTCACTTACTACTTCCACCTTGACAGTTTTAAGTAGCAGCCACTCTAGTTCAGTAAATGCAGAGCTAGCTTTTCTTGCTGCAGAGCCTGGAAAAAAATTAATTTGATATAAGGCACAAACTCTCCCTGAAGGCAAACACTGTCCAACACTAAAACCTTCACTGAACAGTCCCTAATGAATGTATTGGTAAAGAAATAACTATTTGAAAAAGGTAGTGCCTGAATAGCTTTCTATTAAAAATATCCAATATTACCTTCTTTTTTTAGCCATATAACTGAAAAATGGGAAGCCTCACCCTTCCCCCACATCTTGTGCTAGGGAAAGGTTACTACCTGGCAATGATACAGGCAGATATTGATTTAAATGATTATGGACATCAAAAGTTCTTTCCTGTCATTTATTATCCCGTTGCAGTTGCCACCACACTTGTGCAACATTTAAAAAAAAAAAGTTTAACAAAATGCCATTAGAAAAACACTGTTTTAAACCAAATTCCAGCACAGATAATCACCTGATTGTTTCTTCTTGATACAATGAGCTGACGACTGGGCCTCCAAATACAGTTTTGCTGTCCTTTCCCCTCTTCTCTGTTGTCTGAAAGAAAAAGAAAGATTGGTCCAGCATCCTGACTCACACTGTGTGCCCAACCCTCATTCCCAGCCCTGGTCCCTCAGGACCCAAAAGCTGAGCCTCTGTGAGGCAGCATAATATTCTGTTACTAGATTGCAAAGCTTGCCTTTATAAATCTATTTAATATAGATTTAAAATTAAATTTTATAATGGGCAGCATTTCCAAATGATTTACTCCCAGGAACTCCAGGATTCTGAATGATTCCCACCATAATAGAAATGAACAATTAGAATAATGATTGATCGATATGGAGCCCCAGGCCTACCTTTTCAAAAAGCCATCCTGCAGCTTGGGATCTTCAATTGCCTGATTTTCCATCAATGCCAGACTTTCAGCAGGACAAAGTGCCTGCTGTCTGAAAGCCTGGCCCAGTTAGGGGGTGCAGGGAACAAGGAACCCCAACTCTTCCACAGCACTAGGGACTTTTGTTTTCAGGTAAGCAGTCAGAAGCAGTTTGCAGTGTGCAGCAGCAATGCCTTACACACCCAGCCCATTCACTGCAATTTGCTGTTGCCAGCAGACAGGTCTGTGGCTCCCTGTGATGGCAGAGTGCCACTCCCAGGGTGAAAAACATCAGGAGCAAAGCCCCAGCCTCTCACAGCCCCTCTGTAACTGCAGTTCACAGAATTACAGAATTCTGGAATGATTTGGGTTGGAAGGGACCTTAAAACTCATCTCGTTCCACTCCCCTGCATGAGCAGGGACACCATCTACTACCCCAGGGTGCTCCAAGCCCTGTCCAACCTGGCCTGGAACAGCCCCAGGGATGGGGCAGCCAAAGCTGCTCCTGCAACCTGTGCCACACAGGGGAGAACTTTTTTCTGATAGCTAATCTAAACCTACTCTTTCAATGTGAAGTCATTCCCCCTTGCCCTGTCACTCCAGCTCTTGTAAGCAGTCTCTCTGCATCTTTCTTGTAGATTCCCTTCAGGTCCTGGAAGGCCACGATCAGATCACCCTGAAGCCTTCTCTTGGCCAGGCTGAACAATCCCAGTTCTCTCAGCCTTTCCACACAGGACAGGTGTTCCATCCCTCTGATCAACCTCGTTACACCAAAAAGCACTGCTGTCCCATCAGGATTCCACCTACAGAGATGCTGGTTTTTTTTTTAATAAAACATACTTACATTTGTCTTTCTTCCTGCCCCTTAGGTTGCTTTTGTTTTAAATCAATGTACTGGTTCCCTCTAATACATTACTTTTACACTCTGCCCAGTTTGAGCCAACCAGCTCCACCTTCCAGCTCTTCTGTACCAGCCCAAAGCTGTAACATGAGGTTTGCAGGTATCACAGACACACTTCTTTATAAGAGAACATGGAAAGGAAATTGCCTTTGAAGACTATTCTGTGGCAAGTAGGCTCTCTCTAATTTAGAGTAGAAGGTGACATGAAGTTCTCCTTTCCTGAAGGGAAAGGCCTTAAGAGTCTTTACAGTGCAGTGCCCCTCTTAAAAAATTATTTAGCAGGGAACCTTACTGTCCATCAATTATTTCGATTCTGCTAATAAAATAAAATTAATTTGAGATCACCTGGAAGTGCTCAGAGGAGTTATTCCCACACAGTGAAGCTGTACTCACTACAAATCTATCCTGTTTGATACCGAGGGATGATGGGCATTCAATCAGTGTCAGAAATGGCAAAAAAAATTTAATCTACACTTTTTTGTCTTTTCTCACTCTAGTTTTTGGTTGTTGCTTTTTTTCCAAGTCAGAAAAAACATTTCAAAAAATACATTTAATCTTTCTAGAGGCAGAAATTGTTAAAAAAAAAGAGGTTTCTAGGATTAAGTTCACCTTCTTTGCACAACGAATGCATTTCTACCAAAGTTTAATCACGTTGATTGAGTACACATAAGGTCATCAGGAAACTTAGTGATAATGGCTTTCCCAAAAACACTCAGGCAAAAACTTCTATGGCTTTTAATCCATATACAAGTTACTTTGTCCAAGCAGCTTTTATCTCATCTCCTTCACGCAGAAATAGGTAATTCAATATTCAATTTATGAATGTTGAAGCAAGCTTATTCCATCACAGCCTTCAATGTGTAGAACAAGTTCACAAAGAAGGTCCAGGAAAGGATTCAGCTGTTTCCTTAGTATTTAACGTGTGCCCCTACTCTGCAAAGCCACCAAGGCAGAGAGACACAGCTCCACCATCCACGGCTTCCCGCAGAGATTCTGTCCGGGCTACAGGGAATGCTCCTTCCCAAAAAACCTAACTCTGCTGGAGCACATAGGCAGACTGCTTTCCTTCAACGCAGATACAAACTGTGTTCCTTCAACACAGATACAAACTGGTTTCTTTCAATGTAAACTGTGTTCCTTCAATGCAGATACAAACTGCTTTCCTTCAACACAGATACAAACTGGTTTCTTTCAATGCAAACTGCTCTCTTTCAACGCAGATACAAACTGGTTTCTTTCAACGCAGAAACAAACCGGTTTCTTTCACCGAAGATACAAACTGGTTTCTTTCAACGCAGAAACAAACTGGTTTCTTTCACTGAAGATACAAACTGGTTTCTTTCAACGCAGAAACAAACTGGTTTCTTTCAACGCAGATACAAACTGGTTTCCTTCAACACAGAAACAAACTGGTTTCTTTCAATGCAAACTGGTTTCTTTCAATACAAACTGGTTTCTTTCCATCTGCACTTGACAGCCTACCTACCCATGAGCTCATCTGCCCATTTCCAAACCCCGTGCTGCCCAGCCTGCCAGAACTTCCACGCAGTATCTGAGCACGATGTTCCAAACCTGGTGACACAAAAAGTGTGGCAGAAGCAGCAGTTCCTTCCAAACCACGTCACAGCTACTGACAGCAACCAGTTTTTATTTGTTGTTCATCCTGCCTGAAGGGATCAATAACACACAGGTGCCCTTTTCCTTAAATCTCTTGACATTTTGATGGCAAAAGAGGGCTTTTAGGGCTACCTATATGCAGATAATGACTCATGAGTTTGAAGCCACATTACCCTGCAAACCACAATGAAATTAAAAACTGACACTGCAAATTTCCTGTCTCCTCTGTTAAAAAGGCAGTAATAATTAACTTTGTGGCTCTCAATTAAGCCAGCTCCATTTCTTTTGCTGCTGGCAGCGCTGTCCAGAAGCACTGCAGATGCACATGTAACTAATGATAGTTACAGAATACATGATCCAGGGCTTCCATAATGTGGAACCTGAATCCAAGGGAGATGACAGCAGTAGCATCTGCAGTTGGACCATGCAAGAAAGGTGCTGTAGGAAAGGTAAAATTGCTGTGGGCTCCACAAGCACAAGACATTGCTCTTAAAATGCCAGTTAAAAACTGTGGGAGTAAAGAGGAATTTGTGACAGACACCTTGGACGATTGCACCCATGTGCCAAAGCACAGGCACTGGCACGTAAGAAATAGGGGGAAAGATGACAGAGAAGTGTAATACATGCCTTAAACAGTGAAATGTCCCACGTTTTCCCCTTGCCCACTTTGATTCTTGGTGGCTGGTGTACAATTAAGGCTGGTGTCCAAGTCGCTGCTCCTGTGACAGTTAACTTTGGTGGGCGGATCTGGCTGACCAAAGCCAGAATAAATCACGGGCAAATCTGGGCTTCAGTATGCAGCAACTGTACTCCTGAAGAGACATCTTCAGCTTCCCTGACTCCAGAAGGGCCCAGGGACTGGTGCAGGGAACTCCACTAAGCCCAGAACCACCCCTCTCAGGTGTCACCAGGAATGCCAGGAGAAAAGGCACACTCCTCCCAGAACAGACAGCAGAGCATCCTCGTCCCTGCCTCGGTGTGCTGGGCTTGCCAGTAAAAGCCCAGCTCGATCCTGGGGACAATGGCATCCTGGCTGGCTGTCACAGGCAATGCTGCTCCAGGCAGCCCCAAAGCCTGACAGCCACTTTCAGAACAAAATGGAAATACTGAGACTAATATTTGCTAACATCATTAATTCTTTTTTTCTTCCCCACTCCCCCTTCTTCCTTTATCCACCATGTCAAGATGTATACTTTTAAATTGTTGTCAGCCATAAAACAGACATCGTGTCCCAGTTCAGAGGTTAACATATAATGACAGACACATTAAAAACCCTGTCCAATGCCTCACTGAAAATTTCAGCTCTATCTTCTCTTCAACAAGACAGTGCCTCAAACTCACTTATAAGCTTTAACAACATTAAAGCCTAATCATGATTGAAAAATAAAGGAGAAAGAGAAGATGGTTTTATCATACTAAGCATTATGGAAATGCAGAACAATTAGAGACAAACATTTTCTTTGTGAGGGTTTTGTCATAAAACTCCCAATAATCACAACATGATCCATTTCTCCTTTGGCATTTTTGGGGAGCAGGATGAAAATTATCACCTAAGAGGGGGAGCAGTAGTTTCCTAAAGGGGGTTGTTTGGTGGATCACTCTCTTGCTATATGCCTGAAGACAGGACAGGGATGGTTTGTTTTTCATTTCCACACCAAGCTTTGCTCCGATCTACACAGAACAGGCTACAACAGATTTAACGAGATGGCAAATTCATGGGTCCTTCCAATGACCCACTTCAAGCTCAAGAGCCAGAAGCAGCTATAGAGATGCAAATGAACTCACTCTCAGTAATTAGCTGGGATGGAATGGGACACAGCTATTTGCTGCAGAGCAAGTAAGGAACTCCCAATTCTGACAAGGAAGGTACAGAGAAGTCCTACAGAAATACTACAAAGCAGCAGGAACAGCACAGGTTTCAGTAAAGCTTTTAAAAAAATGGAACACTGTAACTTCGAGTTAACAGAAGAGCTAGACCCCAGGCAAGGGTTAAACATAGGGCATCCCAGATTTATCCAGAGCAACAGGAGAACTCTGCCTGGCTGGTTTTGCATGCCTAGACACCTAGCAAACACAGCAGTAGCTGGTGGGAAGGCACATGGCTGTGTTGCACTGCACATCTATCATCCCCCCAATTCCCTCACATCTTGCTCTGGCTTCTCTCCACGCCCAAAACCTTTAAATAACTTCTCATAAATGCACAGTTAAGAGAAAGCCATCAGCAAAAAAAGGTTCATCTCATCAAAATAGTTATTTTCAAAGGTACCCTGGCTAATGCCTTAAAATGGCCAAAACTGAGGTTTTTCACCATCATGCACCTGGGAAACAGAAAAGTCAGACAAATTGAGTGATGCACGAGGATCTCACACCTGAGCCACGACACCACATGGAAGAAGTCTGCACTGCTTATTGCATTATTTTCCTCTTCCTCCGAGCCTGATGCAGCTTGAGTTGGAGCAGCAGCTGCTTCAGCTCAGCTGTTCCTCTGGCCCAGGTGTCAGCCTGGCACCCTCCCTGGCCTTCCTGCATGGCCAGGCACAGGCACAGCCCTGGGGACAGGGACAGCAAGGTGCACACACAGCAGCAGGAACCTGGGCAGGCACCTGGCAGCTTTCAGCAGCCACCCAAATCTGTCATGGCCTTTCAAGGTGCTGCAGGGCTCTGAAGTGCAACCAAGGGTGCTGAGCTGATGCCTTAAATGGCTCCCTAGAAACAGAGAGCAGACAGGAATAAGGGAATAAAGGAGGGATTGATTGGAAAGGCCTTCAGAGGTCACACCCTGAGAGTCTGGAGGCTCCTGCTTCAGTGGATCCCAAAATGGACAACAGCTCACGAGTTCTTCACACCTTTATAGGTTTGGTCCATTTGCATATCAGCATAAATTTGCCAATTAAAACTTTAGCTTGTGATGGAATTTGCCCAAGCTTGCCCCCCTGTCCCCAAGATTGTGGTTTGCAGTTGTTGGGCCTAGGAGGGTCTGGGTGTCCTTGGAGAGCTGGAGAGGCTTTGTTGTGTGTGTGTGAGCATGAGAGAACAGCACTGAACGAGCTCCAGGGAACTGCAGAGTGACACTGGGCAGGGCAGGGCTGGGAAAATATAAAAGTTAAAACCTAAGGCATCAGAGCTACCAAGTCTGGAGGAGCTGCAATTGCTAGATGCTAACAGAGATCTGCTTGGCAGGAGGATGTCAATGTCCCATGTCCCACCCGGGAGGTGCAGCAGCTCCAGGCTGTTGCTAGGGCAGGACAGGTGACAAGCTGGAACCCCGGCAGGCACAGGAAGGTACCAGTAAATCCCCGACATGTGCTGATTGAATTGTAATTAAGCAGGTGTAGTCTCAGGTGAGAAATTTTACAGCAGACACTTCAGGCACAAGAGCAGACCTGCTCTGCTGGCCACCGTGTTCCCCTAATGCTCCGGATTAACTTTTCTCTATTTGAGGAGTGAGGATTATTAGGGAGACAACAAGAAAATGTAAACTCTCCTAAAGTTTCAGACACTCGCCCCCTCCCACCCCTGTGTGCCACGGCCCGGCCATCCCCCTGGGAAGGGAACTTGGGCAGACACTAATTGTATTTGACAGCAGCAATTACACACAAGGCTGGAGATTAGAAGCTCGTTAATTGTGTGTGCCATAATTGCTGCCGTCTTTTCCTTTACTAGTTAAGGCCAGTGCCAGGAGAGCCGAGGGGAGGAGGGTGCTCTCCACCCCAAACGCAGGTGGTCCGAAGATGAGGGCCCCGGATGGGGAGGAGATGTGCCCTGGTCCCCCGTGCCGCGGGAGGCTCTGACCCCGTAACAATGCGGGAGGGTCCTCGGGCAGCGCGGCTAATGAGGCGTGAAATGAGGACAAACAATGTTCTCTTCCAAAGGTATTCTCCACCTGTATCCTGTATGCCTTCCGAATTTACAGCTCGGCTGAACTTCACGCTACCTGCAGCGGGAGGGAAGGCGAGTATTAACCCTTTGGAGGTGATGCTACGACAGGAGATACATCTTTAACCTCTTATAAAACTGGGCATTGCTTTACGTTGTTGAAATTCATCAAATCTTTCCTTCCTGACTAAGAGACGAGCTCAGCACTTCTCAGCACCCTTTACTGATCAGTGCAAGGCCATACAAATCCCTCCTGGCCGAGCAGCCTCCCCCTCGCTGCTGCAAAGACACCTTTCACAAAAGGCTGCGTACCCTCCACACCAGCCCTGCTAATGACTGCCATAAACAGACTATTTTAACACTCCTCTCTCCACAGTCCTTCTTGGCTCCCAGCTGCAGCTCGGCCGGAGCGTGCACATGACTCAGCACCTGGAGCCTTTTCAAGAGCCCACGGAGGATCTGCACAATCCCAGCAAACTGCCCAGGAAAAGTGGCAGCACACTGCAGGATAACGTGGGGTTGAGGTGGGCTTTTTGTTTTGAGTATTGAAGGATCAGTTTGGTTAATATTCCAATAATGGCTTATGTTTAAAAAAAAAAAAAAGTTTTCTGGTTCTTTTATGTCTCATCCTAGAATTTCCTTTTAAAAAACACAGTCTAAGACAGGGAAAATATTTTCCAGATTACAGTCAATAAATAAAAACAAACATACTACAAGTAATGTCATAGTTACAGTGCTGTGATCTAAAGCAAAACCTGACAGATTACTCATTTAACAACTTAATAATTAAGCACCATAATCACAGTTGGAAATTGTCAGTAATGGGGGAACGGAGATAAATGCAAAGCCATAATTTTGAGCAAGTTTTATGCTTACTAGGAGCTGTGATTCCATGACTCACTGTACACATTTTAGCATATGCATGGAAGGAAATACTATGCTCAGTATAAAACCCTAATGCAGTGGCTTCCCAGTTTTTGGTTTGTGGAGCACTTTTTTAAAAGGAAAAGCAGGCATGGAGGTGGTAAACACAAAGCAGGCTCCTTTCCTCACATTCTTTTCCTGGAGTCTGCCAAAACTTGCAGGTTCCTGGTGTGTGCAGACCCAAGGGTGAAGTGCTGGTGTTGTTTGGACCCTTGCAGCATGATGGGAAGCATGGCCAGTCCTGGAGCAAGCAATCCCTGCTGTCACATCACTTGTGTGAAACTCCATCAGTGCCCACGCACTGGGACCAAGCTAAGGACACACACACAGCCTGTACTGTGATTGTTGGGTGGTTTTGTCAGTCAAACACAAGATATTTATACAGATTTACACAGACATTTGTAGCAGGGAGAAATATATTATGAGCCAAGCTGGAAATACTGACCAGCTCGGTGGCTTGGGATGAAACAGGTGCTCTGAAGCCTGGAAACTGAAGGCAACCCTAATTTCTGGTGAATAAAGGACAGCCATGCTCTGCTTCCTGAAGTGACACTGGGCCAGACACCACTGCAGGGGCCAATGTCCCTGCTGCAAAAGGAACAGCTCCGAGGCCGCTCCACCAGCGCCAGGGACATTTGTTTCCCCCTGCAGATCTCGGTCATGAAGGCAGAGGTGGAGCTGTGAGGTGTGCAGGCACAGAGAGGGCAGAAGGAAGAGATCCTTGCTCGTCCCTGTCCCCACGGACTCGGGCGTGGGAAGGATCAGAGCGCCCAAGCAGGAACAAGGAGGTTTCTGAGTTCCAGGGAAAGCCTGGGCAGGCTCAGCCAGAGGGGTGCAGGATGTGAAGGGCTGCCTGGAGCAGCCTTTAGCTGTGCCTAAGCCCTGCCCCACCTTTGTGCTGCTTAGCTCAGCTCAAAGGACCCACAGGGTGCTTCGGACATGTCAGGGGAGTGCCACCTTTCCTTACAGTAGGAGTAATTTGGTACAACAGCATCCAAGGATCCAAGCAGGAAACAAGACCTGCTCTTTTGAAGGAAAACTTTTCCAATCTAAGAGACAAATAGCATTTACATGACATTAACCAGTGAGTTAGTTAACATCCAAACAAAATCCTAATCTCTGGTAATTACTCTCAATACTTCCTTGATACTTCCTGTAAAGAGCAAGCTAAACATAACCATTGAACCTTTTTCTAACTCACAAAGCAGCATTTTCACAAAAGAAAACAGCTTAATGATGCTATAGCTTATGTTATACACAAAACAATTACGGCTCTTTTACCCTAACCAAAAGCACACAGTTTTTAATTAACACACTCACTCTTTTGAACCAGCCTTTGCACTGCCATGTGAAGCAGGGGCACACAGACCCTTCCTGTGTCTGAATGCTTACAGGTAAATGTCTACAGCTCCACACACCTGAACATCAATGTATTACATATTCCACACTAAGATAAACCTGCAATTTCTACCCAAGTTCCTGGATTTTTTAAAGAGCCTCTGACACAGCAAGTTGATAGTCCTGCAACAGCTTCAATTACTTGGAAAAATCAGAGGGTTTTTTTGTTTTTTTGTTTTTTAATTAGAGGTTGACCTCTTCCCCACTTAAAGCAGTCAAGCTGCCAGCCCAGCCTGGTGGGTTGCTGGCCAAAACAGGGCAGGAGCTTGAGGAGAGGCTGCCCCAGCTCCCAGGTGAGCAGCAGAGCAAGGCAAAGCCCCCCTGCTGAATGCCCACCAAGTGCCACAAGCAGAGGAGCCAGTCCTGCTCCCCCACCCTCACTCACCACCTCACCCAGCTGTCCTGTCACACAGGACGTGGGTGCATTATGCCAGGCTCTTCCCTGTTTCTGGGCACTCTGGGGAAATACTAGGATCCATGGATGCCAGGAAGGCTCTCTCCTGCTCAGGAGGTGACCCGAGCAGCAGGAATCATCACAGGACTACAGAATGGTTTGGGTTGGAAAGGACCTTAAAGGTCACCTGGTTCCAGCCCCAGCTAACAGTGAGCAGAGAAAGCAGATCTCGCCCTCCTGGTCCTCCCCACCTCACCTTGCAGTTTCCTATTTATTTTTCCTCCCCTCCCAAACCTCCTGTTACACCAGAGGCCCTGCTCTCTGCCCCAGGTTCCTGAGGGCTCACCTGCCCTGTCCCTTCAGCCCATGGCTGCATCCTGCTTGGTTCAACACCTCTCCTCTGCCAGCCCATCCTGCAGCTTTCCCAGCCCCCAGTTTGGCCATGTCAGCACTACCAAAATGCACCAATTTGTTTTAGCCAGAGGAGTTTCAGTACAGGAATGAACCTCACAGGAAAGTTGTGACTGCTGGTGGAGTCACTTCTCATGCCACAACACTCCTCTTTCCTGCTCCCAGCCTCACAAAGCTTCTTCACAGAAACAAGCTTTTCAACACTTTTGTCATTCACATTTTTGATGCTGAGGAGCAGCAGCATTGCTGCTAAAATCTGCAACAAATGGAAACTTCACTTGGCATTTAAATGCCTTCCTTGCCTTGCCAGAAACTGCCACCTCAAGGCAGAAATGACAGAGGGCACCTCTGGTTGCATCTCAGTCATTTCAGCCTGTGGTCTGAAATTTTAACCAATTCCACCTTGCCATCTCAGTTTAAGCCAAGATCTTGGGCTCTCCCTGCAAATATCAGCATTTAACCATTTCCTGACAACTCAGCCACAGCAGCAACCACCTTCAGCAGAGGATCTGCAGCACCTTCCACCTCATCTGGTGATCATGTCCCTCCCTGATCCTGAGATGCCCTCTCAGCTACGAGAGCATTGCTCAAGTGAAGTTTTAAGATCTCAGAGCTCAGCTGCATCCCGTGCTTCCAATCCCAGAGCCGTGGGAAGACAGAAGAACCAGGTGCTGTGGGACTGCAGCCAGACAGCAGAACCTGTTACTTCTGGACAATGACCACAGGGAAAGGAAAAAACCAACAAATTCCCTGCTGCACAGAAAGTTCCACAGTGAAGTGCTTTGTCTCACTCTGTTACACCTTGTCATCGCTGTATGCCAGTAGTTTGAGATTATATATATATATAAATTTACTAGCTCTATTTTCAATTGCCTCTGGTGTATCTGGCTAGCATACAGTGTCTTCATCCCCCTGCAAGCCAGGAATCACCATGGGATGCCACACACATCACTTTGCTGCAGCAGCACACTCAGCAAGGCAGAGATACGCCTCTGATTATTCTTTTTTTTTGCTGAATACATTCCAAATAGTATATATTTCTGTAATCAGGGCAAGATGATGAAAATGAATCCAGTGACTTATTCAAAAGGAAAAATATTTAAATATTAAATATTTAACCAAAATCACTGCATTGGTAACCAAGAAATGGTGACGGCCCCAATTCCTTGGTTGGAATTCTCAAAACCCACTGCTGTTACATTCAAGTAGCTGCAAGAGGATATGTTATGCTACTCACAGCACACTAACAACAGTGCCATTGACCCTGCTGGATCTGAGCTGGAAAAATAAGGACTAGCATCTCTACAAGCCAAAGTTAGCCCCTGGAGGGCTAGTGAGAGTGCAGATTTAACACACAGTATGTTTTCAGAAGAACAGGCAGCTTAAAAGGAGAGAGAGGAAAGGCATAAAACCCTTGTCATGATAATTCTGTGCTTTGAAGAAGCTTAGGGGCATAGAAATGTGGGCAACCTCTGCACAGGAGTCCAGTGCAGCCTTCAATCCACGACTGCATTGCTGGTTTGCTTCCTCAGCTCGAGCCTCTCTGAAATACAGACTTGCAGCTTGGCACTGCTGTATTTCAATCAATCGCTTGGTCGAGGATCAGAATGTCATAAATAAAAGGAGCTGAGACCATAAATTTCTGCAGAGATGTAAAATCAAAGAGAACAATCCAAGAGACTCCCAGGGGGTGGGAGGCTGACACATATTCCAGCTGTTTATACTTCTACCATGAGATGCTTGTTCATTTTAACTTCTTCACTTCTGCACAGCTTGCCAGAGCCACAATTCCAAACAACTGAAGACCTCACGGTGGGTCTGGCATTTTGTTTTGTGCTCTACAATAAAAGGCTGCAGGAGAGAAAAAGCCTTGTGATTTATCAAACTTGTCTACAGACAAAATGCCAGCCCCACCAGCACAGCACCCTGAGCTGGCTGCAGGCTGGCAGGTGAGTTACTGCCTGGAACACGTTCCTTGCTAGATTACATGTGAAAAGACAGGGACAGAAAGGCAGCAAATCACCTGTGGACAGCTTTGTTTGTGAGAGGACTTAAAGGACTTGTCAAGTACTTAAAGCATCAGCACACACTCCTCATGAGAAGATAGAGCAAAGCAATGCTACTCACCTTTATTGCAGAAGAATGGGGAAATTTAGTTCATATTTGTGGTGTGGTATTTAGGTTTCTGAACAACAGGAACTACAAAACATCCACTTGCTAATAAGAAAAATTCATCCCAAAAGCTTGCTGCAGAAGCAAAGCACTTGAGATCTGACTTGTGCAGACAACAAAGTGCCATTTTTGGATAAAATCAGGTGGGTCACTCCACCTGCAGCCTCACAAGTAGGAGTGAAGTGTCTGCAAACTGCAGGGTTCTGTGAGCCACGCACAGTAAATAACTCCCTCCCACAGGAAGGCTGCATCCCCCACTAACTCCACTTGCATGCTAGGGATTGTCCCTCACTCAGCTGGCAGGGCAGAAGAATCCCTCTGTGTGTTGAGATCTAACCCTTCCCAGGATATAAAACCCCTCAAAACTATCACGTACCCCCGATGTGGTTCACAAAAAACACAACTCAGGAGCTTGTCTAAAACCAGAGGACACTGTAGTCTTACACATCCCAAAGCCAGAAGCTTGGGGTGCATCAGTTTTCTGGTTTTAATCTTAATTTCTAGTGCTTCATTTTCCACTAAAAGGATAATAACAACAACAATAATAATTTAAAAAACCAACAAACAACCAAAACCAAACAACCAAAAAAAAAATCCCAAAAAAACCACACCAGGCTCGATGGTTTGACTTTGTTCTGTTCTGTGTTCAAAGGGGAAGAGCTCAATTAGAGTTTACAAATTGTCTCAGTGATATGCTTCTTCCAACGTGGTCACCGCTGAAACAAGAGCTTCCAAAAAATGTAGTGCAAACAGTGATGTTTTGTTTTCTACATTTTGTAAGAATTAATATTATTATTATTGTAACAAAACCCCAACAAAAAGTCAGACATTAAATTCCCTAAGGATGAGGTGCCACAGCAGGATGCATACACAGAAATGGATCCTGCAGCTCCTCTCCCCAGTGTGCTGCACTCACAGCAAGCTCCAGGGAGCACAGGCATCATTTGATTAGTGCCCACTTTACACGACTCAATTAAATTGCTTTTACACTACGAAATAGTGTAAGAAATAAAGTTGCTATTTTTCAAAGTTTTTGACCTGCCAGCACAGCAAGCCATAAATTGAGATATTTCCCCAAACAAAGCAGGTATGTGAGCTCACTGCTGCTGGTGACAGGCAGAGAGAGACCCAAAGAGGTCTCTTCCCTTCCTGCTCTTCCCATCCCCCTTGTAATCCTGCCCACACCATTCTGCTGCTCTTTCTCTACCACAACAGTGGCTGCTGGGCCAGATTATCAAGGGAGACATCTGTTTGACTGCTAGACAAAACAGGAAAACACGATGGGTGCACTCATTTTGTTTACAGACAACAGTTTTTCTAATGCATTTCTTAACTTCCAGAAGAAATTCTGCTGGCCTGCACAACTAACCAAGAAATCCAGAGACTTCAGCCTGAAGCTGCATTTATCAGCCACCAATCAAATTCTTAGAAGTTGACCAGACATGAAATGTGTAAGCTGCAAAAGATCAAAGCTTCTTGTTCCAGATATCAACAGGACAGACTTCAGCAATGAGCCCAAATTTAAGAAAAATTCAAGTTGTGATTTCCAAATTCCTTTTTTCACGTAATTAGAAACAGTTTGTATTTGAGTCATTACAGAAATGTTTAAGTTCTCTTGGAGGTCTTACCTTACAGAGATTCTAAGCTGCCTTGGAGATCTTACTTAAATACAAGAGGCTCATAAATTTAAACCAGTTGTTAAAATAATTCAGTTAACACTTGCTGCAACCTGCCTAAAGCACACATCCAAACTCAGCTCTGCTGCAAATCCAGCAATTGTTTCTCTTGCTTTTCACTATATCCCTGATTTGAAAATTCTCTTTTCCACATTTTAGTTTCAACTTGCTTATTGCATATAAATGTGACAGAGAAAGGTTACTTCACCAGAAGGCACAAGGGACGGAGCCCAGCCCCGGGCACAGGGTACCTTGGCCACCCACCTTATCAAATATTGCCCCCTGCAGTACTTCCTGCAAAAACACCCAATGGACAAATCCGTTTGTTTTATTCCCACAGGTTTTCCAGCTTACTGGACTGCTCTGAGCCTGCAGCGATTGTGCATTTGCTATTTTATTCACTCTGAAATTTATCTTCTGTTTCATGAGACTTTCTGTTCCCCAAGGGTCCTCTCCTGCCATGACCTGGTGCTCCCACACCAACCCAACAAAGGAGGGGTTTTACCCCCATTCACAACTTGGGCCAGAGTAGAGAGAAATGAATCCTCCCCTACTCAAACAAGGCATGGAATGGCACTTCAAAAAACCACAGGCAGCTTTCTCCCCTGTAAACATCAGAACTGGGACCTCACACCTTTAAGAGCCTCAAGAGCTGTTTGGAGAATGCCTGTTTTCTTTGAGGTAGAGCTCTCTTTCCCACTTTGCCTTAGGGAGAAGCCTCTGCTCTTCAGATCCCTGATCTCCAACTTTCCTCAGTACACAGCAGAAACCTCACTAACTGCATTACTGGTGAAGCCGAGTCAAACAAGTTAAAATGCCAACTTTTTAAACTTTGATACATAAATAGAAAATCATTAAGTCCTCCTGTAAGTTTCAGCACTCAAAGCAAATAGGAAGAGGCCCCTAAGTGTTTGGGAAAGGATGCCACCGAAGTTAGTAGTGACAAGCTGTTCAGATTGGAATCGGTAAATGCGCAATATAAGAAATAGGAAAAGGAAATATTTAGAACCGAGCGATTGCCAAAATTGCAATCAGCAAATGGAAGGCTAAATGTGCTGAGCAGATCTGGATGCTTTCTTTATTATTTATTTTTATTGTTTGAGCTGTGCCATATAACCATCTCGTTATGAGAAGAGATCAATAACAGCTCCGGCCACCCCGCTGCGGTGCCGTGTCACACCTCCGCCCACGGCCCCTGCGACAGGACTGCGCTGCAAGGGAGGGAAGTGCTGGCCTGCTTCTGCCTCTTTGGCTTTGAAAAACCTGCATGCTTGAAGCCAGCGGGGATTTGTGATACCCAGTGCACAGCAGAGGTGAGAATTTCGGTGTGTGGGGCACTGGAAACACAGCCACTATGACTCTCTAAACCTGCAAGCACGGAAGTGCCTGACCACGCAGGGATGTAGGTCACTGCATGAAGATGCCAGGCAGGCAGCTCGTGAGGGGGACACTCCCCAGAGCCCTGAGCCCACTGCTGAGGCTGCAGGACAGCACCGGGCAGGGGCAATGCAGAGCCACGGGGACGGGCACGCTGCGGCTGGCACGGAAGGCAGGCGAGTGTCAGTGACACCTCTCACCAGCCAAAGCCACCAAAAGCAAGTGTCATTTGCTGCCAGTAAAGCACAGCAGCCAAAGCCACCAAAGGCAAGTGTCATTTGCTGCCAGTAGAGCAGGAAGACGACAGGTGAACATAGGAGAAGAGAAGCAGCCGGGACACATCTTCCTTTGTAAAGGACCCGAAGCAGTGGGAGGTGTTGACGGCATGAAATGTTTCTGTTTAAGGCTGGAGAATGCGAAAGAATGGCTTCATAAATTATTCTCTGTTCTGGAGGAAGAGTGAATAGACTTGAAGGACAGGTGATGTCTCTGAAATATGCAAATAGAGCTGAGCTGGTCCAAGCAATTACCTTTCCACTGCCTGGAACTTCAGACTGAAAGGAATGACTCACAAGAAACAAAAGATGTGCTAAAAGGTAGAAGATGACGAAGGAAGACTGCATCAAGAGGAGAATGGAGACAGCATGGAAAAGAACATTCCTGACCTCCTACTAACAGCTGCTCTGGGGAAAAGGAACAAAACAACCCACAGCACACAGCAGGATCGTGGTAATGCAGAAGGGCTGAATTGCAAAACATCCTGAAAGAAAATTGTGATTACTGGTTCCAGACAAACATAGCCAGGAGATTCCCGTGGCTTCATGGATGCAAAGACAATGGACCTCACCTCAAATGTCCTCTAGGCTATCTGATATTTTTAAAGCTTTTCCAGTAAATAAAACGGCTGAAAATAAGTGTGGTATGATAATTTCTTTCCAGGTTTCAGACAAAGCTCTGAAAGAGGAGATGAAGCAGGACTGTGAGACAACCTGCGGGCAGCAAGGGTGGAAAAGAAACGAAACCACATTGGAAACAGCCAAGGAGATACTGTCAAAAGTGTCACACAAACTTCAGAGGGCACAGAACAGCTGCTGCCTCCATGTTCAGCTGTCTCCAGACTCAATGCAGGGACAGGAAGCAGCAGGTGAGATTTTGGCTGCTGTTGGAGTCCTCATTGCTTCTGGACACAAAGTCAGGGCAGTCCTACTGCATCAGAACCCTTTTACTTTGGGGTTTTTTTTTCCCCATCCAAAACAAAGGTACTAAATTAAAGCAAGTACAGTCTGATGCTGAAAATGTACTAATAAAGAAACTTCAGTATGAAGGAATGAACCAATGGAGAAACAAGAAACAGGAATGGAGAAGTGGATCTCTTTGGACTGCACAAAAAATACTGCATTTAGTTCCATTCTATTTATTAACAAATATACTGACAGCTTGAAGACTGCAGAACAGCAGCAAATCTGAAGAAAAAATGAACTTATGAAAAAAAAAACCAGTTTTTAAGCTTAAAATTTTGCATATTTAATACTAAAGGATCAAGACAATAAAGCCCTTTTGGAAATGTATGAAAGAGGAAACTGAGGAGGATTTAAAATAACACAAAAAAATAACTTTAACGGATGAGATGAACTGTTGAAGAAAAAGTAAGTTGGGAACAGTGAGAAAGCTCTAAAATAGCAAAATTCATGAGGATGCACAATAAGAAATTGTAACCCTTTGTGCTGTAATTACTATTTATGATTTGTAATGATACGAAAGCCAAACTTTTCAAATTTGTAACCTGCACTTTTCACTGCTTTTGACCAAACACTTGGAGTATTTCATTCACGACCTAAGGAACATAAGAAAAATCTGAAGGAACCCAGCAGATGAGCATGTAAAGGAGACACAATGACAGTGATGGAGCATCTTGTAATGTACCCACAGCTCTTTTCTACAAATCCAATGTGAAATTTGAAGACTAAAGTAGCTATTTCGTCTCCATCCCCTGACACATGCATCTCCATCATTCCAAAGAACAGAGCTCCCTCTCGTGGCTCCAGAACGTGGCTTTGGCGGGGAGAAGGAAAAACGGGAGAGCAGCTGCAGATGCATCACAGAGGACTCCTGGTGGCATTTTGGTCACACAAAAGTGGAATTGAAAGGATGATGGAATAAGAAGGACAGGTGAATTCTTGTGAAGAAAGCAATGGCACCATCACTTGGATCCTAACTTTTAAATCACATCTTCTGCTAAAGACACCTCCTTGTTTCAGGGGAAGAGGGGAGGAGCAGTGCTGCCAACCTTTCCCTGTTTGCTATACAGGGTCTTTAAAATCTTTGTTTTGTATAACTGGCAGATTGCTGCTCTTTCCTGGATGACAGCTGTGTAAGACAAAGCTCACAACTGTGACAGTAAGTAAGGAAAGAAAGGAAGGGAATACCCAAGGTATTTCTCTGAGGAAAGAAAGAGAAGGGAATACCCAAAAAGCTAAGCCTGTTACCATGCTGAAAAGTTTCTTCAGGACAGCAATGGGTATTTTGTTTGAAGGGTTTTTTTTCATTTTTTAATGAATATTCATGTGTTTCACTTGGGACTTTCTTCATTCAGGATTATACATGGATTTTTACAATTTGCTTTTTTTTCTATATGAGAATTTTAGATTGTATAAGTTTTTACCCAGAAAGCAGCCAGCTTTGGCTAACTGCACAGCACATAAAACTATTTACTCCAAGGGCATTAAAAAGGTTTTTTCTAAATGACAATGTTTCTTTGCTGCAAAAACACTATCAATAGCATGAAACACGAGCAAGTGAAGTGAAAAAAATAAACTTCAAGTCTCAAGAACAGCATCAGAAGACAACTCAGAACCAAATTCTTGATTCATAGGATTGTGCCCACACAAGATTTTGCTTCCAAAGCACAGGAGCACAGAAAAAATTTCCTACCTTGAGAAGAAATTACCATGCCTTCAGCATTGTACTATTAGTGAAATATCTCCACTCTATTTCCAAAGGCTATACTTGTTCTAAAGACCAATCCTCTTTAAAGATTGTATAGAAATCAGTCTATAAACGAGAGATACCCTTAAGGATTCAATCAAGTAATAAACCTGGTAGCTGAAAGACAGATTAATTAAAATGACAGTACAGTCTTCCTGTAACACACAGATACAGACTTGTTATGTTGGAGTACCTAATCATAATCAGATTTGGTAATTTGCTGCACCAAAACAAAAAGGAAACATTTTTAGAATTGATCATTCAGTTCATGTCACTTTCATGGAGATTGCTTCCTATTGATCAACATTTAAAGAGTAGTTGAAAAGAGAAGGATGGGAAAAGGATAAAAAGTATCCTTACATGCTAAATACAGCACGAACCAATAAGAGCAAAATAAATTAGATCACTAGAGCCGAACCAACCCTGTGCATGTGCTCGCTGTAATGAAGATCATTAGGAATGAAAGAGATGGCTCTTCGTGCTTCAGTCATAACAAAAGGAGAGTTTTAAAAATTAATTTAGACTTTAATCCGCTCAAAATGAAGTTTGCCATGCAGCAATTAAAGCCTGTGAGAAGCTGAACCACTGTCAGCTTCACAAAGACAAACGCTGGTTTGTTTTCCGAGCAGTATTTCCACCTTTCCTACCTGTGGATTCCAGCTGGGGTCGAGTTTCTTCACGGCAGCAACGTACTCCTGCATAGCCTGGTGAGGGCTGGTATCTCCCAGGGCTTTCCAAGCCTC
Organism: Erpornis zantholeuca; assembly: GCA_013400515.1. Taxonomy (NCBI): domain Eukaryota; kingdom Metazoa; phylum Chordata; class Aves; order Passeriformes; family Timaliidae; genus Erpornis; species Erpornis zantholeuca. The sequence goes on from VZTN01027632.1 coordinate 788,587, forward strand.
CCTAGGAGCAACAGCAAAACATCAGTGAGCCCCTTGGAGACAGCACAAGGTGTTTTAATGGAGACATCAGCAGGAGACAGGGAACAGATTCACCAAAATCCCTTCAGGGCATGCAAAGCCACCTTTCATTCAGCCTGAAACTGTCAACTTTTCTCTGAGGCCACGAATGGCCACTGTCAGTGCAGCTCTGCTGTGAAAGGCTCTTTCAGGGGATCCTGATCCAGGCAGGAACACAGATTGTGTTCACAGAGCTGCAGCTTTGTTCACATTTTTGTCGTGTGCAGGTCAGTTCTGGATGAAGAGGGTGAGTACAGGAGTCTGGTATTTCACATCTGTACTGGGCATAGAAGCAAACATTTCCCTGTTAAACACAGGATTTTAAAGCCACTTCAGTGGCAGACTCTGACATCCCCATGGTCCATAACCTGTCAACAGATGAGACAAGATGCAACAAAAAGTAGAGCCAGAAATTGCTAGGAATGACAAGGATTTCCTCTTACCATTTCTGCTTTCCCTCAAAATCAAAGAAGCTTGGCTTGGGGGTGTTACAGGTTCCAAGTTTCACCTAAAGAGAAGAAATTTCCTTCTGTCAGAACGAAACAAAGGGACTTGCACGAGGAAAATTCTGCGTTCTGACGGGTTCAGGGTAACCGTGTCATGAAGCCAGAGGAAGGGTTTTTTGGGAAACACCTTTATCAACCCCATCCCAGCCCTACTTTAGCACCTCTGCATCCCTGGGTTTTCTTTGCGTGATGCAAGGGAAGCAATTTTGTTATGCAGCTCATTCCTTTTGCATGCACTACCCACAGGGATGAGCAGAAGCTATTTCTCACTAATGTTATGTTTATTACCCTGCCAAATGCCTCATCCCCCACCAGTATAAAGAAAAATTCTGTTGATTAGGGTTTCTACAGAGATGATTATTCATTAATGCTGAAATTCACCTACTTCCGCACAAAGCTTGAGTAAACAGACTTTGTTTAGTTATTTTCAAGGTCCTCTGGAAGGCAAGGGGACAAACCCAGAGCAAAGGAACTCCAGGCAGCTCCTGAACTTGCTCGGAGGCACCTGCCTGCACAGAAACACTGCCTGAGAGACAAGCCAAGGCCTGAGGGCCAGAGAGGAACCAATGTGCCAGAAGCAGAGCAGAAATTAAAATGTGGGGGAGTGAAATTAAAAAACACAAGGAAGAAAGGGAACGAGCCAGGAGCCGGGGATGGATATATGGAGAAAAGCATCAGAGCCAGTGCAAAATGGACTTGGTGCCCGTGGGATTCAGGCAGTTTTCCAGGTGCAAGGTTTTTCTAACACAAGGATGATGGGTGAAAGACTACAGAAGGCAGAGCTGAGCCACGGCTCCAAAGGCAGCAGCCCCTGGGAAGCAGCTAGCACAGGCAGGGCACAGCACACGTGGGGACCCCAGGGAGGGGCACAGGCACACCCTGGAGGTGGGCAAAGGCTGCTGGACGCACGTTTTGTCAGCCAAGCAAAACCAAACCACACTCAGCAAATGCTTTATGAAATATGCTCAAGTGTTCGGGCAGGTGAAGTGCTTAAATCAACCAACGATTCTTCACCTTAACGGGGTGGGGATTTTATGCTGAGGATGGAATCGTTAATCAGCCTTTAAGGAGAGCATGCCCATGCTGAGAGATATTTATTAGTTATGCTATGTTTTCATTTAAAGTGTTAGAGGATATGAGTGACTGTAACTGAAATTAATCTTCTGTACATCCGACTGTCTCCCAGTGAGCAATTCATCCAAATTAGAACATCTTAGCTGGTCCTTAAAACAACATATTGCATTTCATGGAGAAATAGGAGAATAGGCTAGCAACAGTTAAGTTCTATAAATCAGTCACAATTCATGTAGTCTAAATGTTTTTTTCTATGCTCTGAGGTGGATTGGACCACTTGTTTTAAAAAGCAAAACAAACAGGGGAATAAAATGCAAATTCATTCTCTGTACAGAAAACGCCTGCTTGGCAATTCTTTAGTTCAGCAGCCAAGCTGCAAAAATTGGCCAATATAGACAAGAAAGTAAAATCTGTTTTAGTATTAATTTTCCACTGCCATCATCAAAACACGACAGCAGTTTCCTCTCTGGAGATCTGGCACTCCAAGGCTGTTCTAGCCCTGGGGAAGACTGTTAGTAACATCGATGGTAACACAAATCAAGGAACCGCAGTTAAATTTCATCCATCAAGAGGGGGAAAAAGTGCACTTGTGCCCTGCCTGCTATTTTAAGAGATATTAAAAAGGCTTGCAGTGGTTTTGCTGGAAAGAATAAAAGACAAGATTTTGGCTCCTCTCTTTCTGCTGCAAGACTCCACAATGCAGGAGAAACCAACGAGGAATTTAATGCAAGAGGGAACCCGAGCCTGACAGCTGAGGAAGGGCAGCTAAACATGCCAATACTGACAAAAAAAGGCAAAATTTTGTGCAGGACTCTGTCCTCCTGCTGCTTCCCCAGAGGACCTCAAAAGCTGTTTTTACTCCATAGCCAGCACAAAGACAAGGGCCTGTATTAGCACTTTAAATTAAGACCTTCTAATCATTCTGTGTCCAGAAAATAATTATTGAAGGTCTCTAAGGTGCTGACTGGTCACTTGATGCTCAGCTCTCCTCATTTACAGTTCACCAGCTGCATTAAAAGAACATGACAGCCAGAATGCATTAAAAACTTCCCAGTGTTGCTTCTGCATGCAGAGCTGCCTGCCAGCACCATCCTCACGAGTGGCACAAACACGACCCAGGCAGCCCCAAACAGGCAGTGCCTGCAGTCATCTCCATTTGTGGCCAAAATAAACCTGGAAACCTTGGAGGAGGCCTTCACCTGAGAGCTGAAGGTCAGTGACATTCAGAAGAGGGAGAGATACTCAGAAATGTGTTCATGCTGTACACCACCCCCATCAGCTTCAGCTGCTGCTCCACTGAGACAAACCTTGAGATTCTCCTCACACATTACTCCGTGAATGGTTTCCCCTCCCTGGTGGTGGTTAAATGGCTCTTTGCTAATTTTTCTGCCAATATATTTATACAGCAGGGTGTTCCAGCCAAACATTCCTACCTGACTGTAAATCTTTTAAGGTGGATTGTATTTGCAGGCTCCCTGTGGAGCAGTAACAGGAACAGGACCTCCATGGCCAGCAGGACTAAGTGAGCTGAATGTCTCTTTTCCAGACAGCAATTCCTGCCTGTTCCTGCCCACAGCCCTGCCCCAACCCACGGGAAAGCCCTGACTGAAAATGGGGGGCAAGGAAGGATGAGCAAACACCAACCACAGAAGGGTCATGATGACCAAGGGACTGCATGTCCCAGAGAGACCGAGAGTGACACTGGCAACAACCCAGACAGTGCTGTCCCAGGGCTCCCTGCAGGAATTCCTGTGCTCAGGGTGGGGCTGTGGCGTCATGATCCATGGTACTGGAAAGACATCATGCACAAATGGGTGTTCTTGAGCCCACACTCAGAGACAGTACAAGCCCTGTTTTGCCCTCGGCACTGGATTTGCAGCTTTCCAGTGATGCCTTAAATGGCTCCCTAGAAACAGAGAGCAGACAGGAATAAAGGAATAAAAGAGGGATTGATTGGAAAGGCCTTCAGAGGTACACTCTGGGCTCCAGAGGCTCCTGCCTCAGTGCATCCCAACATGGACAAGGACAGCTCCCGAGTTCTTCCCCCTTGGATCTCAGCATCAATTCCCCAAGCAGAAGCCAGGCAAGGATGGAATTTGCCCAAGCTTGCCCCCCTGTCCCCAAGATTGTGGTTTGCAGTTGTTGGGCCTAGGAGGGTCTGGGTGTCCTTGGAGAGCTGGAGAGGCTTTGTTGTGTGTGTGTGAGCATGAGAGAACAGCACTGAACGAGCTCCAGGGAACTGCAGAGTGACACTGGGCAGGGCAGGGCTGGAAACAAATAAAAGTTAAAACCTAAGGCATCACCAGAACCTCCCAGCATTTTCACAGACACATCCTCCTCCCAGCAGTGCAGTTTTCCCAGTCCAGCAATTTCCAGCCAGTTCTGCATTCCCTCCCCTATCTAAATCACCACTACGACACTGGTCTCCATTACTGCACCTTCTGAACCTGATTTTTACATCCTCAACATGACAGGCAAGCACTCCCTTCACTTAACCACTACAGACACAAAGCCCAGACTAGTGATTTGCCCAAAGCCACACAGAAAGTAGTGGAAGGAAAGCAAAATCAGTCCCAGTCCAGAGCCTTATGGCCTAGTCTGCTCATCCTCTTGTTGTGGGGCAGAGTCATAAACTCAGCAACATCTTCTAAAAACCTCACTGGAGATGACAACTAAGCAATTCCCTTATTTTCAAGTCTCTGACACATAAACAAAATCAGAGAGAAAAGTAATAAAATCCTGAAATGGCCTCCAATAAAAGGTAATAAAATTCCAGGGAAATGCCTATATACCCAAACAGTTTGAAATAAATAATATACAGTATTTTAACAGAGAGCTCAGCTGTTGCTGTCACCTCTTTTATGACGGTGCTGTACCTTAAATCAAAGCCTTTAGTGACACAAAACACTAAACTGGGAAAAGACAAGGATGCCAAATCAAGGACAGCGGACAGATCTGAGTCAGCACCTTTTGTGTGCCAGCAATTCCACCATCCACCGGGGTAATATATTAGCAGCTCATTATGCATCCTGATATGGCTGCTGTAATTAAATACAGAAAACTTGCATTAAGCACCCTCGCTTTGATTTAAAGCACAAAACGCTGCAAAACTTACAGTTAGCATACAGGGCATAATCCTGCAGGAGCTGTGCTAGCAAACCTCTCCCCTCTCCAGAGGCAGCACTCTCTAACAGGGAGGACACCTTTCCAAACTGGGAGGGCACAAAAATCCAGGAGCCAAGCACAGCCTGGAACCCAGGAGCACAAAGGCACTTGCTGTTGCATCCTGCCTGGCCAGGACACAGCAGAAGGACACAGAAGTGCCCTGTTCTCCTCAGTGGACGGCAGCTGGAAATCTGTGCTGACCAAGTGTTGTCAGCTTTTCCTGACTTGTATCAAAACTCTTGCGAAACAGCTTCTGATTTCAGCAATTTTTAACATTAAACTCCCTATTGGTGTTACAGAGCTGACACCAGGAAACCCTCTGGAGTCTGTGGACAATCATGAGCTGAAGAGCAAGCAATCCTTTCCCATTTCCACCCAGGACAGTCACGATGCATTTGAAACAGAGCAAAAAATAACGCTTGCTGTTATTTGCAACAAGCATCCTGAGAATACAGACAAAAAAATGATAGAAAAAACACCTTTCTCGTCTCATCCTGGGCACTGTAAAATTCTCCTAGTGGTTTTTTTTTCCCTACACTCCTTTTTCTTACAAGGGAAAGAGAAACCTGGAGACCTGCTTAAGCGCTAAGCACAGTCTGAAAACAAAACCTCACGTGACCAGCCTGCTTTTAACATAATTACTGGTGCACAAACCACAGCCTGGGAGCCGCCAGCTCAGGGATAATTAAATATTGCACTAAAAAATTGAGAGCACTTACACGTGGCAGTAGTAGGACGCAGGTAATCCATGTGGGAGGAACATCTGTGGAAGATGTGCACACCCAGCTTTGGCTACTTGTCCAAATGAGTGGAATTCAGGTCTCAAGACGAGGCAGCAATGCTTGAGCCACAGAATCATAGAACGGTTTAAGTTGGAAGGGACCTTAAAAATCACCTCATTCCAACCCCCTGGCATGGACAGGGACACCCTCCACTACACCAGGTTGCTCAGAGTTCCATCCAGCCTTTATTTGTACTTTTACTCTTTCATCTTCCAGGTGTGACAATACTTAGAGTTTTCTGTTTATGCAAGTTAAGTGCTTGTTACAGTCCTTTGCAATCGGTGCTTTTTTTGCTTTGTTTTATGTAACTTCTCCAGCCTGAGGAAGAAGTTACTCTGTGTATTGGGGTAGGATGTATCCTACAGCTTGCTCAGAGGAGGAAGAAGTTACTCTGTGTATTGGGGTAGGATGTATCCTACAGCTTGCTCAGGGGAGGAAGAAGTTACTCTGTGTATTGGGGTAGGATGTATCCTATAGCTTGCTCAGTTCACAGGCACCCAACGGGAAAAGGGGGTTGTGTTCAAGGTCACAACCAGCACCAACCAGCTCGGTTTCCCAGCCCGTTCTCAAGCCCTCCACGGGCAGACCTGCACAGGCACATCCTTTGTGAGGCCCCCGAAGATGCAGTGCCCACCCCTGGGACACAGGGGCACACCCCACGGGCACTGTGCACCACTCCTCCATCCCATCCCACGGCCCTGTCCCCCAGCAGGCACGGGGGGCTGGGAGAACACAGCCATGGCACAGGGAGCTGGGAGAACACAGCCATGGCACTGGGATTTACCAGCCAAGCTACTCAGGCACAGGGAGCTGGGAGAACACAGCCATGGCACAGGGAGCTGGGAGAACACAGCCATGGCACTGGGATTTACCAGCCAAGCTACTCAGGCACAGGGGGCTGGGAGAACACAGCCGTGGCACTGGGATTTAGCAGCCAAGCTACTCTGCACAGCCTCAGGGATGCTGAGAGCCACCAGCCTGCCTGGGGCCTGCGCTGCCAACTCTGGCAAGGGGCACGTCCTCCACACCAACATCACCCACCATGGCCTCTGCCAAAGCCAAACCAACGCCACAGAACCACTGAGGTTGGAAAAGACCTCCAGGATCACCGAGTCTGACCTTTGGCCAAACACCACCATCCCCACTAATCCATATGGCAAACGGCTGAGTGTACTTGGTTTTTGGACACTTCCAGGGATGGGGATTCCACCACTTCCCCAGGCAGCTCATTCCAGTGTTTTCTTGCTCTTTCAGGCAAGAAATTTTTGCCACTGTCCAAGCTGGACCTCCCCTGGCACAACTTGAGTCTGCTTCCTGTCAACAAAGGATGCAGCACCAGGGCCACCCACACTGAGTGAGGGTGAGAGGTGAGGAACAACAACCAGGGTGATGGACTTACAGAACCATTTGGTTTGGAAAAGACCTCTGAGATCACCGAGTCCAACCTCAGACCGACCACCACTGTGACCACCAGACCCTGGCGTTAAGGGCCACGTCCAGTCGTTTCTAACCACCCCCAAGAGCAGTGACTCCATGGCCTCCTGGGCAGCCCCTTCCAATGCCTGACCACCCTTCCAGCGAGGAACTGTTCCTGACGTCCAACCTGCACTGCACCTGGCCCAGCTTAAGGCCATTTCCTTTTGTCCTGCCACTTGCTCCCCGGGAGCAGAGCCCGACCCGGGCACAGCCTCCTCTCAGGTGGCTGCAGAAAGCCACAAGGTTCCCCCCGAGCCTCCTTTTCCCCAGCCTGAGCCCCCGCAGCAGCTGCTCATGACCAGACTTGTGCTCCAGACCCTTCCCCAGCTCCATAACCTTCTCCAGACATGCTCCACCACCTCAATGTCCTTCCTGACCTGAGGAGCCCAAAACACAGCCCAGGATGTGAGCTGCGGCCTCACCCGTGCCCAGCGCAGGGCTCAGTCACTGCTGGAACGGAAAGTTTCCATTCTCTGTGCTATTTATCACCGGACACACTATGGCTGATACAGCCTAGGATGCCCTTGGCCTTCCTGGGCTCAGGCTCAGCTGCTGCCGACCAGCATCCCCCGGTCCCTTCCCGCTGGGACACTTCCCAGCCCCTCTTCCCCCGAATGTTCTGGGGGCTCTGTCCCACCGGACTCCCTGCACCGGCCCCGCTGTCCCGGAGGGAGCCACCCCCGCTCCCGCCCTCGCCCGGGACCCAACTTTCCTCCCGGGCACCGGCGCCACGTTTTGGGCCGCAGCCCCGCGGGCACGTGGTCCCGGGGGAGCCCCAGGCCCGGCCGCT
>VZTN01027632.1:796869-809874 GCA_013400515.1 Erpornis zantholeuca
GCGCCGCCCGCCGGAAACGCGCGCTGCGCCCGAGGGTTCCGGGCGGCCGCGGGGCCGCATGCCGGCGGGGGGGACATGGTGGGGACATGGCGGGGACATGGCAGGGTGTCACGGGTTCGTCTGGGTTGGGACAGACCTCCAGGCTCACCGAGTCCGAAGGCTCTCCCAGCAGCACCAACATGGTCGCCACCAAACCGTGTCCCCAAGGGCCACATCCACGCGTCCTGTGAGCGCTCACAGGGATGGTGCCTGCCCTGGGCAGCCTGTCCCAAAGACCGACAGCCCTCTCCGCATAAAAACTTTCCTATTATCGAATCTAAACCTCCCCTGACGCAACTTGAGGCTGTTTACTCTCATCCTGTCACTTGTTACATGGGAGCAGAGGCTGGCACGCAGCTCGTTTCACCCTCCTGTCAGAGGGATGGAGAGAGCGAAATCTCCCCCGAGCCCCCTCAGCTCCCTCAGCCGCTCCTCACCAGACTTGTGCTGGCTCCAGACCCTTGCCCAGCTCTGCTGCCCTTCTCTGGACTTGCTCCAGCACCTCAGTGTCCCAGCTGAATTGAGGGGCCCAGAACTGGACATCATGCCTTAGGTTTTAACTTTTCTATGTTCCCAGCCCTGCCCTGCCCAGTGTCACTCTGCAGTTCCCTGGAGCTCGTTCAGTGCTGTTCTCTCATGCTCACACACACACAACAAAGCCTCTCCAGCTCTCCAAGGACACCCAGACCCTCCTAGGCCCAACAACTGCAAACCACAATCTTGGGGACAGGGGGGCAAGCTTGGGCAAATTCCATCCTTGCCTGGCTTCTGCTTGGGGAATTGATGCTGAGATCCAAGTGGGAAGAACTCGGGAGCTGTCCTTGTCCATGTTGGGATGCACTGAGGCAGGAGCCTCTGGAGCCCAGAGTGTACCTCTGAAGGCCTTTCCAATCAATCCCTCTTTTATTCCTTTATTCCTGTCTGGTCTCTGTTCCTAGGGAGCCATTTAAGGCATCAGACACAGGATTCAAGGTGTGACCTCACAGGAGGATAGGTTAAGGGGGTGGATCTTAAAGCTCACCCAGTCCCACCCCCGCCATGGGCAGGGACATCTCCCACTATTCCAGGCTGCTCCAAGCTCCATCCAGCCTGGCCTGGGGCACTTCCCGGGATGGAGCAGCCACAGCGGCTCTGGGCAGCCCCTCCCGCGCCCCCAAACCCCTTTTGCGCCCCGCTGCCACCCGCGTCCGCGCGGGCCCGTCCGGGGCTGCCTCCGCCGCCTCCTCCTCCTTATCATCTTCCTCCTCCTTCTTTTCCTCCTCCTTCTCTTTCTCCCCCTCCTCCTCCTCCTCTTCCTCCTCCTCCTGTCTCTCCCGGCACCACCGGAGGGCACTCGCGTGCCGCTCCGGGCCGGTAGCGGCGGGAGCGGGGCGGTGTCAGCCGGGATCCTTGCCGCACCCCTGTCCCGGGGGAGAACCCTCCTCTCCAGCGTATCGACAGGGGCCCTCCCGGGACACGGTGTCCGGGATCGGCCGGGATGGACACGGGGCACGATGTCCGGGATCAGCCGGGATGGACACGGGGCACGGTGTCCGGGATGGACACGGGGCACGGTGTCCGGGATCGGCCGGGATGGACACGGGACACGGTGTCCGGGATCGGCCGGGATGGACCCGGGGCACGGTGTCCGTTTTGGCCGGGATGGACCCGGGGCACGGTGTCCGTTTTGGCCGGGATGAACGCGGGACACGGTGTCCCGTATCGGCCGGGATGAAGCCGATGTCCGGTGTCAGCGGGCACCTCCCGGGGCGCGGTGCCGGCTTCCAGGGGGTGACCCTGCTCTGCCCTGCCCTGCCCTGCCCGGGGGTCCCGGCCAAGAGCCATCCCAAAGGCGGTTTATATTTATCCCGGTATCTGCTTCAGGCGGAAAGTTTCCCTCTGCCGGGCGCAGCTGTCGAGTCCCAGCTCCTCCCTTCCTCCACCCCCGGCCGCGGCGAATGGCAGCCCCGAGTCCCCCGGAGCCCCCGACCCGCTCCGTGCTGCGGGGGCTGCGGGCTGGCGGTCTCGCCTCGGGGCTGCCCGTGTCACCCCGGGGCACTGGGCGATGGATGAGGATGGAGGTGCTTCCCGCACGTGCCCTGGTCCCTCCCGGCCACATCCCACACCCCTGACAGAATACAAACCATCCGGAGTTGGAACGGACACACGAGGGTCATCGAGTCCAACTCCTGGCCCGAAACAGGACACCTCCGAAAGTCACATCGTGTGCCTGAGAGTGTTGGCCAAAGGTTTCTTGAGCTCTGTGAGGCTTGGTGCTGTGATCACTTCCCTGGGGAGCCCATTCAGCGCCCAGCCAGGCCCTGGGTGAGGAACCTTTCTCCAACACCCAGCCTAAACCTCCCCTGACACAGCTCCATGCCGTTCCTGCAGGGCCTGTCCCTGGGATGTTCCAGCTTGTTGCCTTGGCTCTGTTGGGGCTTTTTCTGCCTCTAAGAAAAGCTTCTAGCACCCAGTGAGGCTGTGAAGAGAGTAAGAGGATAAGAGCCAACCTTTTCTGCTCAGCAGCCTGTGAGCAATGCATGCACCCACTTTTCCATCCAGGGGCTTGCAGAGGAAAATGCAGGAGCTGTGGGGAGAAAAAGAACTTCCATGAGAGGCAGGAATGAGCTACACGTGTCACCCCTGCTGCGGCCAGAGCCGCTCCTTGGTTCATTAATGTCCCCTCCTGTCCCCCGAGCTCCTCCAGGCTACCCATTGCATATGTCCTCATCCCTCTGCTCTCCTCATCTTTGTCCCCCTCACCACTTTTTGGGAGATTTGCTCCCTGCACCTGTGACTCAGGGGGAGAGCCCTCCTCTCCATGGTGCCTCCCACCATCCCCATGCCAGGGCACGGGGGAGACCGAGAGAGATTCACTTCTGACTGAGCCTTTGCCTTTGCCAAACATCCCGCAGGGCACCACCGAGCCCTGTCAAAGCCCCCCTGCCTTGCCTGCATATGGAGCCTGGAGCTGCGTGGGCAGCAGCTGCCTGCCAAAGCCATTTCTTGGCAGAACACGAGGGTAATGCCTGAGAACTTTTTCCCTGGCCCCCAAGATCACAAAGTCCTCACTGTGCAAACCCAGGCTCTGCTGCTGGTTTCGGGCAGGCAGCACTTCAGTGCCATGCTTTGGGCTCCCTGCTCACCCCACCTGCTCTCCCATGCTGCTGCCACCTTAAATGGCTCCCTAGAAACAGAGAGCAGACAGGAATAAAGGAATAAAGGAGGGATTGATTGGAAAGGCCTTCAGAGGTACACTCTGGGCTCCAGAGGCTCCTGCCTCAGTGCATCCCAACATGGACAAGGACAGCTCCCGAGTTCTTCCCACTTGGATCTCAGCATCAATTCCCCAAGCAGAAGCCAGGCAAGGATGGAATTTGCCCAAGCTTGCCCCCCTGTCCCCAAGATTGTGGTTTGCAGTTGTTGGGCCTAGGAGGGTCTGGGTGTCCTTGGAGAGCTGGAGAGGCTTTGTTGTGTGTGTGTGAGCATGAGAGAACAGCACTGAACGAGCTCCAGGAAACTGCAGAGTGACACTGGGCAGGGCAGGGCTGGGAACATAGAAAAGCTAAAACCTAAGGCATCATGGTGGCTCCCCAAGTCCCACCTGCCCTGTGAAGAAAGCAGACCCCAGAGCACTCCCTGAACTGAGCAGAACCACTCTCCTTCCCTGCCTGGAGCGCAGGGGGCTCAGGCTCACTGGCAGTGCTGGAGCAGCATGTGCCTGTGATTTCCATCTGAATATTGATTTTTCACATGTGTTGCTGCACATATCACAGCACCAGACTTGCCTTCACCCCTGCAGCAGGAGAGGGAGGAGTGGACACCACCACTGACCACTGCCCCGCTCCTCTGCGCACTCTGGTTTAGCAGAGAGACCAAAACCCCTGCTCATTCCCCGCCCTGTGCCTCCCCTCTGAGCTAGGAGCAGCACATGCATGCTCTGCTCAGCCTTTTTGGGGACCAGCACCTGCCCCAGCAGCCAGGACCCCACAGTGGGGCTGCAAGAGCTGTGCCCCCCCGGGCCTGACAAGGGATGTGACTTCCATCGAATGGAAACGGAGTCACAGGCAACAGGAAACCAAAATTCAATACTGGCTAGGGAAGAAGGGAAGAGAAGTGAAGAAGGGAAGAAATTAAACAAAGACCTGAGGTCTCTGCCCTGGCATTAGCAAGGCCTCCCTCACATGCATCACCTCCAAGGAGTTTGGCTGGGTTGCACATTTTCCCTGCATTTGTTACAGCAGCAGGGCCATTTGTTTGTGCATAATAAAGGGAGTCTGGGAGAAAAATGTGTAATTAGCACATCCATCATATAGGTTTTTTTAGATATCAATAAAACATCGATCCCCTCCTTCCATAAATTCCTGCGCCGTGCTGAATACAAATCAGTAGGAATGCACAGCCTCCCTCAGAAGTGCATAAATCTCTCTCCTCCTGGCATATCATTAAACCTCTTAAACACTGATGGAAAAACTCCTCTGGCAGGTGCTGGGCACTGATCCCCAAGAGTGCCTGAAGCCCTGCTGGGTCGAAATCAGCACCACTGTGGTTGCAACACAGACTGGCCAGAGGTTCAAAGGTTGCAGCTGGAGCTGTGCAAACAGTGGATCTTTCTGTGGTGAGGGATGCCTCAGCACGAAGCCTTTTTGGTTTGGGGCAGCCAGATGAAATGTCGTGTGCATTCTCTGTTCTCAATGGAAATGAAAAGCATAAGGAGAAATTTCAGTTTGGTTGACTGAGAGTGTTTTGCTGTGTGTCAAGCGAACACAAAAATCTTCATTTTTGTTTCGTTTTATTCAGCCCCCTGTATTCTCTATCCTATTTCCCATCTTTTTTTTTCTTTTTTCCAGCAGGGAAGTCTGGCTTTTCAGAGAAAAGGAGGCTCGGGGGAGACCTCATGGCTCTCTAAACTCCCTGAGAGGAGGCTGTGGCTGGGTGGGGATCAGTCTCTACTCCCAGGCTGCAAGTGACAGCATGAGAGGACATGGCCTCAAGCAGCACCAGGAGAGGTTTAGGTTAGATATTAGGAAATATTTCTTCGGGAAAAGAGGTGTCAAACACTGGAATAGGCTGCCCAGGGAAGTGGTGGGGTCACCAGGCAACAGCCACAGCAGAGCCCACGTTCCTCCCCACCTCCTCCAGGCAGGGTTCTCTGCATCCCTCTGGCTCCCAGCTCCCGGATTCCCTGGCAGCTCCCGGATTCCCTGGCAGCTCCCCGGCCACGGTGGCCGCTGGTCCCCGGTGCTGACCAGCCGGGACACACCAAACACCTCAGGGGCAGGAGATCCGCTCCGTGGGGTTGGACAGAAGCGGCCAGCAGGGATCCTCCTCACCTGCCCCCGTCTCTGGGGCAGCCAGGAGGGTTTCCCTTTGTCCCTGTGGAGTCCCTGTCCTGCCCACGGGGGCGAACAGCAGCTGGTGAGCTCTCCTTACACCCTGCGTCCCTCCCCAAGCCCTCCTCGCTGGGGATCACCCCCATCCTAGACTCTTCCCTGGAACCTCCCCGGGCGCTGCCTGCGGGTGACCCTGCACTGGAGCAGGGATGCTGCAGCTCTGCAAAAGCTGCTCCTGGTGCCGGCTGAGCTCTCCCCCGGCGCGGGGCGATGGAAGGGAGGGAGGGAGTGCCTGTAATTGCAGCTGTCAGGAGCAACAGTCACAGCGCTGCCATTATAGATGGCTCCAGCCTGACTTTCACTCACACATTTCCCTCAGGTGGTGCCACGAGATCAAACCCGCACCACGGAAAAGCAATTGCACCTCTCAGCTCGGCGGAGGGGGATTTACGGCTCGGTTTGGCTGGGAAATAGAGCGGGCAGGGCTCGGGCTGCGGTCAGCATGTCCTGGGGGCGCAGGCTGGGCTGGCCTGGAGGAAAGGGACACCCAGTGTTCCCTCCCCACGGCCCCGCAGGGGCTGAGCCCGGGGCTCACCTGCCCACCCAGGGGGTCCTGCCAGCGAGGGAAAGGCTTTGGGCTCATTCCTGCCAGTCCTTTAAACTCGTGATGATGTCTGGAGCCAGAGAGGAGCTGCAGGGCACAGGGGTCTGTGAGGGTGACCCTGGCCAAAGCTGCTGGGAGGCACTGGGAAATGCTGGGGGGTCCCACACACGCCTGGTTTGCACAGGGGCTTGTGGGGCTGATATTTAGTGGATCTTAGAGAAATCCAGCAGCAAGCCTAGAAAAGCACTTTCTTCCCAAGTTGTGAAACTGCTCACTTTCTAAAGAGAACAGTTCAGTGAACATTTACGTGTTCTCAAGAAGGTTTTTCATGAAGAAGGTTAACATGAAAAGATGTTTTAAAGATGTTATTCTCTTTAGCCAATGAGAATCTGTATCTTGAATTTTGTTTTTGTACATTGCTCTGTTCACAGAGAGACAGACAGACAATGTCTCAGCTGACATGGCTGCAGAGAGAGAAAAGCTTTTTGCTTTCTACTTTTGCACCTTACTTGCTTGCCTGCTTGTTGTACTTGCATGAAACAATAAATCCTAAACCCATGAGATGTCCCAGCAGGCTGGAGCACAGCATCGGGCACCTGTGGCCTGCTGGGGCCATCAGCAGGACCTGGCACCCTAAGGGTGCTCACGACGTGGGGCTCAAGCCCGGTTTGGCAGGAGCAGCTGTTCTCTTCCTAAAACCACAGGATCATGGAGGTTGGAAAAACCTCTGGGATCACTGAGTCCAACCATTAGCTCAGGATTGCCTTGTTCACCACTAAGCATGTCCCTGAGCACCACATCCACCCACTTTTTGAGCACTTCTGGGGACCCTCATTCCACCACTGCCCTGGGAATCCTGTTGCAGTGCTCAACCACCATATTGGTGAAGAAATTTTTCCTAATATCCTATCTAAACCTCCTCTGGAGCAACTTGAGGCCATTCCCTGCAGTCCTGTTACACGGGAAAAGAGGTTTACTCCCACCTGGCCATAACCTCTGACCACAGCCCAGGCAAATAGGAAGCCTGTGCCCTTTTGTGGACTTTGATAAGGTCCAGAGGTTGTTAAAAAACCCACAAAGCGGTGCCAGGATTTCCAAAAACTCCTAGGAAGCCCAGCCAGCTGCAGAGGTCTCTGCCATAGCTGTTAGCACACACCTCAAGCTCGCTGGCACTCGGTGTTTTGTGGCCATTACTGACACACTGGCTGAGGGACACAGGTTCAGTGCAGAGAGTCACAGTGACACGTCCTCCAGCGTGGGGTCACACCAGCTCACGGTGCCACACGTGGGCAGGGGCTGCTCCTCACAGCAGGAGGAGCATCATTCTGATGCCAGGATGATTTTTGCTTTTCTTTTTATACCCCTCTCACACACTCTTTTATAGTTTGATGTATTCTCAGTGCTTTTAGCCCCACACTTGTACCTCCCCAAGGCTGAGAACTCAGCTCAGCCCCACGGCACCGTTAAACCAGGAGAGCAAACATCCTAGGAGCCCCAGACACCAAGGGCCTCTCCAGAACACATTTTGGAACCTCAGCCAGGCCCAGCCAGGGGGAAGGTTCCTCACAACAAGGGCTTCACTCCAGCCTCTCACTGGGGAATCTTTGATAGGTGTGCTAATTAGCAAGGCCTATAACTGTGTATATTTTGATGTGTGAGGGGTGGTGTATGCATTTCTGGGCATTCCACCTGGACCAAGTGCTGCACCCAAGGATCCTGAAATAAATACTGAAATAAAAACCCCTTTTCCCCATAAACCGTGCTTTGGTTTTAATTTTAAGACCAGGGACAGGCATCACCAAGAGCCCTTTAATTGTGCTTGTGGCAGCTTGGTGCCTGCAGCATCGATGCACCAAGAGGTGTCCAAATCTTGTGTTTCCAGCACAACCTGCCGTGGCTCTGGTGTGAGGGTGGTGTTGCCCTCGTGGCCCAGCGGCAGCAGCAGCTCCATGGATGCTGTTTCCCGTTCCAGGAAGGTCACCTCCCTTCCTGCTGTTTGGTGGGTGCTGCCCTGCTTCCTTCCCTCCCCTCATGGGGAGGGGCCCAGCAGTGATGGGGAGGCAGGAGGGTGTATAACAGGGCAAGTGAGGCTGGGGTAAACAGGACAGGAACACTCCCAAGGCCACCTGGCACTCTACCAGCCCCTGGCTCCTGTAAACATCCCGAAGGGATAAGGGTCCCTGCTGCCCCAGAGCTCGGTGGGGCAATCCTAAGGACACGGTGGGACAGCGTGGGACAGGCTCCCTTCAGCTGCAGGAGGGGGATGGATCAGGGAGGTTGGAGGCGCTTCCCAGGCTCTCCTATGAGCAGCCCAGGCAGCTCCAGAACTTGGAAGAAGCAGCTCTTATTTCTTCTCTAGTTTTAGACCTTTTCGGGGTGTTCAGTTTTCTCCACCACTGGTCAGCTGCTGTCTTCTCACACAAAGCGAGCGTGCATAAATTAAACCAGGCACACATATACGGATTGGAAGCCATCCAGGAGCAATCACTTCCACACCAGGGAAGGGCGTGAAACCCCCCATCTGCTCCCGGATTGAGGCAGCACAGCGAGTCCCCAGCCCAGCCAGCACTGGCACGGCTCCCGGGGGCTCATCCCTCCGCGGCGCCGGGGCACGCCGCACTGCTGGGAGCCACACGGCAGGGGCACCGAGCCGCCCGGGCAGATGGCTTGTGCCGCATTCCCTGGCTGGGTTGGCAGGCAGGATGCTGCTGTGACCTCAGCAGAGCGGAGGGGACACGTGAGTCAGCCCCGGAAAGGTCACCCAGCGCGGAGGGCACCGCTCTGGGGAAGGGGAGCTGCTTCCTTCTCCCTGTGCCTGCATCCCCACGTGTTTCAGCAGTAATAAAACCTACAGAGGGGCTGCCAGTCAGGGCAGCGTTGTTGCCCGACGTTGGGAATTTGGCATCAGGCAGGTGGGCGCGGGATGAGCCATGGATGGGGAGGTCCTGCCCCGGGGAGTGCAGGGCAGGGCACACGCAAGCCCAGCAGGGCAGGGTTACTGCCCACGGACCCACACCCACACCACCTGCCCCATTCCCAATTGCCTGTTGGGAATTTCGAGTCCTAAATCCACCTCTGTGATGGGCTCAAGGGATCAAATTCAGCCGGTGGGTAAACTGACCCTGCTGCATCCCAGGCGGAGGGAGGCGCGGCCCCTCCTGGCAGGACTCACCCTGAAACGGGGACAGAGGCTTCATCTTACCCTTCTCGGAAGATCTGCAGGAGCTGCCAGGGCAGTGCCAGGGAGAGGATGGATACATAACAACCTCCTTGCCACTGGAATCAGATCAGCCCAGGGCGCTATTACTTCCTGGAAACCACTGCTCCTCCCGGATAAAAAGAACTTTCCGCGGGCAGATCCCTGGGTGTGTAAACACCCTGACATCTCCCAGGGGACCGGGCTGCTCCCAGCCCGACCTCGGGCACTGCCTCTTCCCTGGGCTCCGGCACCCCCTGCTCCTCACCATCACACCCTCATCCTCCGCCAGCAGGGAGGGGAAATACGAGGAAAATCAATAGCTCCAGCCCAGGCTGCCGAGGGATGCGTGCACTTTTGCACAGGGAAATCTAATATATCGACCCCGTTTCTCAAGACCGCCATCGATGGAGCTGGTAATGGGAGGGCTCGGGGCTGGCCGGGGGTGCTGGGGGTGTCCGAGCCCAGGGGCTGGAGCTCTGTTCATCCTGGAAGTCAGGGCAGCATCTCTCGGTGTGATTTACTCAATTCTCTCCTTGTTCCACCTCAAGCTCGCTCCCGACTTGCTTTTACTTCCGTATTTATTTATTTATTCATTGCCTGTCCTCCTTTCCAAGCGGTGGCAGCGAAGGCTCTGGTGGTGCCTCTGGAACAGGAATCCCCACATGGGCTGGGCAGGGCAGTGAAGGGTGCAAAGAGCAGCCTTTGCCTCTCCTGCCGCCTCCGCTGCCTCCGCACCAAGGCTAGGATGTGCTGCTGCTCCCCAACCCTGGAATTGGGCAATATTTATTCTGTTTTTAGTGGAGAGATGAGTTTATCTCCCTGGATCCCCCTGATGCTGAACGACAAGGGAATTTAGCAGATCACACCAGTCCCCCCCACCCCAAGGTCCAGGCTCAGCACATCCTGCTCTGCTCGTGGGGCCAGGGGATGTCACACTCCTAAAGCATTTCCTCCCATGCCCATCCGAGCCCCTAAATATCCAGGCGTCTTAAAATCCTTTTGCCCGAGGAGGAGGTGGGAGGAGGTCCATGGGTCTCCTGCATTGTCTCCTGCCATGGAAAACCCTCCTCTTTGTGATTTTATGAATGTCAGTAAAGCAAATTTTCCCTCTGCAAGACTCTTTTTTTCTAAAGCCTTTTTTGAAGACTCCTTTTCCCTAGCCATGCAGGAGCTTTAAAAGTATAATTATATATTTTAAAAAAATCCCACCATGCTATTTATAAATTATTCTATACACTCCCAACAAAGCAAGTGCCAGACTGCACTGGCGGAAAGCCCACTCCGGCTTCTCCTAGCTGGGTTTAAAAATGCAAATAACATTGCTTCTATCATTTTTTCCTAACTACAACAGCACGGGGGAAATCACAATGCAAACTCTTTCCTGGAAAAGAGAGAGATGAGGAAAACGTGGCAGCCTGGTGCAAGGGAGTGAGATCCAGACCCAAGGCACAGCGATGGGGATCTGAACCTGAGCTGTGGGGACTGAGATCCGACCCCAGACCGGGATCCTTTGGGACCAGCATTCCGCCTCGGTGTCTCCTGGATTCCTTTCGCCTGCCCTCCACCCAGCCGAGGGCAGAAGGCAGCAGAGGCAGGCGGTGGTGGCCTTTCCTCTTTGGTTTAAGGCTTCTCCTTGCCTTTTCTCCCTTCCCGCATTCCTCCCCCAAGCCTGGAAATGCGGGGCTGAGAGTTTCGAAACCTTTAGAGGAGTTGGAGAGCCCCGAGTGGCAGCAGAGCAGTGGAACACTGGGACGCTGAGTGTGGTCCCAAAGGGTGTCTGGGAGACATGGATTTGCCAATCAGGTATTTGAATGGAGAAAAGGACCCAGCCTCTGCTCTGCCGCCCCTGCTATCATCTGTCTCCGTTTCACGCCAAAAGAGAGCATTTGTTGATACAAAACAAATAAAGGGAAGGGAGGATCACCGGTTACTCTCCCTCACGGGATTTGCCAGCTGCGGTATCAGAAGATATGAATTTGTTATACACCCCAGTACGCACTCTAGGCAATGCCTCCCGCAAATAACAAAGAGAATGTTTATTTCCCACTCCCCTTTCCCGCCCCCCGCCCCAGGATATCTCCGGGAGCCCGGCAGCACCGGAGGGGCCGGGGCTGTGCGAGCCCAGTTCCCATGCTCTGGGACAGCCCCGGGCGATGCTCTGGGCACAGCCCTGCCCAGGTGAGGCATGGCAAGGCCGGTGACCTGCGGGATGAGCGGGGCCGGGCTCCTGCCGGGGTCAGCGCCGGGCAGGAGTGCTGCTGAGTGCGGCGTTCCGCGGGCAGGGCACTAAAGCTCTGCTCGTTAAAGGGTTTGCTGCAAACATAATTAAGAGATGGTATCAGCGAGCTCCGCTGTCGCTGGCAGGCGAATCTCAGCCCTCGCAAATCACAGATCCCCGGGCCTGCGACAGGACACCCGTAAATCTCCGCAGCAAACGAGCTCGAAGGGGGTCGGGGGAGCGATGCTCCGGCAGCCGCTGCCGGGGAGGGACGGCAGCGGGGAGGGGATCGGCCCTGCGAGGGTGGGAAACACCTGAAAGCTGTCACCTGAAGTTGTGCCAAAGGTTGGGATGCTTGAAGGAAACCAAAATTATTACTAAATACAGCAAATCCCCCAAATCTGGGAACTGGGGAGGGGCGGGGTTAGGGCCGCTGAGAATCCTTGAGATAAGCAAGGGTGGCAGCCCCACTCCGACCGGCTCCAGTTCGGTCTCTCAGACCACGAGCAGTGGGCACCAGCCCCGGCAGCCCGGGGGTGTTGTGCTCCGGGGCAGCCCTGCAGGTGGGTTTGCTCCAGGAGCTGCCCTGGGCTGCCTGCTCCCCCTGTCCCTGCCCGGATGTGCACGGCATCGATGGGCAGGGCAAGGGCAGAGGCGGTGGAGATCATGCAACTTTTGGTGAATTTTCCCATTCCTCTCCCCCTTTCTTTTCTCCTCTTCTCTTTCTTTCCCTTTTCTCCTGGCCTGTCAGCCCTCCTCCCTCAATTCTTACTCTTGTTCTTTCCCGCGCTTTATCCTACCCTTTCCCCCCTCTCCATCCCTGTTCTCTGTCTTTCCCCTCCTTGATCCCTCCCCATGCTGTCACTTCTCTCCCCTCCATGCACACCAATCTCCCTGCCACGCTTCTCCCCTTCCCACCCCATTCCTGT
Source organism: Erpornis zantholeuca (assembly GCA_013400515.1). NCBI lineage: Eukaryota > Metazoa > Chordata > Aves > Passeriformes > Timaliidae > Erpornis > Erpornis zantholeuca. Next base: position 809,171 of record VZTN01027632.1, read on the forward strand.
TTCACCTCATCCTCATCCCAGTCCCTTCCCATCACATCTCCACACACATCTCATCTCATGCCCATCCCATGCCCTTCCCCATCCATCCTCATGCCATGCCCACGGTGCCTTAAATGGCTCCCTAGAAACAGAGCGCAGACAGGAATAAAGGAATCAAGGAGGGATTGATTGGAAAGGCCTTCAGAGGTACACTCTGGGCTCCAGAGGCTCCTGCCTCAGTGCATCCCAACATGGACAAGGACAGCTCCCGAGTTCTTCCCACTTGGATCTCAGCATCAATTCCCCAAGCAGAAGCCAGGCAAGGATGGAATTTGCCCAAGCTTGCCCCCCTGTCCCCAAGATTGTGGTTTGCAGTTGTTGGGCCTAGGAGGGTCTGGGTGTCCTTGGAGAGCTGGAGAGGCTTTGTTGTGTGTGTGTGAGCATGAGAGAACAGCACTGAACGAGCTCCAGGGAACTGCAGAGTGACACTGGGCAGGGCAGGGTTGGAAAAATATAAAAGTTAAAACCTAAGGCATCACCCATCCCACTCCTATCCCATTCCCATTCCCTCCCTATCCCATCTCATCCCTGTCTCATAACCCTCCCCATTCTCATCCTATCCCACTCTATCCTCTCCCACCCCTATTCCCACCGTTCCTATCCCATTCCCACCTCAGCCTCATCCCATCCCCATCCCCATCCCCATCCCATCCCCATCCCCATCC
>VZTN01027632.1:811717-888150 GCA_013400515.1 Erpornis zantholeuca
AACTGGGCACCAGACCCTCCCCAACTGCCCCGAGCCCCCCAAAACTGGGCATCAGACCCCCCCCCGACTGCCCTGAGACCCCCAAACAGGGCGCCAAAGCCCTATCCATTCCCATTTAATGATCATTTTTAAGTAAGGCTCCGTATCTCGCTGTTTCGCACTCGAGTCGGGGTGTTTATGAGCACTGTTTACACCAAGTTCTGCTGCATTAGTCCTGAATTATCTGCAGAACACAGCTTTTCAGGCTTTATCGCGCCAGCCTGCTAAAGGTCACGCTGATTGCTTCGTTTCAGATTTGTCACACCGGTGCTGGGCTCGGGTTTAACTGGACGGAGCTGGAGGTGGTTGTTTGTAGTAAAACCATTTCCTATTTCAGCGTCAGCAGTAAAAGTGGCAGGTGCCAGGGATGTCTTTTCCACAAGTAATAATTAAATCTAGACAACGGAAAGCTGATTACAGGGCAGCCGTGATCAGCAAAACTTCTTGACTGATTGACTCGGTTAAAACCACGCAACGTTTGTTATTGTTTGAAGGCCCGTATTTTCTCCCTAGGACTATAAGAGCAATTTATTTGTGCCATCCCTATTAATCTGTCTGCATTTGCAGGGAAAACCACATTCATCTTAGCTTGCTTTGTTGTAATGTCCAGCTTGAAAAGTTTATATCTGCCCTTCTCACTCTTCCTTTGTTTTCCTTTACCTGACTGCAGAGGAGCGGATGTTTAAATAAATACGGCAGTTGGATTTGGCTTTACAATAATATTGTGATCTCCCTGAGTTATGTGGAGAGCTAGGTGGCCAAATAATGCCATCAGTCTTTGAGGAGGAGGAAAACCATTGTCTTGATAAAATAAAGGAGCAGCTTAGCTCTGCATCGTATCTCCGATGGGTTATCCCTGGGAGAGTTGTCTTCTGTTCCTGGAAACAGAAATCTTGGATCTCAGGTTCCTAAGAGCGGGTTTGGAGGTGGATTGGAGGGGAAGGCGAGGGGGAAATGAAAGGGTGAGAGATCCGGCAGTGCCGTGCTGAGCAAACAGCTGTGGAGGGAGGCTAGGGAGCCCCAGTGAGCTACGACACCTTGATTAATGTGTGAAGAGCTCTGCTGCTCATCGGCCGCTGTTTTCATTATAGGAGGTTAATTTTCAGCTGTTTTAACTAGGGCAGTGTTATTATGTCATTCTCCCTTCCCCCATCCCGCTTTAAAATGTCGATTTCGCTAAAAACTTCCTTCGACTTGTTACTCTTTCTAACCACGAGTAATCTCCTCCCTGGGTAGACAACTTAACGTGGAGTGAAGGAAAACACGGAGCTTGCCCTCCCTTTGCGTCCTAACTTTGGAACTCTTTGTTTGCCTTGCTGCAGCTGGCTGGGTGTGAGTCAGCCTCCTGCTCCTGCATATTCCAGTGATGGAATGGGCCTGGCATCTATTATTCACTCGCTGGTGGTCGTGCGGGTGCCATGCATGAAAGCCCGGCGCTACCTCGGCGTACTTGTTGATTATACCCGAGGGGAAAAGCGCCCAGCCCTCCTTTGTCCGGAGAAATTCCCCGGTGTTGGTTAGCAAATGTGAGGTTAAACGCTGCCTCTGTTACTTGTGTGCAACGCTGTGTGCAGAAGGTGTCACAGTAAGGTTTTAAAACACTGTTTGTATATTTGGTAGTGTTCCAGTGTTTCTTCACCTCACAGTTTATGTGTTTTCCCTCTTAATTAAAGCAGTAACCACCCTGTCAGAGTGAGAGATCTTCTTGGGTAGAGGACTATGAAAAGATCCTCCCTGTTTCCTGGACGTCACATTCAAGATCACAGAATCCTGGAATGCCTTGGGTTGGAAGAGATCTTAAAGATTATCTTGTCCCATCCCGTGCCGTGGGCAGGGACACCTTCCACTATCCCAGGTTACTCCAAGCCCCGTCCAGCCTGGCCTTGGGCACTGCCAGGGATGGGGCAGCCACAGCTGCTCTGGGCAGGAAGTGTGGAAGTTACTTGGGCTTAGGGCTGGTAGTCAGTGTGAGAGCTTTAGGGAGAGAAAAATCCATTCATTTTCTTCAAACAGGCAAAGGTAAGATATATTTTGATAGGTGTGACTTAGGTTCTTGTTTTCTCTCAACGAAAGCTCTGCAGTGACCATTCCTGTACAGCTGTTTTTTGAGAAGGAGCACTTGGCTTACAGAAAAGAGGGAAAATGGCAAAGAATGCTATTCTGTTTCACTCAGCTGTTCCCAAAGACGTTTACCATGCCCGAGTCAAGACTAATGTAGAGCTTTACACACACCTTGATTGACTTGGCTTGGCTTTCCATGCCAAATTTCCAATCTAAAGACTGCACGAAATGATGTGGATGGGATGTGTCACATTTACTAACACAAATCCATCCCCAGCTGATGGTTCTGGAAGTCTAAGTTGGTGCAAATGACCAGGAGGGCTTCGTGAGAGGACTGGTGGCAGTAACAGAACACACAATCCCAACGTCAGGGGATGGTTTTTCCTGTGGGAATACTGGGTGTCGTTATCAGGCTTCTCCCTGGGTGCAGCTGAGTTCAGAACAGCGTACTGACAAGTGCTTAAATTGTGGAAATGCTTCTTGATGATGTGAAATACGACAAAGTTCTGAACAACTTGGGTTACAGTTTCAGCAGCTGGCATCCCAAAACTTCCTAATTGTTGAAAGCAGTGCTTCAAGCTTCTGCACTTGCTGCTTTCTCTGAGCAAAGCCCACAGCAGAGGGGAGCAGTGGTTTTGGGGGGGGCACCTGGAGGTGTGGAGCAGTGACCCATGGATGTGCCTCCCCCTGGCAGCAGCAGTGAAAGGGTTTGCTCACCTTGTTCTGGGGGGTCTGGCAGTGTATGTCCTTCTGTGAAGCGAGTCACCTTTCCCCAGCCTGTTACACTGTTGCTGTGCCCTGCTTGGGTGCCCTTTTTGCCTTTAAAAGTTTTGGGCCATTCGTTTGCCCTTCAGTTCCTTGGGAAAAATATGAAAACAGGAAAAATGGAGAAACATGAGAACAAACAAAACCCCAGCTTTTTGTGCCAGGCAACTGAATTCCCATTTCCACACAGTCAGTACTGAACAAATTCAGGTAACGCTGGCATGAATTTCAGCTGATGCTTTTTTGTTCTTTTTGTTTTGCTGAGAGCATGCTCTGCTGCAGGTAATGTTCATTTTCGATGCAGTGACATTGTGGGGTTGTTAGGCCTGTGCTGATCCACAAACCCTCCTGGTTTCCTTTGCTCTCGTGTCCCTCTCTGGGTTGCTCTCAGGAGGAGAGCGTTGCTCTGCCTGCTCAGACTACTAAATGCAAGTGTGTGTCTGCACGTCCAGCTGATGGAACTGCACAGCTCACTTGTACAGTTGCCAGATGGCTGTTTGCTTGCAGTTAATCTGGCCTGAATTTGTTTATCTGCACAAGTCTGATGGTATTTTTATAGAAAACGTGCATAGTACCTTTGAAATGGCAGCGACTGGGGAGGGAGGAGGAGCAGAGCAGGTGCAAAGCTCAGGGGAGAGATGGGTGAAGGTGTCTGCAGGTGACCTCCCTCCCCTCCGAGGGAGACCCCAGGTTTTGAGTCCTTTTGCTGCTGGAGAAGAGGAACAGGTGGCTGAGTTTTAGGCATCATTTCTCCCAGACACCACCTGCAGCAGGAAGTAGGTGTGGGGAGAGGAAACTGGTGGCTGAGGTTGCCTGCTCGCCTTCAGAGCCCCTCCTGCAGAAACAGGCTTTCAGTTTTTGGGAGGTGGCCAATTCTGCTCGTCAAACCCAGCTTCATGATAGGCAGTTCACACCCAGGCTTGCCACCTCCTGACACAAATCTGTTGTGCTATTTCACTATTTGTCCTTCGGGCTGTTAGCGGACGAGCCTGGAGGAGCATAAGTGGTTTGAAAGACTCCTTTAAAACAGTGGGGGTTTTTTGAGTTTTAAGGTTTTTGTCCTTGATTTTGCTCACTGTTAAGCTGTGGTGGTTGTGTTTTCTTTTTTGCCTTTTTTTTGTTCTCTTGTATGTATTTACACATGTTTAATGTAGGTGCAAGGTGTAGCACTGGCATGGTTTAAAGCAATAAGGCAATAACCCATTTTGTCTAGTTGAGGGCAAAACAAGTAATTCTTAAGTGTTTCACATTGACAGTGGTGGGTAACTTTTGTAAGTGACCAGTTCTAAAATTCTGTAATCTTGGAGGACTGAATAGTTTAGGTGTGAAGGAGCACTGAGTCTTTCACTTTCAGGTTATTGGTTTACTTATATAGGTCAGGCAAGCAGTACCAAAATCTGCTGCCCTGCAGCTGCCAGGTTGTTCTATGTCAGCCTGCACGGGGGGAGGTCTGTGGGACGCCTGACACCTTCAGCTTTCAAGACTGTTTAGTGCAGGACTGTCAATGTTGTCCTTTTCAATTTGTTTTTTAAAAAATGACTGATAAAACCAGAGGTAGGAATTACACCGGGTTTACCTCTGGGTGGGTTAAGAGGTGAGCTGTTACTACAGTGACTTTCAGCGTGCTGTCTGCTCTGGTTTGGTTATCCTGTGCCACGTGGTTATGGTTCATGGAAAAAGTTGCAGGTAGGTGAGGATGGAAAAGGAGGAAGACTTTGGGAGCGCTTGGTGTGCAGAGGCAGATGATGTGCTGCTGAGCAGTGAGTCACAGGGGGAAGGCACTGACGTGGCCACTGTTCCTGAGGGGTTTCAGAAAGGCACCAGGGGTGGGGGAGAGCTGTGCTGCTGGAATGAGGCTCCACTGGGAAAACAATTATGCAAGTGACCTTTGTGGAGACCTCTGTGGACTCAGGAGGCAGACCTTTGAGAGATGCCAGAGCTGCCGGTGTAAGCAGCCACCTTGGGTATCTTGTGATAAACAGACTTGTCCTTTAGACCTTGTATTTACCTAACAGGACTGTAACCACCGGGTTACAACAGCGCTCAGGTCCTGGCTGCTGAGCTGGTGCTTTTTGCCTGGAGGGTGTTGGGGGATTTGTCATTTAGGCTGGCAGGTTTTGTCCTGGCCACTATGACACACACCTCTGCTTCTGCTATCTCTCAGGATTATACAAGGATGGGAAGTGTTGGGAATCAGGCAGAATAGACAAGGGACTACGAAGACCTGAATGAGTTTTTTTGTGTTAGATTTCTGTGGGCTCTAAAGCGAAGGAATAAGATCTGGGTTTTGCAGTGGCAGAGGGTACTCACATTCAGTATGGGCATTAAGATGTGAGGTGTGTGTAAGGTGTGTTGCAGTAGGAATGGGTCCTTCCTGGTGGCTTCTAGATCCAAAATTATGGTTCAGGTTATTAATAGAATCCTAGAATGTTTTGGGTTGGAAGGGACCTTAAAAGATCATCTCATTCCAACTCCCTGCCATGGGCAGGGACACCTTCCACTATCCCAGGTTGTTCCAAGCTCTGTCCAACCCAGCTCTGGACACTTCCAGGGATGGGGCTTGACAGCAGCTTGACTGGACAACCTGTGCCAGGGCCTCTCCACCCTCGTAGTAAAGTTGTTTTTTTTTCCTAATAACTAATCTAAGCCTGCCCTATGTCAGTTTGAATCCATTCCCCTTCGTCCTGTCACTCCAAGCCCTTGTCCCAAGTCCCTCTCCAGCTCTCTTCCCTTTAGACACAGGAAGGAGCTCTGAGCTCTCCCCAGGGCCTTCTCCTCTCCAGGCTGAACACCCCTGGCTCTCTCAGGCTGTCTCCAGAGCAGGGGTGCTCCAAGCCTCTGACCATCATTGTGACCCTGCCCTGAACTCACCCCATTCCTTCAGCCACTGGTGTGAATTCAGTTTCTGTGATGTGAGTGAGCAAATCTTTAATCTGTGCCTGGAGTAACACCAGCACCTTAGCAGCTGCCTGGGAAGAGACCTTCCAGAGAGGAGCTGTGGGTGGTGATGTTTGTGCCGTGGTGCCTCCCTCCTGGTGAAGGAGGGGAGGCTGCCAGGGGTGCTCTGTGTGTGTCTGTAGGACCCCCTTGCCTCCCAGACCTGCTGCTGTCCCCCCTCCCGTGGGTGAGTGTGGGTGGGGAGTGCCTGCTCTGCTCTGGGAGCAGCTCCCAGGGCCTCCAGGACCTGGAACCTGCCTGGTGTTAATGGTGCCCTTCAGTTCCCACCTCAGAGAAGGCTGTCACCCTTGGTTCCCTAATCTCCTTCATCATCTTGTCTCCAGCTTTTAGGATGTATGTGTGTTACTGTACTCCTGTGTAACAGTGATGAGAAATCCCTGGGGCTGCTTTTCCTCCGTTTGCCTTGACAAACTCCTTTGTGTCACGCAACACTTCAGGTTCCGTTGTTATTTATTTATTTTCTAATGCAAAGCCTTTAGCATCCTACCAGCTGGGAAACGTTATTGCACAGGACAGTGTCGAAATGTACAGCTGGAATAAATTTTATAGATTAGCAAGATAACAGGCTTTGGACAAAGCAGTCAGTAAACATGAACCTGTTTTACTTGTGAGCAGGAATAGGTGTGATAGCCTTGGCATCACGTTCCACAGCTTTCTGTGCCAGTCTGCAGGATAAAAGGGCTTTAATTGCTTTTGTTTTCCAACAGGCGTATCAAAACAGTGTAATTTTTTTTTTCCCCCTTTTAATCCTAACTGTGTTCCTTGTTCTCTGCCTCTCCCTTGCAGGCTTTGAAAGAGATGCTGTATGCAGCTGTGGACCAGGCCCCTTCTATAGAAGGTAAGCAAATTGTAACCCCCAAGGTTGTGTTTTTCTTGGCACTGGGTGCTGCACATGTAGCACCTTTACTTTTCTGTCCTCAGTCCTCCTAAATTGGTAAACTTAATATCCTGATGGGGAAATGCCTGGCCTTTCACAGCCTGCATGCTATTTCTGATTGTTAGAACGCTTTGTCCTCTTTCATTGGGACAATAAATGTCTTTGTATAGTTTGAGACAGCAACAGCTGGATTCCTCTTGCTTATAAGGTCATTCAGTGGTGGAAGTGCGGTCTTCATTGCTTGAGAATAGACCTTTGTTTTCCAGTGAGAGCCAGCCACTCTGGGAGAGAGCTGTGCTGGAGAGACACTGGTTCCTGGTTTGTCACTGGTGATGAGAGCTGCAGGAGTCTCATCCTTTTGTTCTGTGTCCTCCCCTCGTGCCGTGCTGCCTCTCCTCTGAGGACATGAGTACATCTTCTTGTTTGCATGTGTTTGCTGCCTCTGACTGCTCTGGAGTATTCTAGCAAGGTGTTTGGTTTTCAGCTCGCTGCGTTTTGAATAGTTTGTTTAATTAAGTGATGATCTGTGTGAAAATTCATAGTGGAGTCTTCTGCTTTCTCTATCTTCCTTCGTTTTGTTGTCTTTGAAGTACTGAAGAGTTTTTGCCTCTGTGTTGCTTCACTCCTTACTTGCCTGTCCTTCACGTGGATTTTCAACTGCTTTATAACCTCCTTGCCTTTATTTATTTTCACTTTGATTGCAGAGTTAATTTTACTGATTTCTGAACATGGCTCTGGGCTTCTTGCATATTTATAGAGCAGGAGAACAAGTGCTGCTCCTGGTGTAGTCAGTCGTTCAACATCAGTAATGCTGGTCACTCCTCGTGTTAGGTCCTTAATTACTTTCCTTTTGTTGATTAGAACTGGGAAATGAGGTGTGACGTAGTTAATATAATGTGATCTTTTTTTTAAATTTAACTCTACTCCACCTGCTCTTTGATTGGAATTTTAAAACCAGAGCTGCAGTAATTAATAGGTTAAGAGAGTGTGTGTGGGATGGGGCAGCCTGTCCTTAAGCTCTTCAGAGGTGTATTCCAAGTGAAAACTCTGTGGAAGCAATGCTCAGGCAGGTGTAATTTTTAGGTTTAACCTGACACTTAGTAGCTCACTCAACTCATCCTGCTAATTTTGTTAAATGAATCACACTTTTCTTTAAAGTGCAGGTCCTAGAACTAGGTTTCCAAAGGTTATGGTCCTAGCATCCACAGTCTATAGGTTACCTTTGGAAAACTCAACGTACACTGGCAAAGAGGAGAGTCTTGCTTTATTATTTTGAGTAGCAAAATTGCATAAAACCCACCCACAAACCTTTTTCCCCAACAGCATAAGACTAAGAGGAACTGAAGTTTTCCATGTGGGCCAAACTGACTATATTAACTTTTAAAGACAACTTGCTAATTTTACTGAAAATCCAGTGTTATTTTTATGGGAGACGGGAGCAATTATAAGTTATATAATTATGTATATAATATATATTTATTTTCATATTATATTATTATTTTTGATATATTATTATGTGTTATATTTTATTTATTATAATATATATTTATTATTTATATAATAGATATTGTTTTGTTCCTCTCTTCTGTCCATTGGTTCATTGTTGACAGTGTGAGCAAATGGTGTCTGTGCTAATGACTCTTTGTAGGCTGATGCTGGACTGTGACTGCCTGGGTTTGGCCAGGGATATCCAGGTTTTCAAGGTGTGCTTGAGATGCTAGATGCAAAGTGTTACAGTTCAGCATTTTGATTTGTTTATTTTCAGTGCTCGTGTTGCAGTGGTGTTCTGTAATGTGCTGTGATGTTTGTGTGTAAACATATTTGGCAAAGCAAGAGGAACTGAAGAATAAAATGATAATATATTTATGCTCTTCTAAACACTGTAAGGATTTTAACTTGTGTTTCTGCCTCCTTTGATGCTTTAGAAAGCTCAGCAAAAGGAAAGCAGTGACTTAAGATGGTTTCCATCAGTAAAACAATGTTCTGCTCTTTTTTGGAGGGATTGGGTCTTTTCCTCTGTGCTGCAGAGAATATAATCCAAACTGTTTTGAACCACTCCTGTTTAAGTCTGCCTGCCTGATCCACCCTTAAGAGCAGAGCACTTACACTAATTCCTTCACCTTTCGTGCTGGAAATGGATCAAAACCATTTCTCCATCCCTGTTGCTTACATCCCTCTCTTTTTTAATCCCTTCTGCCTTTGTTCATGGAAGCTGTAGGCCAGGTTTAGTGCGAGACTGTGCACAAACTGTGCCCAAAACACTGCTCTGGTCCCTGTCAGGGGAGATGGAGTAAGCTCCTTGCATGTTGGGAGAGAATGTAGTAGGCATTGTCAGGGGCTGCCTGTTGGCCTGCAGGTTTCCAGTTTGATATGGTTTTGCAATGGATACTTCTGTGTTATTCTGAGCTTAGCACAGAAACTACAGCACAGAAACTGTGCTGCTAAACCCAGCCTCCCAGTATGAGCCTAATGTAATCTCATTTTAGACTGGTCTAACTGAAATCCATTTGCTAATTGATCTAGTTGATCACAGACATGCTGCAGAGCTCCAGAGCTGTCTTTGATTTACCTTGCATGAATTGTAAGCTAATCTTTGGATAATATACTGGATTGTGAAGATAAGGGAGTTTTGTACAGCAAAGCTGAGGCTGTTCCTGGTTCTTATTCTGCTTGGCTGGATGTGTAATCTGGCATTTGTGAATGAATTTCTTAGGTTTCTGCTGCAGGCTGCTTACTGTGACAGTCAATAAAATTTATGTATGGATAGAAATGCTTCCTATTGCTTAGCAGAATGCTGAAAGCACTTTGGAAATTCTTCAAAACAATGAAAAAAAATGCTACCCAACCAAGGCTTGTTGTAAATAGTAGGCAAGGCAGGTGATAGGTGAGCCATCCATCACTAATGACTTTCTTTGGGTTTGTATTTAGGCATTTTCAGTTTGTGGATGGGTAAACAAAGCTAACTTCAGAATGACTCTTAAGTTCTGCAAGTGCTAGTTCCTTGTGCTGCTTTGGTGGACAAAGTGCTGCTGGGAAGAGGATCTTGGCTCTAAACTGTGCAGTTTATTCTGTGGTTATGTGGTGACCCTTCCCACTGTGCTACATTGAATCACGCCTATCTGCTTTTTCCTATTCTCGGGGAATAAAGGGACTGTGATTTTAACAAAAGCCTTGTAGGTGTGGATGAGCAAACCCTATGGAGGCTGTGTGGTGGGAGGAGGTTGTTTGTGGCTGTCCCCTCACACAGCTGCAAGGTGCTGTGGCTCCCTGTGCTTCATGAGAGTCATTCCAGACCGCAGCATGTCTTTCCTGGCAGTTCCTAGCTGTACACATAGATTTCTTTAATCTGCTCAAAGATACTTTTTTTTTTTTCCCCATCCATCTGTCTCCTTTGTAATGACAGCTTTTGTATGCCAGTGTTATTCCTCCAGATGCTTCTCATCTTCTCGAGGCGCTCCCCTGGTGAAACCTGCACCGTCCTTCCACCTGAGCAACACCTGTGCTGAATTAGTGCTCAGCCTGTTAATTGAACCCCGTGCACACCACTGGGTGGGTATCAAGCTGTGCTGGGTTCCCACCTGTGGGGTGAGGCTTGCTTGGCGTTCTGGGGAGCTCTGGGGAATGCATTTGCTTTGCTGCTTGTGTTCTGCTCGGGGTGAGAGGGTGCTGCTCCCAGGGCATCACCCACGGCATCACCCAGGGCATCACCCATGGCTCCTGAGCCCCGAGGGCAGGGGGCCAGGGCAGGCACCCTTTCTGTGACCCTGAGATACCTCTGGCAAGAATCTGTGCCGATTTAGAGGTGAAACCCGAGCGCAGCTCTGTTTTTCTCTGAGGCAGAATGTGCAGTCCTGCAAAAGCACGAAATTCTGACCTCACTGGGAGCATGCTGGGTGTTTGTTTGTTTGTTTGTTTGATTCCTTGTCCTCCCGCTGCTTCCTGTCCCATGTGTCACTAAGCAGAAGAGGTTACTGGAGCACTCCTGCTCGGAGTGCTGCTGCTGATTCCTCTCGGTGAGCAGATGTGTCGGCACCTCCCCGAGCTCCTCACACTCTGCTCTTCTCGCTGAGTGCAGCTGTAAATTATTCATCCTGATTATCTGCTCCGGCGGACACAGGCCACTCCAAATATTATTTCCTAGAATATTTGCCTTCCAGGTGTTTAAATTTAACCTCCCCTTAATACTTGTGTAAACAAATGTCGCTGTTGTAATATCAGGTGGTACAAGAGTGTCCTGTTGTCTCCTCTTGTTATGGAGATTACTTAATTACTCAGTCCTGAATTCCAGTGGCACCTTTCAAACCAGGATCACACTGTTCTCTGGGGAGGGAATGGTGTAACGGGGTAGGAGTGGGGAGTATGGGTGCTCTAGGGTGCAATTCAAACCCAAAAGTAAGAGGTGGTGTTAAAGTAACACTGATTGGTAGGGGAGAAGCTTTGGTGGTGAGGGAGATGCTCTGCTGGTGCCTGTTATCTTTGTGGTCACCTCTTCACTCATGATGGATTAGGAAAGCCAGAGGTGCAAGTTTGGGGCATTCTGAGAGTGCCAGAGCTGGCAGCGTGTCCTGTGTTTTTCCACCCTTGTTTCTGCTTTCATTAGTAAAGCACTTGCCCTGTTAACTGACAGCTACACATCTTTAGTTTGGATTTATTTGTGTTACTGAATAAACAAAACAGTATTCTTTAGGGGGATAAATAATCTTGGTGAATAAGTAGGGTGTGGGGCATCACATTCTTTTTCTTTCCGAGGGAAGTTAAACTGAGCCTGACAGTTTTTGTTATATGCAGACATGCTTTGTAGGGTTGATCAAAGGCTTAAGATTTGTCTGTATATATGCAGATGTCTTCTTTTTATTTCAAAATAAACATTTATTTCCAATTGCACGAGCTTACTTTGTAGCGGGTTGAGGTTTTGTTTACATGGGAATGCTTAAGGCTTAAAAGAGTCTTCAACAGAAGTGCTGCACATCAGAAGCAGCCACAAAGAAATTAATGCTTTGTCTTTATTTCCCTGTGTTGTCACACGCCCATGAGGACATGGGGGTTGGTGTCCTACACCCCAGATGCAGGTCCTTGATTCTTGTGTAGGCTGTCATTCAGTCTGGAGGCCTCTGTATTTATAATTAGTATGTAAACTGACAAAAAAAATAAATATAATCCCATGACAGTCCTCTTCCCAGCTGGAGATCTGATGCCAGGTATTGGATTAGCTGTAGAAAAATAGGTTATTGGGCTTGTGGGAAGTGCTAGCTCCCAGAATGTGCAAGCAGTGGACAGGAGGAGAACTTGGCTGTGTACCAGCATTGAGAGAAGGAGATCATGTCTGGTTCCTCTTCCCCTGGAGCAATAAAATTTGAAAGGTAAACAGTGCATATGGTTGGAGTAGGGTCCAGAGAGAACAGCTGGATGCTCACTAAAATATTTGGAGCACAGATGCCTGTGTGAGAATGTGGAGTACTGTGTGTTCATGTAAGAGTAATTCTGCTGTCAGAAGCGGTTCAGTGCTCACAGCAATCAGCACAGAGACTGATCTGTACCAAGCCCTGCCACTCTCTGTGCCTTCAGAGCATCCTGCACCCACCCACGCTGCTGGGACAGGGCCTTGCTCTGAGGTGCTGAGCACAACCAGACTGGACTGGGCTGAACCAGGAATGAGTAATGTGGATGTGGGTAAAAGGTGGGGTTAGGCTCAGCTGGAGTCACGGCATGGAGTCAGAGAGTGGTTTGGGTTGCAAGGCACCTATAGAGGTCATCCAGTCCAGCCCTCCTGCCATGGCAGGGACACCTTCTGCTGTCCCAGGCTGCTCCAAGCCCCAGTGTCCAACCTGGCCTTGGACACTTCAAGGGATCCAGGAGCAGCCACAGCTTCTCTGGACACCCTACCCTTGCTGTGAAAAAAACATCTTCCTTATATCTAACATAAACTGACCCTCTTTCGGATGAAAACTGTTTCCCCCTGCCCTAACACAACAGGCCCTGCTAGGAAGCCTGTCCCCAGGCTGATGGTTGTGACTGGGTGACTGTGGAGACAGCCATCCAGCAGGAGGTTTGATGTCCTTGCTGCCCCATGGACCAGAGCATCTCTTGCTGTGCTCTGAGGGTGTGCTCAGGGGCTGCTGCTGTGCTTGGGCTCCTGTCCTGCCTCTGCTTGCTCTGAGCTCTTTCCCTTCTTAGAAAGTCTCCTGGGGCCAGTGGGAGCCTCCCTGGGGCTCTCAGGGTGGTGTGGGACCATGCAGGAGGTCATGGGGGCTAGGTGGTTTAGCAGGTTGATCACAGTTTCTTCATGAAGGGAGCTCGTGATTGCGGTCTATGGAAATGCTGGACTCCCTCACCCTTTCCATTTGCCCCGTGGCCAGCTCGTGGCTGATACTCATCTTCACCTGTGAGCACAAGCCTGGAAACTCGTGTTGCTGCTGAGGAAGCCTTCTGCCTTGTCCCCTGCTTTGTGGTGTGTTCTGTGTAACTCCAGCAGCAGCTCAGGCTGCTCTGACGCATCCATGTTGTGTGAAGAACTCGAGTCCTGAGTGTACTGAAGAACAGGCTCAGGGCTTAGGAACAGGCAGCTAATTGAATCATAGGATGTTCTGAGTCAGAAGGGATCCTCAAGGGTCATGGATTCCCAACTCTTATCCCTGCACAGCACCATCCCCAGGAGTCACACCGTGTGCCCGAGAGCGCTGTGCCAGGCTTCCCTGGGGAGCCTGCTCCAGTCCCCAGCCACCCTTTTCCTGACACCCAACCCTCCTCTGGCACAGCTTCAGGCCATTCCCTCCCTGTCACTGGGCACCAGAGGGCAGAGATCAGTGCCTGCCCCTCTCCTCCCCCTCCTGGGGAAGTTGCAGACTGGGATGAGTCTCTTTTCTCCAGGCTGAACAAAGCCAGAGACCTCAGCCTCTCCTCATAGGGTTCCCCTCTAGACCCTTCACCACTGCTCTGTAATTCTGTCCTGTGTCCCTTTTTCCTTTACTCCAGCATCCAATACTCCAAGTATAGAGTGCCAGGAGGTGTAGAACCCGGGGTGACCCAAGAGCTGGGTGTGAGGTGAGGGTGGAAGCTAGGCCTGGCAGTCCAGGCTGGCCCCCAGGGAAGGGCTGGCCCCAGAGGCAGGTTTTTCTGGCAGGTTTCTCTGCAAACCTTCTGCTGCAGGACGGGTGTAGGGTAACAGCAACATCGGAATTGCTCGGCCGTGCCTTCTGTTTTTCTGTTTCCCTCCTGCATTTGCTTTCCCATACATTAAGATGCCAGTCTGTGGTTAGAGGAATTAACAGTGCCTGTAATTTAGCTGGAACGTGCCAGGTCTCACGTTAATGGCCAGCAGTCGAGGGTTGGAAAGCAGACTTGCAAGGCTGGAAGATTGGCAGCCTGCACTCCTGGGAGAGCAGGGAGACATCAGACAGCACAGGGGCTGTACACATGAAGAACACTGCACATGTTTATGCAAGAGGCCAGTGTTTATTGCTTCCTTTCAAAAAAAGGCTTCACTACACGTCTTAACAGCAAGATTTAGTGTGTGTGTGTGTGTCTGAGGCAGCCTCCAGCCATTCCTTTGGCACTGTGTTGGATAGAGGTGACTTGAATTATTAGACAATTAAGATTTTTGGATGAGGCTGTAGCTACTTAGTGAATAATGCAACATGATTTAAGTTTGATTGGTTCCTCTCTCTTTAAAAATGCATGCTGTGGGCAAGGGAATGAGCAGAGTGTCCCTGGAAGGAGATCTCATTCTTCTACATCAGAGCTGCTTGTAGGATGCCTTAGAGAAATGGCCAAGCTGGCAGTGCCCAGGGAGTGGTGACATCTCTGTGTGACGTGGGGGAGGACCAAAGGCTGTCCCTCCTCCTAGAGGGCTCCTTTGTGTTCTCAATCTGCTCTAAGGCCACACCACGCAGACTTGCACAATTGGCCTCTCAACATGAGGAGGTCTGTCTCTTTGATTAAGTAATTTTAGTTACAGTTAGCAACAAGGTGGTGAAAAGTCAGCCCAGTCCTGGTGACGTGTCTTTCCTGATTTCTGAAGTAAAAATGAAAGCTAGTTGCATTATGTCACCCTGTGGTTTTGGTTTTTTTAAACACTGTGTCTGTAGCCTTAGAGCTTGACACCCTTTTTTGTAAAAGCAGGTAATGAATTAATTTTAAAATGTAATTGTGCTTTTTGTAAATACATTATCTTTAGTTACATCTTAAAACTGTAAAACTACAGCATCTTGGTTTTACAAAGCTGCTGTTAAAAAGAAATACTTCAAAAATTTTTATATTGTTCTATTTATTACATGGCCATTTAGTTATGATATTTTAGATTGTTTTTGATTTGCTGCCTTTGTTGAGTGCAGTAACCTTTTTTCCCTGAACTAGTACAGCCTAAGTGTGAAAGTCTGATCCTATAGTTCAGTTCTTTTGGGAACTGAGAAGGAGAAACCATGGAGAGGTATAATGCATATTTTACTAACCTGTGGTAGACAAGAGTACATAAAACTCCTTAGCTGTAAGGCAGCAGCACCACGAGTCAGAGCTGTCTATGTTTAACTAAAACTAACAAAGGAAACTGCATGAAAATACATAAATGTACTTTTTAAAGTGGTTTTTCTCTGTCCAGGGTGGTGACTGGGATCACAGAGGGCACAGACATCAGCGGGAGGGTGCAAAGCCTTTTTGGGCACTGACTCTTCTCGAATGGTGCACTCAGCAGCTCGACTGCCCTTCTGCAAGGGGAAAGCCTTGTTCATCTCCTAGGGGATGGAAAACCAATTTCTACTTCTTGATGAGAAGCTGTCAGGCTATTTGACTAAACAAGAGAGGCAAGGCAGTGTGGACGAGAAGAGGGGAATTGCATGCCATAACATACCAATATAAATGCAATTCATTTTGCATGTGCTATAAAGCCCCAGGCACACGTTTTGGAGGGGGAGTGAGAATTTTTTGCATGCTGAAATGCCAGCTCTAAATAGAAAAAGAGGCAAATTTGGCATCCAGACTGTGTTTATAACCTTGGTTTTATTTTTACCGTAATTGCTTTGCATGCTTTTATAAACGCTGCTGATGTCTTTGTGGGGCAGAGTGCAGAGGAGCTGCAGAGATCAGCGAGGGTGAGCTCCTAACTCGGATCTGCCTCGTCCCACGGCTGCAGGCTCCTTCTGACACTTGGCCAAGGCTGCCATTGATGCCTTAAATGGCTCCCTAGGAACAGAGCCCAGACAGGAATAAAGGAATCAAGGAGGGATTGATTGGAAAGGCCTTCAGAGGTACACTCTGGGCTCCAGAGGCTCCTGCCTCAGTGCATCCCAACATGGACAAGGACAGCTCCCGAGTTCTTCCCACTTGGATCTCAGCATCAATTCCCCAAGCAGAAGCCAGGCAAGGATGGAATTTGCCCAAGCTTGCCCCCCTGTCCCCAAGATTGTGGTTTGCAGTTGTTGGGCCCAGGAGGGTCTGGGTGTCCTTGGAGAGCTGGAGAGGCTTTGTTGTGTGTGTGTGAGCATGAGAGAACAGCACTGAACGAGCTCCAGGGAACTGCAGAGTGACACTGGGCAGGGCAGGGCTGGGAACACAGAAAAGTTAAAACTTAAGGCATCACTATTCTGGAACCTCCTTGCTGGGATCCCATCCCTGCACAGCTCTGCCAAGGCAGAGAGCTCAGTGCTAACCTCTCTGCTTCTCAGTCCTGTCGTGGGCCAGCTGTAGGGGGAAAATGGGCACTGCTGGTCTAAAGCCCCATTTTTCATTGTTGTTCTCTCCTGTTCCAGCTGATTGATAAATATAGGGGTTTGTTATGAATGTCTTTGTTTTTAATGCTGTGTGTCAGGGCATCAGCAGCTTGTGTGGTGTGGTTGCTAACAGTGAACCCAGGTCCTTTATGGGCTCAGCTGTAGGAGTGAGTCACAGGCGAGGCAGTTAAATGGGGTAATAATGAGCAGAATTGGCTGATGGACCCATAAAGTGAATTCTGTAAATAGCTTAATGGGATTTGGCTTGTACTTCAGTGTTTTGGTGTGACTTTGTCTTCCTTAATCAGAAGTAGCAATCAGAAAGCAAGGAGAGAAATAATCTGAGAGCCTGATATGGCATTCCATGTTATTTCCTGGTCCTTGAGCTCTGCAGCAGTCCAAGGCAAAGGTTCACTTTCTCCCCTGCCCAGCCACAGCAGAAAACACAGCTCCATTAGAAGCCTGGGTCAAGGCTTGGCTCTGCCTGCACCTTGGGGAACACAGGAAAACAACTTTTGGAAGTTTCATGTGCTGGTGAAGCCTTCAGGAGATTACAGTTCACTGTCATCTAGAGGCAAGAAAGCATCTAGAGGACGAAGGAGAGGGAAAAATCAAAATACCTTTTTCTTGTCTGTGATCAAACTGGATTAAATCGTGCTCACAGGTGATAATTGTGCATATAGAGATTGCATTTTGGGTGCTGTAGGTGATCTTGACACGACAGCGGATTTGATTAATATGACATCAATAAGACTTGTTTATTAAAACTTCATGTTTCAAAGGATAAACCAGTAAAATATAGATGGTGAATGAAATTTTGAGCAGTTGGAGGCAGAGAGGATAGAGACAGGATGCTGAGCCTGAAGTGCTCGCCACACCTGATGAGCCCCATCTGCTGTCCTGATCCTGCTGAAAAGTGACTGCTGGTTCTGGTCAGCACTTCAGACCCTGCAAAGATACCCCATGCATCAGGTGTGAGCTTTAGCAATCTATCAGCCACAGGGAGCCTGCCACAGCTTTATTGCTGTTCTCTTCAGCACATGTCCTTTTTGTGGGGAGGCCTCGCAAAGGCAAGGCCCGAGGAGGGCGGTGAGCAGAGAAGGGGAGTGTTCATCTGTGTGCAGCCAGCCTGCCAGGAGCTGGCCAGGGCTCCAGTTCTGCTGCCTGGCTCACATTTCCATGGGCATGAGGGCATGTTCTCCCCCAGCTCTGCCTTTGGCTCTGGTGTTATCTGCACCCACGTCTTCTTGGAGGGGAGGATTAATTTGCTGCCGATGGCGTTAAATAGGACTTGGAACTCAAGCCTCAAAGGCTCCAAAAGTCCTGACAAAAGAGCTTTCAAATCTTCCCCTCCCATTTGAGAGATCCAAGTGCAGCTGAGCTCGAATGGATGTGCACCAGTTTCCCTTTCATTTCCCTCTGCTTTAGCTCCTCCCGGGTCAGTCCTAGGCACTGCTCTCGGCAGGTTGGGCAGGGTCCATGTGGTGGTGACAGAGATGGAGCACATGTTCCTCCAGCTCAGGAGGAATCCAGCACTGGAAGGTGCTTGATCTGGGCTTGGACCTGCCTCAGCACAAATCCAAGTAATGAATTAGTCATCAGACAGAGAATTCATTTCCCTGGGGCCATGGGGAGGGAGGCTGGTACAGCCCAGCTGTCAGTCAGGGGCTGCTGGTGCAGGAGCTCTTCACCAGCTGAGAAGGTTACCCCTACTCTTGGTAATATAATATGTTAGGGCTCAGTTGCCCAATCCTTTAGTTTGGTATTTCAGCAGTGACACGAGTCCTTCACAGTGAGTGCTTAAAGGCTCTGGTCTCTTCCCCTAACCTACAGGGGTGTGTTAGCTGGCTGTTGGGAAACTAGAGGCAGCAAACATTAATTGTAGCAACTCTGCTGTCCTCTACCTGTGATGGAATTTTATTGAGTCCTTTTTGTGTGGTCAGCAAGGCATGCCAGAGGGTTTTGCCATCTCCATCCATTCTGGGAGTGATTTCATGGTTGCTGAGGTATATGGGTGACAGTGGGGCGAGTCTGGGAAGAGATGTTTCTGCTCTGTCACCCTCTTACAACCTTGGCCTCAATTCTCATTTTGTTTTTGTTTATTTTTCCTCTCTTGTTTTGCGTTCAGCAGTAGCATGTGGCTCGTGGAGGCTGGTCTCATGTGTGATAATTATTTTCTGAGATGTTTGGAAGCTTTATCAAGTAAGGAAGAGGAATTGCAGCATCGTGTGCTGTTCTGTACATAATTAGTTGAGTGGCTATTTGAGATTTTCACTTGTGTGCAGGTTTCAGTGTTCAGTGTGGTTATAAAAGGCTTGTGTCGTTGTTGTTTTCCTGCCTCGTGGGTTTCCCCAGCAGAACTCCCATCCTCTGGGGAGTTGCTGTTATGGCTCCTGGCCAAACTCTCAATTTTTCTGTTACCCTTGCTGGACAAGCACCACATGCAGTAGCAGATAAATGAATGACTCTCTGCTGCAGCAAGGGGAGGTGGCACAAGAACTTCAAGATAATGGTTGTTACTGTGGGCTCTCAAACTTATTTCTTCTTTTTTTTTTTTTTTTAAATATTGAATAGGACCTTCCAAGTTTTAGCTTGCCTTCATTTTCTGGTACCCAAAGGGCTTTGTTTTTGTTATACTGAATTGTGTTGGAAGTGCAAAATTAAAATATTGCAGGGGGATTTATTCTGTGAATTGCAAGAAGGTGGGATTTCTATGAAACTTTTTACTTGCACTCTTTTCTCTGAATATTTTGCAGTTACTTCAGCCAAGGTGATGTTGGAGTTTGGGAATGGTCTTCTTGTGGGAGCATAGTCTGGAGAATGAAATGTTCAGTTTCTGGTGCTGTAATGTTGCTGTATCATCACTTTATTCTAATTGCAGGAGATCCACTTGAAATAAACTTAATTATTAAAAAAAAAAAAGAGGGGGAAGAAGTTTAGATGTAGTGCTAACTTCACAACTTCCTTAAGTTCTTTTGCAAATGTCTACCAGACCTTGTGATTCTGCTGTTGTGAGATTTTTAAATAGGGGAAGTAAAGCCAAACCTCTCAGCATAATATCTGAGGTCAGTACAGGTTTTCATCTTTTAGGAGTTCCTTGTAACTGCAACCCAGAGAGGTGGTATTGTTTTAATTAATTATATTTTGTCAGTACAGGTTTTCATCTTTTAGGAGTTCCTTGTAACTGCAACCCAGAGAGGTGGTATTGTTTTAATTAATTATATTTTGTCAGAGAAAAATAATTAGCTGTTACAGAATGGAGAAAACTGCCACTGTGAGTTCTCTTCCCATTCTTGCCTTTACTTTTTCCAGTCCATTGGCTAGGCTAAGGCAATACATCTTGGGCTGCTTGGGAACTGGTGTTTTGCCATTCTGTGTTTTTCCAATTTAAGTTTATTTACAGAAATTAGCAAAAATAAGGAAGTGCTTCACGTGCAATGCTTAGTTGCTGGAGTGTCATGTGTGGTCAGAGTCATGGTCATAGGTCACTTCCCTATTTAAGGCACTGGATACAGATTTGGGTTGGGTCATCATTCAGATTTTACTCCTTCAAGCCTGACATTGTTGATATTTTTTAATCCTGAGTCCCACCTCTGGATGTTTGGTCTGACTCCAGCTGTGCTGTGCTGGAAGCGAGTGCAGCTCCTTTGCACTTGGATTGCACAGCACCAATCCTTTCTGTTTTGCTTAACGTGAGCTTCCTTGGAAAGTTGATTTATCTAGACCTTCAGTTTCCCTCCTTGGAGGGCGACAGGAGGTTATTTGAACTGAAAGCAAAGGCTGGAATAGCTATTTGAAATCCAAACAAAGCAGGGAGTGTGCCAGCCGAGAGCCAGCTCGCTCCCTTGTATCCAGCACACCACGCCTGGGGGATTGTTCTGGTCCCCACTTGGGTCCCAAAGCCTTCTGCCTGTTTGGGGGGATTGTTTTGGTGGTGGTGTTATAAATGAAGTTCTGTATGTCTAATTCAATAAACAACCAAATTAAAATTTTGTAACAATTTTAATTAAGTAACGGTTTTATATAAAATTGATGCAATCAAATAGATATGGAACATGCAAAAATTTTGGCAGTGTAGTGCTAATTTTAGTTAAGTATGGTTAAAAGTCATATTAGCAGCAATTGTAATTGAGAGTATTAGGTATAACTGAGGTTCTTGATAAAGCATGAGCAAAACCGAGCGGGGTACGTGAGGGTGGGGAGGAAGGTCCCCAGTTGGGTGCCAAAGGCTGTGGCTGTTTTGGGGCATTGTTTTGGTGGTGTGGCTGTTTTGGTGGTGGGGAGGAAGGTCCCCAGTTGGGTGCCTGTGGCTATTTCTGAGGAGAAGGAGGCAGAACCCACCCACCTCTGCCCAACGACCTTCAATTCATCTCCTGGGCTTCCCTTCAGCGCGTGGGAGAAAAACTCTCTGTGCAGATCCTAATAGGAAATGGCCTATTTAATGAGCGTGCTGCACATCTATTTATTTACAGCTACTCTTGGTCTGTAATTAAGGAAGGCAGCTCTGTGCCTGGTGCTCACTTCCAGGCTGGGAGCTGCACGGGATGAGTGACTGCACCTGAGTGCTCCAAACCAGTGCTCCTGCAGCTGGGAGGATTGGGCTGCCCCTGCAGAGTTAAACTGGTGAGCAGGGGATAAACACAGCTCTGAAGCAGGCCTGCCTGGTCTGACAGGCTTTGCTGTCTACAGGATAGTGGGAATAATTTGGTTTGGGTTTTTATATATATATATACATATATATTTTTTTTTTAACAGAGGTGTTCTTTCTTTCTCGTGGAATATTTGCTCTTCAAAGCCCAAACACAACTGGGTTACCACAGATGGAAGGCTGCATTCCACATGCAGTGCAAAGGTTATCTTCATCAAGCTGTAAGAAATGCAGGGCAGCCTTTGTGGGTGTGGGTTTTCCAAACACTTTTCCTATAAAGAGGGTTTAATAGTCTGAATTAAAACCTGCACGGAGACTCTTGTGTCTGTCCTAAAAAGGAGCATATTTATCCCAGACATGGAGAAGAACAGGAAACTAGCAATATGTCATGGATTACTCCTGCCTTTTGGGCTCTGGGTGAGAAGTCAGGTTGTCTTTTCCCCCCCATACACTTTTTCAGTTCACCAGATATTCCCACCTAAATGGCATTTCTTTAGGTAGCTCTATTCAAAAGCAGTTTCTTTGTTTTCTCTTTAATACTACTTTTTATTCCTCCAAAGTGCACCTCTATGCATAGTAAGTACTTGATAATGAGCCCATATAATCATCTTTATGTAAAAGGAAATAGCTTTTAGAAGAAATATATTCTTTCAGGTTCTGCACTTAAAATTATTTTCAAAAACCTAATTTTCGTTGGTTGAATTGAAGTTTATGCAACTCTTAAAGTTTCGGTGACCCATTAAGTCATAAAATAAATAAATGAACAGCACAGACTTTGATCCAGTGGTTTTGGAATTCTGTCTGTGGGATTGCCACTGTCCCTGTCCAGAAGGAGCCAGTGCAAGAACTAAACTTGCTGCTGTGAGCTGTGGCCTCCTCCTCGTGATCAGAGAGCTTCTTGTCTCCTCTCCTTCACTGTTGTTTTATTTCAGGTTAGAAACCAGTAAAAAGTCAGAGTTCCCTGTTAAATCAAGACTAGAAATATGTCAACGTGTCTACTACAGTCTGTTTCCAGTTACTGCTCCTGTCAAATTGGTTACATTCACAAAGTACAAGTAGCATTTGTGATATGGGAGTGCTTTTAAAGGCAGATTTGGTGTAATAGCTTTTTCTTGTAGTTTCGTTTTTATTATGGCTTTCTTCTTACTGCACAGCGAGGAATTTTACGTCTGGAATAGGATTTGGTGTCTGATCCTTTGACAAGCTGATTTTGGGTCTGGCTGTGTCTTGTTTTTATCGATTACAACATTTCTATTCTTTGGGTGCCTAATTTAGTATCTAGTGACTGAAGACCCTTGTGTATTCTGTAAAATCTCAGTGTGAGTGTTTGAACTTGGATTGTGTGCTGCTGTTGGGGAGTGGAGGAGGAGGAGGAAGAAGAAGCAGAAAACTGTGGTTTGCTTTCTGGGCAAGGAGCGAATTCCTGCAGAAGGCATGGCCATGCTGGGCTTGGGGGAAACCCAACGCTGATGGTCCTGAGCTGTTTCACTCCTTGTGTTTGCTAAATCTTGTAAAATTGTTGGAACTGTGACTCACTTTCTCACAGAGGAGAGTAAGATAACGTGAGTAGCCCAGAGCCTTTACTGCTCTCTGCTGTGTTGTGGATATATGACATCTTTTCCTTGGCATTGTTAAAACAGACCTGCCAGACTACCTCAAAGGTCTCTCGACTTGCTTATCTCCTATGGAAGACTCAGTTCTGGCAATGAGGTCTGTCCTGCCTTGCCCCTGAAGCCAAATTAGCTGGTTTGGTGCATGGGCTGCTTCTTGTATCGTTTTTTGTGGAATTTTATGGAAGTAGTGTTGGAAGCGTGGGCATGGCTCCGCAGGATTAGGAGGGCAGGCTTTGATGTGTGCCTCGCTGGACACCATCATCCTGCTCCCACTGCCTCCAGGTGAAGGCCCCTGAAGGAGCACACCAGTGTTTTCCTAGAAACCACGAGCAGTGCAGACCAAGGCTGCAGGAAGTGGCTTGTGATGCTGGTCACGACCGAGAAGCACAAAGAGATTTGATGGTGGCTCCTGAGTGGAGCTTGTTCTTGTATTTTTTGTGCTTCAAAACCTCCTTCTGTGGCACTTGTTCAGTTAAGCTGCTGGGTGATTTCTGTTTTCCACGAGCTGCACTCTCCTGAGCTTTTCCCTTTGTGGTTTTTTTCCCTTGAAATTATCCTTTCAGTGCAGTGATTGGACTAATTTAGTTTTGTGAGCATCTTATGCCAGTCACTCCTGTTCCAGCTGTGAGCACAGCCTCCTCAATAACAGCCAGATTGCACCTCATCCCCAGATCCACTGCTGTGGCTGGTCCTGGTGTCAAAATTTACTTATAATGAACTTCATTTTAATTTTCCCTAGCAGTTGGTGCTGGCAGAGAGCGAGGATCTGGTGTTCTGATTAGGGATGGCAGGAGGGAGTTTGTCCTCTGCCGCCTCCTGCTCTGCATCGCCCGTCAGCAGTGCTGTGAGACCTGCAGGTTTTGCATCTCCTGCTCTCCCGTGGGCCTGATGGAATTCCAGACCTTGCACTGCGCATTAGCATTTTAATTTTATATATTTAACCTGTTTAAGGTTCCACTTTACATCTTTCAGGCGTTTTGTGTTGGGGGAGAGGTGGTGTGTGTTTGATTTGGGCTCCGTGGTTAGCTTTAATCAGCAGTGTGGCATTAAGAACTTCATCAGAGTAGAAGCTTGAGGATTCAAAAAGAATCTGTGACTTCTCTCTGCTCTTGCTGTTTGTGTATGAAAGTGTGTTGGAGCGTTCCCTGGTGATGCTGGTACTTCATTTGAATAACTTGGAAGTGTGGTTTCTTATAATGAGTATATTTATTCTGTGGAAGAAAATTTAATCATCTAGATTTTTTTTTTTCATTACTTCCTCACACCTAGTTGGAAATTCATGAAACCTGGTTGAGTTTCCAGGACCCTTAAGGACTTGTAATGTTGAAATCATTCATTAACTGTTCTAATTATGTGACTTCTAAGGCATGCCTGGGTGCTTCAGGGCAAGTAGATACACTGACAAATACATGATACCTGGCCTAAATTGCAGAAGCAGGGAATCATTAAGGTTGGAAAAGACCCCTGAGATCCCCGAGTGGAACTGTGAATCATGTTCACCTCTAAGCTGTGTCCCCAGGTGCCACATCCACATGTTTTGTGAGCACTTCCAGTGGTGGTGATTCCAGCACTTCCCAGCCTGTTCCAAAGCCTGGCCACCCTTTCAGTGAAGAAGTTTTTCGTAATTTCCGATCTAAACCTCCTCTGGTTCAGCCTTTTCCTCCTGTGCTGTCCCTTGTGAGCTGGTAGGAGGGACTGACTGAGAAGAGAAATGAAGGCTTCCCTTTAAATGCATCATGTGACTGTTAAAAATGTTAGGGGGAAAAAAAAAAGAAGAACAAAATACAGTGATAGGTCAGATGGTGATACATGGGCAGTGTGCATGGATATTTTTATTTGTCAGATACTTATTCCAAGGGCTAAAAGACTTGGCACAGGATTTTCTCCTAACTGTTAATGGGGGATTTGGTTTGTTGGTGTTCTGTTGTTAAAATCAGTAGAGCCAGTCTTTAAGAATATTTTTTTTTTTACACCTACAAAGGCCAAAATCTTTTCCCAGTCAAGCAAACAGATCTGTATTTTCCTGCGACTGATGTAGGCTGATAGGGGTGGCATTTGAAATTCAAACTGCAGGCAGCTTCTGACATCTCTGCTGCAGGTGGCTTCTCTGAGGTGGACGTGTAGATAAGGCTGCCATGTCGGCCTCTTTCAGCATTTAATGTCAGAAAGGTGAGCTAAAATGGGTTCATGTTATTGATGTGGGTAAGTTGGAGCAGTGATAGTAGGAGGGGGTAATTTGTTAATGTGTATTTTAAAGAGCCATCAACCCGAGTCTTTGCATTCAGGAGGGGTAAAACATCAGCAGCTGGAAACAAGAATAACAGAAGTTTAAGTTTTTCAGGGTGGAAGAGAAGCAGTTTGTGTAACAAAAGCCATAATGTCAGGAGCAGAGAAAAACCAGCTTCTTGGGAGAAGTTGCCTCTGCTGGTTTGCCTTGGTCATCCCACAAGAGTGTGGCTGCTCCTGGAGTACATTCTCTCAGCCGTGGGTGGTGAGCAGCTTCACCTGGGCTTTGTCACCCAGCGCTGAAA
Source organism: Erpornis zantholeuca (assembly GCA_013400515.1). NCBI lineage: Eukaryota > Metazoa > Chordata > Aves > Passeriformes > Timaliidae > Erpornis > Erpornis zantholeuca. The sequence continues at coordinate 836,911 of VZTN01027632.1, forward strand.
GAAGGGCACGCTGGCACCACAGAGCTGGCTCAGATCTGCCCAGATGGAGTTCTAGTGTCTGTTAAAAATTAATTGTAGCATCAAGCACGTCTCTGAAGTGCCTGTTGGAAGGCTGCCTTTTGTGTCTGAGTGAGGAGGGAGAAGTTATCTTCTCGATACGGCTGTAAGCTGAAAATAAACCTAAAAGTAATTTTCTGTTACTGCATCTGGAAGTGATCATTTGGAGCTGGAGTGCTTCACAGGGAGTATCAGAACCAGTCCTGCTAGAATTAGTAGGAAATTGGAGCTTTACAAGCAGATCAGATCCGAGGACTGAACACGGCACCACCACCACACTCGTGCCTTGTGCTCCTGTTGCTTTCCTCCCCCTTGCCACCCTGGGACAGGGAAGTCCCCAGTGGCATTTCTGACACAGGCAGAGTGTTCCTAGGAAAAAGGGCACTGCTGGGGGCTGCAGGGCTCTGGAGGCAGAGCTGTGGTGGCTCAGTAACCAGGGGATACAGAACAATGCAGAGAGGTATGTGCAGCACAGCACACGTTCTCCAGCTGTAGGCAAGAACTGGTTGTCTTGCATTTCCTTTAGAGGAACAATCAGGCTTGTTAAGATGATTAATTAATGCAGTTTTCAGCCATTAATCTTTCCAAAGACCAATATATGTAGCCTGCAGTAAAATCCATTAACATGCTGTGACCCTGTGCTAATTGTTTAACTCCTGCTCTGTGAGCAGCTCAGTACAGAGGCAGATGCACATGGAGGGCAGTGGGGTAAGAATGGCTCTCTCACCAAGGAAAATATTTAATTATTGATAAAACTCAACAATGCTGGCTCTCTCGCTCTTTGGTTGTTGACTGACTTGAGCAGAGTGTGCCATTAATGGTATTAAAGCTGTTAAGTAGGAGGGGGGAAGACATGATATGGAAAGGGGAAAGTCAGTGCTGCATCATCATCATGTATAACCTTGGCCCCGTGTGAGATTGATCCATACGAGAACTCATTTGAAACTTGTTTCTTTAAGAACTATTTGTCACACAGCTCACTGGGTTTGGAAAATAAAGATGAGGGAAAAACGAGCACAGTCAATGTTTCAGATGAGCCGTGGGTGTCATGTGGCCCTGATCTGAGTGACTCCAGTACAGTGGAAACAAGTGCCCAGCTGGACTTGCTAGCTGAAGGCAATCTTTCAAAACCTAGGCAAAATGTTAGTGAGAGCTACAGACAAAGAAATTTTTTAGAACCTCTTTTCCACCACTCTTTTACAGGAGTAATATGAATACCTACTTAAAGTAAAAACGAAATGTGCCTAAAAGGATAGACAGTGCTTGAACTGTGTCATACTGAAGGTTAAGATGCTGACAGTTTGGTCACTGCAGAGACCAAAATATTGATGGAAGGCAATGCTGATCTCCAGAATGATGAGTAGGATCCCATGCAGTTATGGTTAGAGAAGTATGTGATTATCTGCATGTTCCTAATTGTGTCAAAAGTGGTTGTTTACATCTTGTTAAATTGATGTTTCTTGTTTAAACCTGCAGGGTATTCTTGATGCTGTTCAGTTGATTGTAGAAACTTAATTGGGGGAAAAAGACTTCTGGCAACATTTACAGTCTCAGTATATTTTCATTTGAGTCAATTGAGAGCAAGACATCGACCTTTTCTTATAAAAAAATCCATGGGAACTCAAGATTCAGCTAAAAAATAAAACAACCACCAAACCCTCGCTGTTATAACATGTCAGGTTGAGACAAAAGAATATGATCTGTAGATTAACTTTTTAAAATCCTTTACTGTGGGAAGGCTTTGTTTTGCAGCAGGTGCTATTTAGGGTGTGCAGTAGTGGTGGATTCCTGTTAGAGCAGTGGCAAAGCTCTGAGTTACTTCAGGACTCAATAAATCTCTCCTCAAAGTACAGTAAGTGCTTGGACATCCACGAGGGCAGAGATCTGCTCCTGCCAGCCTGGTGCTGCTTTACAATACTCTGTTTGAAACTCTCTGATGTTCCTGGGATGCTTTTGGTCTCTGCAACTTCCAGGAAACTTTTAAAAACTTCCTTACACAGCTCCAGCTTCAATGGATATTAAATATCATTTGTCCCATGCAAGCCACCCGTTATCTGTTTTGGCAGCCTTCTGATAGCAGCATTCAAAGAAAGAAAAATGCTTCCCTCAGTCCTGGGCTTTTTTTTTTTTTTGCTTTACTGTCTTCAAACAAGTTAATTTTGTGATGTTCATCCATTTGCCCAAGTTTCTTATCTCTGCAATCCAGGCTTGAGGATTCACTTGCAGACCTGGTGTTTTGGGATGTGGAGGGGATGGGTTCGAGGGTTAGAAGTAGTGTTATCTCAATTACTGGCTACTTCTGCATTCCTTCCATTAATCTTTGTTACTACTGTAAAACTGCTTAAAACTATGCATTTTAACAGACTGAAGCGTGGAAATTGAGTTTTGTGCTGTCACAAAATGCTGCCATTGCTGTGCCACTTGAATCCCTCTGAAGAGTGGGGTTTTGGTATTGTGAGCTGTAAGCAAATCTGATGGTTGGGCTCTTTGGACCTCTGCAGCTGTGGCTCAGCTTACCCAGTCCCAGTTTCACCCTGTGCTGGCATTTCTCCACCCCTGGAATGTGGGAACACAGGGGGAGAGTACTCCTAGGAGAATAAATTCCTGGTGAGACCCCCCCAGAACGTGCTACTCAGTTGTAGGAGGGAAGTGCATGTTCATTAGATATATTTAATAATATAAATATTGCTAATTCCAGGGCTCCCTTTCCTCAAATCACTGGTTTCCTATGGCTTTTAGGCAAGCTGATTATAAACTGGGTCTGGTGGAAAGAAAGCTGATCTCTCCAGGGTTCCACCAGCTCTGCTCTGGCCCCAGAGCGTGGCCCAGCAAATGGGGAGGGTTTTGTCTTAGGAGCACTCTTGCAGCCAGAGTGAGCTTTTTGGAGCCCCTGAGAAGAGGATGTCAGGCCTTTCAGGGTGCTTGCAGGTAGGCATGAAACAATGGAGGTTTCTATTAGTGTTGTGGGCAGTTTTTTGGCAGAAGCCCTCCGAGGTACTTGGCTGGTGCTAAGCTTCTGTTGTACATTCACAACTTGAACTCCTCACTTGTCATGTAATTTGAGAGGAAGGAGAAGAGTGGAGTGGATGGCAGCCTGAAAGGTTTGGTGTGGCATAAAAAAAAATAAAATTGTTTGGCTTCCATGAAAATGTTCTTTGAGGAATGCACAGACTCTTTCCCAGCCCAGAAAAATGTGGGATTTTTTCCATACTTTGCACAATTACAACTGAGGGGACTTTGTTCTTGCTTCAAAAACATGACTTGTATTGGCAACAGAGCCCAGGAATCTCTAACTTTCTTAAAGTTTGGACCATGTGAGAATTCTCTGTGATAAAACAGTAAAACTGTTAATTTTCTACTAGCAGTTGAGTCATCTTTCACTGAAAGATGAGTTTAAAATAACCAAAAACCTTGCTCAAAGGGGACTATTTGGTCATAGGTCTGGTGCTGGCAGACCCACAGGCTTTTCATCACATGAGAGCTTGGGACTTATTATTTAGTGCAGTTTCAAACACAAGGAACTTTAAATCTAAATTTGATTCCTACATAGAAATTAGACATCTTTAGAAGCTGGAATGTATTCTCACAACAACTTTCATCTTATTTTAGATTAACATCTCCTTAGGTCACTCCTCTTTCTGTTTTGAAGCTCACACTGCCACAACATCATAATTAAATGGGATGCTTTTTCTAACTTTAACATGTATTGTTTGATGGGTTTTTTTGAGACATCAGAAACTGGAATAGCTTAAATTAGAATGGTGAGAGAAAAGCAGATTGCTATTCATTGAAAAATAGAGGGCATCAAAGCAGTGTTTATTTCACTTTTATAGCTGGTGATTTGTTTCAGGACCGTGTCTGTGAGCAATCAGCTGCTGTATCTATCTGTAGTCAAGTTGGAGAAAGCTGCTGACATGATCTCCAGTTAATCTTTGTGCTCATTTGAGACTCAAGAGCTGCTGAAATAATGAGAACATATCCTCTCTCCTGTAACATTTTCAGTCGTGGGTTTTCAGCATACATCCAGGGTTGCACAAGGTGCTGAAATCTCCTGACTCTCTTTAGGCAGAACCTCTCGACTTGGCTGATCATTGGGGTCGGGTGGGTAATGCAAGACAGCTTGAAATGTATTTCTGTCAAAAAGGATCCTTTGAGAATTGGTCTGTTCCAGCCTACAGTGCCTGAATAGTTCTGCTGCTTGAGGGGTCTTCTCTGGTGATCAGCAAAGCACCTTCTTCAGTGACTTCTAGAAAACCAAGAAACAATTGTGCCAAGCACTGTCACAGTACCAGAAGTGTCCTTGCCTCAGCTATCCTGCCTGGGGGGAAAGCAGCTACTCTAGGTGGGAAATACTGATGTTAGCTGCAGTGAAAGAAAGGGGAGAGGGGACAGCCTGTGCTGTGCCATGAAGATCTACCCTACACTTCAATTCTGCCATTTTTGAGATTCTTTCATAGCAGTAAGACCCCATGGATCTGAAAAGGAATAGACAAGAATTCCTCTCAACTCTTGGCACTCCTTTGTTCAGACTTTGTAAAAAGCTTTGGGTTGTTTTGCTGGAGGTTCAGCACTTCACATTTCTCAGGTAAGGAGCTGAAATGTGTTCTGGGGCCTTGATATCTTATTTTAGCACACTGGCTTGGTCACCAGCCCTGCTCTCCGATAGCCCTAGTCCATCATGGAAACCTGCCTGACTCATGGCTCTCAGCTCTGCTGGCTTGTCATGGAGGATTATTTCCACTTGCCCGTGGATGTGGTGCCTTATGCTGCCTCTCCTGAGCTGCAGTGGCTCTGGAGGTCTGGTTAGCAAGCCCGAGTGACTGGCTGGGCTGATGGCTCTGAATTGCTCATGTACCTGGGCTGCAGCTCTTGCTGTCTCTGTGGGTGTGGGTGGCCTTCCCTGTGCTGTCACACCATGCACTGTGTGTGTTTGAATCTGGCCATTTACCCATTACTCTGCAGCTTCTAAATATTGATGGCTTACTGCACAACTCTTAAAAACCCCCAAAAAATCCCTGTTTGGGGAGTGAGCTCTTTCCTGAGCTCTGGAACTGAGCTTTTTTTTTTTTTCCTCCCACATTTCTCAAGTGGTGATTTTGGTGTCTGAGAGCAATGCAAGCTCAGACCCAAGTTTTTTCTTTACAGGTGCCTTTAAGGCAGAAACTTGTCTGAACAGGCTTCCAGGGAGTTTTATTCTACCTACTTCCTTGTCTTATTTGAGGAAGGTGCTGATGAAACTTTGGGGCAAGGGCTGAGACAGGTATCACTGGAAGGCAGATGTGCAGAAACTGGGCTGGAATGGTCACACATCCTGGGTGTAAGCCCAGTCTCACTGAGGCCCTGGAACAGCTGATTTGTTCAGTATCCACACAGAGTCTTATCTTCAGATGTGTCTGCCTTGGTGTTACCTACACCCACTGCTAATTGCTGCACTGATTGATTTCCAGCAGCACAGAGAGCTGAAGCAGCTTCATTAGCAAGGAAATGGGTTCTGAAATGGGGACTTCTGAGGGTTCAGCACTGCTCACCAGCTGCAGATTTCCCCACGGAGATGTCACCCGTGGTACCAGGGGTGTTGTGTCTTAGTGACAATCACTCAGTGAGGTTTGGGGTGGTCAAAAGGAGAACTCATTTGGAGAAATCTGCCCAATGAGGGTTTCTCCAGAAAGATCCTGATTTTATTTTTTTACATAGCAGATGATTCTGTAACATATTTCTGCAAACATTTATTTTTCAGGGCTAACATAATATAAATAACATAATAACTTTAAACTTCATGAAGTGGAGCTTGGATTATTCTGCAAAGTTGATTTTCTTTCTTGATTTTCCTAAGAGGAGGCCTCTGAGATAGAGAATCAAGACACTTTGAGGGAGGCCTATTAGGCCTATTAGATGAAGTTTTCCATCTCCTCCATTTATTTTCTCTTCGGAGTTTTCTTTATTCTTTATTTTTCTTGTTCTAACCTTACAGATGCTCTCAGAGAATAAAAGTACCTGTGTTTTACAAGGGGAATTCTTTCCTTAAAGAGCTGACACAGATGAGTGAGCATCACCCAGATTTGTCTCCTGCTTTCATGTCCTTTCCTGATGGGTCACTGGAGCCTGACCTCACTTATGCTGGGCACTCGTGCTGTTAGAAACACAGAACAGAGGGATCTGAGGCAGCAGTGCATTCTCCAGGGAACTGGGGTGACTTGGAGGATGAAACAGGATTTGGGTACAAGGCTGTGGCTTTCTTTAAACACAACATCTAGGCATAAAATAGCACTAGCAGTCAGGATTTGAAAACAATTAGCTCAGGAGAAGAGTAAAGAACAAATAACTCATAGAGACTTTGCTTAAGCAGATTAGTCAAACATTTGTAGGCACTTTCCTCCTTTTTTGAGTGCTGGCTGTTAGTTCTGGCATGACTCCTTGACACAGTGACCCTCAGGCCAGACCTGAGTCTGATGGAGCTGTGAGTGTGCCTCAGGTGGGGGTGAGGAAGCACTGCCAGCTCCTCAGGTGTGGGTGTTGCAGGTAGCAGCCCTGCCCCACACGAGGGAAGGTCAGCGAGCGAGACCTGCACTAAAGCAGCACAAAGTGATGTGCATGTCAGGATGGGCATCCAGGGTGAAAACTCAGAACTGTTTTACTAAACTGTGGGTTCGTGTGCAGTGCAGCACAATTATTAGTGTGACAGTGCAGCATGTTAAGGAGACTTGCAGCTTTCCCCCCAGTTTTGCTGGGGTTTCTGACAGCATTTCTGAACTGATGCCCTGAGACCAGAGGCTGTCAGAAAGTTGCTGGTGGGGAGCAGCCTCTCCTGGCTTGGAGGAGTTCTTGTTCTTACTGCCTGAGGATATCTAGCTGGTGCTGCAAAACTCTACATGGTATTTTGTAGTTGTTACCCCTTAGAAGTTGCTGTCCGTCCGTGGAGATACACAGACTTTGTTTTTTTCTAAAGATCCTCTAGGAACCAGGTTACCATGAATAATAATAAATGCAGTATTCCAACCAAGAACTGCTTGTTGGGCAGTATCGAACTGTCTTGTCTTGATATTCTCCTTATAATGTTGGAGGATTTTTCTTAAATGCTTGTGAAATGAAAGTGGAAAAAAAGGTAATTTTCCTTTTGCTTACCCTGATGTTGTGCGAGCTGTTTAGAAAGCCTGTGTGCATCTTTCTGAGAAGCAGCTGGATAAGGTTCCAGGCTGAGCTGAGTGAGTGAATAGAGAGCAGAGATCACTGCTGGTGTATTTATTGCAGCCTTGTTTCCCTGGACTGATGTGGTCTTTAACTTCTGAACGTCTCTGGCCCTGTAATGTTGCCGTCTTGTCTCTGGCGCCAGCTTCAAAACTGGAACTGCCCAGTTTGTCCACCTAAGCCTCCCACCTAGTAATTTGGCTTCTCTTAATTGATAGAACAGAGTAAAAGTTCTCTATATTTGCCTCCTATTTACTTTAATTATAGTAAATTTTGTCAGAAATAAAACCCCGCTGTGCTCTGTATGTGACGAAGCTCATCGCAGGGAGCTTGGTGCTCTCCCGTGGGTGGAAGCTCTTGTTCTCCCCATCAGCTGTGAAGCTGAATGGAGACTGCACCTGCCTTAGTGCTGGAACCAGGAACCAAGGTGTTGCCCTGAGACTTGGCAGCACAGAGTGGTTTTGAGCCATGAAAACCTGCATACAGCAAGCTGTTGGGGAGGTTTGGTAAGGAAGCACCATCACCTGGAGCCCAGATGTGTGTTCTTACCCAAGCACTGCTGCTCTTCGAGTCTACCTGCTCTGTGCTTATCTCCTTTGTGTCTTGAGCCCTTGGTGTTCATGACACAGGAATATCTTTAGGGCATCCTTAACCATCAAGTGTTGCAGAGGCACTGTGGACATGGGTAAAAGCATTTGTAGAAATGTAAAAAAATCCACTGGTAGAGGATGGGGGCTGCTGATTAACTTCTGATGTTTGAGGTTTCTTTGCTCACAGCTACAGTGAGTTAGTTGCTCTCCTTGTAGTTTCCATGGTAGATTCAGTAACAAATGCCATTTTCAGCCTTGTTTTGGGGTGGTCCTAATCACCTCTGTGCCTTTGGTCTCCAGAGGTGCTGGCACAGCTGGCCAGGGAGGCACTGCTGCTCCACAATACCATTACCCTGAGTTACTCTCCCATGTAGTAACCAGAGGGATAATATTCCCCAGTTCCAGCTGCAAAGACAGGAGTGTGTAGCAGGTATAAGCATGCCTTGTATGATCCACTAGGTCATAACAGAGGAGCTCGGGGCAGGCTGTTTGTCCTGTAGCCCTCAGCTTTGACACAGCTATTGCTGAGACTGGCTTTGGCTAGTTTTGTAATTTTGTAACGCTGTTGTGGCTGCCTGGCTCACCTCCATAACCAAAATGAAGGTAAATTACAGCATGCAGCACAGAAATGGATCAGAAGTTAACAATGCTTGTGTTTATAATGCAGTTGGAAATTGATATTTGAGATGCCCTGGTAATGGTGTGTCTTGTTGTTCTGGCTTGTTGGTGCCTATCCTGTGAGCCAGGGATTCACAAATACCTGAGTCAGTCTTTGGTACTCTGCTGGAAGAAAAGTGAGGCAGGAGGCTTTGAAAATATTTAATCATTGGGTCTTGGGAAGAAAATCTGCCCTGTGAGGGTGGGCAGGCCCTGGCACAGGATGCCCAGAGCAGCTGTGGCTGCCCCTGGATCCCTGGCAGTGCCCAAGGCCAGGCTGGACACTGGGGCTGGGAGCAGCCTGGGATAGTGGAAGGTGTCCCTGCCCGTGGAACAAGATGATCTTTAAGGTCCCTTCCAGCCCAACCATTCTGTGATTCTGTGACTGACTGCTGCAGTGGAGATGGGCTGTGGCTGCAGTGGGAATGCTGTTGGATTTTTGCACATCGTTACAGTGGTCATGGGTACAGCTCCCTGGAGAGACAGCAGGGCTTTAAAATTTCTGTAATTCTTGCCCTCCCTGGTAAGCTAGGAATAGCTGTGTCCTTGAAGCACATCTTGACTCTTCATGGCTGAGGAAAAGATTTCCCTAAAAGCTTTTAAGTCTTTAGTCTAGCAACAAGAGCTTATAGCTGCTAAAATGAACTCCCTGAGCTTGAGTTTATTAAATCTGTGAGGCTGGAGGGATGCAGATGGAATGTCCAAGAGGTGTGGCTGTGATGAGGCCCTGGCAGCAGCTCCTGCTGTCCTTCAGCTCTCCTTTGTGGACAGATTGGCTTTTAGGTAGGCATGGAAAGCGATGTCTCACTTCTCGTTCTGTTTCCCCGTGACTATGGAACCAAGTGCTGCTCAGCCTTGAGTCACTGAGCCTTACTCATGGTGGGACTGGCTGAGGCCAGCAGCACTGGTACTGACATCCTCTCGCTGCCTGTGGGGCCAGCTGCAAGGACCTGGGGGTAGGGAGAGCCTGCAGCCTGTGCAGTGCCTCAAAACTTTGTGTTTCTTGTAAGAGCAGGCACAGTCCCCTCTGCAGCCTGTGCCTGGTGCCCAGGTTTGATGGGTGGGCACTGAGGAGGTGACTTTGAGGATGTTAAAGTGAATTTGTGTGCCTGGTGCCCAGGTTTGATGGGTAGGCACTGAGGAGGTGACTTTGAGGATGATTAAGTGATTTTGTTGAGGCTGACATACCAATATCTTGACATAAAAAGACTTTTTACTGTCTGAACTGGGGAAGAAAAGTTAAGGGCATGTCCAGAAACAGTGTTAGACTGTGGCCTTTGGAAGCAGGCCTTCACCAGGCATTCCTTCATAAATACCTTTTAGTAAAGTGTAAGGTGAAGGGCTCAGATCCAGCTCACAGTACCAAGCTCCCGAGGCCTCCCACAGGGTGTGGAAGAGGGTCCTCAAAATTTCCTGGTCTTTTTTCCTTTGAAATCACCTTTGGGAGTATCGTGATGGACTTCCATCATTTAAGTATGTCCCCAGAAGCCCAGGATGGAGTGATGCTGGCGGTGGGATCTAACACAGATACTGTCTGACTTATCCTGAGAAAAAGTGTCTGGAGTTTCCCCACTTGCTTTAGGACTTCCTTCATTTAGATAAGAGCTTCCTTCTGGCTTCTCCTACCTCTGCTCTGGCTGATGTAATTCAGGCCAGAAATGAGTATCCACACTTGTGTCCAGAGCTTCAGGCTTTGTTTGTTCAAGATGCATCAGATCTTCTGTGTATCATCAGTGCACGTGGGCAGTGAAAGAAGCAGTGTTTGTGGGAAGCATCCTACAGCTCCTGGACAAATTAATCTTCATTCTGCTTGGACTTCTGGGGTGGAGGGGAGAATGCTCTGGCACTCAGGGCATCTTTCTGTGTCTGTCCTGGGGGAACATCCTGCTGGTGATGGCCTTTGGAACCCCTCCTTCCCAGACAGCCTGAACTTGGCACAAGGAACCTTTAGTTAAAGCTGTCAGCTCTCCTCTTGGCCTGGGAAGGTGAAGTCTCAGAAAAAAGTGTTGCATGTAATTGTAAATACGTCCCTGGCCAGGATATCCCGTCAGTGTTGACACAGCTGTCACCCAAACCTCGTCTAAGAGCAGATGTGAAATTGATACCTACATGATGCCTCCAAGTCACGTGAAAATAAAGCTTATTTCTGGATTGCAGAACACCGGAAGGGGCTGGGAGTGGGGAATTCCCAACGGAGTGAGTAACTTTCACTGGGAAAAGAAACAGAGGAAATACCTTAAGGAACCAGTCTGCCCAATGCTAGCAAGCATCACTATTAACTGTTATTTCAGGGTGATCTTGTTTTCCAAAAATTCATCAAAAAACCCCCAGTCAGAATGGGAGAGATTTTGTGGAAGCCACCTTGAGGAATAGGGAAATGCCTTTCAAAGAACTATTGGAAAGCAGTGAAAGAACATATCCTTCTGTTTGGCCGTGTTCCTAGAAAATGCAGGCTTTGTTGGTGAAGGCATGGCAGGGATGACCTTAGCAGTAGGTTTAAATATGTTTAAAGATTTATTTAACCCATTGCATTCTTGGGAAGAACGTGTGAGTGTTCGTGCCTACTGATGTGATCTCTGTCCTTGCTGTGTAAACCCTCTGATAATGTCAGAGGGCAGAAGGGTAGTCGAGGATAAACTCAAACAGGAAAACTTGGATTTGGCAGAAAACAGTCCTCTTTCTTCCAGTAAAACACCTGGCAGGGCAATTCAAGACCCTTAAGACTTGCCTTCCTCTGTGCTTTGTGGGTGTGCTCGCTGGGAGCTGGCTGAAAGCTTCAGAATAGCTGCAGTAGGAGGTGGTTAAAAGAAATAATATGGACCTAATATTGTTGTTGCTTTCCTATCACTTGATATTTTTAATGTTTTCCAGTTTGCAAGATAGGAACTCTGAATGCCTTTTTCTGAGTCTTTTCTCCCAGCTGGGAGGTAGGAAGCCAGATCACGTTTGATGACTGCTCAGGGCCACAGAGATTCCTGTGTATTTTATTGCTGGTTGTAGAAGAGGGTGACTGCATCTAACTGCTCCAGCAACCAAAACCAATTCATGCTGTAAAGTGAAGAGACTTCAACTCTGGCTTCGGCTGTTGTGAAATTGTGCAGCTGATAAGCCAAGAGAGGGAAGGAGGGGAATAAACTGTGCTGTGTTACAGACTGGAGTGTGAACCCCGTGTCACTGAGAGGGAAAGGACGTCTGGGGACAGCCTGGGAGAGCTGGAGGGGCTCAACATGGACAAGGGAAGGCTCCAGGGAGAGCTCAGAGCTCCTTGCAGGGCCTAAAGGGGCTCCAGGAGAGCTGGAGAGGGACTGGGGACAAGGCATGGAGGGACAGGACACAGGGAATGGCTTCCCAGTGCCAGAGGGCAGGGATGGGTGGGATGTTGGGAAGGAATTGTTCCCTGGGAGAGTGGGCAGGCCCTGGCACAGGTGTCCCTGCCCATGGCAGGAGGTTGAGACCCGATGGTCTTTAAGGTCCCTTCCAACCCAAACCATTCTAGGATTCTTTGGCTCTGTGGTTCTAATAGTTCCAAGAAGTGGTCATGCTACTGGAGAGGATTTTATGAAGGGAATTTGCCAGAGGTGTGAGTAGCATTGTCCTTTGCAGCCACAAATGCCTTTCAGAGTCTTTCCACGTGAATGCTTGCAGGAAAATGATCTGCTAGGACAGCAGTCTTGTAAGGATTGACACAGGAGCAAAACATCTCTTTACCATTAAGAAGTGTGCTAAGTGCTTAGATTTCCTGCTTTGAGGCAAAGAATTGAGTGTCTTGGCTTTCTCCCTTCAGTTTTGTTTTTGCAAGCAAAATGTGAACGCATTCACTGCACTCTTCTTGTTATCAATCCTTAAGAAAGAGGAGGTAGGGGATCTTTCAATGGCAGCTGCATTCCAGGCACAGGTAGATTGTGAGGGTGATGTTTGTGTGGGCTGAAATTGGAGTTTATTTTTCTTTTTGATGTGTCTTTTGTTATAGATCTGCTCTCATCTCCCTGGAAACTGAGGAATTGGAACAGCAGTCTCAGAAGTAACAGAGGAGCAGGTTTTAGGAAAAGGCAAAGCTCATTAGGGACTGAGAGTTACTTGAGTGTGTACCTAGTAAACACCTGAAGAGGAGTATGTTTTCTTTATACAAACCATGCATTAAATGTAGCACTTGCTGCTGCATTTGTTCATCTCTGAGATTATTGTGGTGTTATATATATATATATATTCTATTCCTTGAGCTTTACAGTGAGCTGACTGCAGACTCTGCATTGCCTCCCACCCCTGAGGCTGCCTCTGCCTGCCATGTCCTTGGGCTGTCCTTGCTTTCTGGAAGCCCCAGCAGCACTTTGTGGGAAGGTGCAGGCTTGCAGCACTTGGGGCACGGAGCTGTGTCTGGTGGAGTCACTCAGCGCTGAGCTGCACCACTTACTCGAATACATATTTTTCTTTAATACTTCTGAGTGTTGTTCGTTTTATGTGCCAGACTAAGCTGTTCCAGAAAAGACAAGAAGTGTAATGGTAGACCTGGGAGGATGCTACGGCTCTGTAATGCCTAAGTGCTTCGTGCTGCACGCTCAAGGTGCGTGCATGGGGAGTCTGTGAATAATTAACAAAATCTGTGCTTCATTCTCCTCTGATTGACTGAACAGGAGGACTCAAAGTGGGCTCAGTGCTCTTGCTCGCTGTTGATTTATCTCTTTGATTATTAATCTTACTGAGCTGCATTTTAGGCAAGTCGTCTCTCGCACCCCCGTGAAGGAACAAAATGTTGCTCTGATAGTCACCCAACTGTGGAAATTAGGATCAGGAAACTATAGCAACTTTCTTGCATATTATTTTCACAGTTTTGGCTGATGTTTTATCAAGGACAGCACACTCGAGTGATTGATTGAGACCCCTGGGAGCTCATAACACGACAGGAATGGGTACCAAATGGGTCCTTCCTGGTTTTGTCTACAGCTGGTCTCATTTTCTTCTTTGTCTGTCAGCATTGTGTCCTGGATATCTGCGTGTTTCTTCTCTGTGCTGCATGCAGGGTTTAGCAAAGCGTGCAAAGGCACCGTGGTGGGTGAATGTGTGTGTAGGTGCACCTGAACCCTGAGTAGGAGCTGGCCTTGAGCCTTTGCTTTGTACCTGGGGGAGACACAGCTGGCTGAGGGCTTGGAAAAGGGAGAATGTGAAAGCAAGGCTGCTGGGAAGAGATGGTGTTTTTAATCAGAGCAGCCCTGTGCAGTTCTGGCGTTGCTCTTCTTCCCCACCTGCCTACCTTGCTGTAAGAGGCTTGGGCAGAGCTGGGAGAGGTGCAGAGGACGACAGTGAGGATGAATGAAGGTGCAGAATGGCTTTGGTGTGGCTGTGTTCATTAGCACTATTCAGCCTTGAATAAGAGAGCTGAGGGAGGTCTGTGTGATTAAAAAGATGAGAGAGATTTACTCTTTCTTCTGAAACAAGAGCTAGGGACATACATAGAGCAGATGGCAGATGCAGAGCAAAAGGAGTAACTAATTCTGTTACAGGTGTAGGGGATGTGAGGAGGAGTCTGTGAGATCAAAAAGGGATTCAGCAAATTCCCTTGCACACAAATGTATTTATGCTCTGAAAGCAAACTCTGGAAGGCCCTTGACCATAAATAGCTGCTTCTGGAAGGTTATTTAGAGGAAGCTTCACTTACACAGCTTCTCTGTCATCGCATCTTTCTCAAGCCAAAGCATGATGGTTGTAAGAAGCCTTCATTAATTACTGTGAGATGACTTGCAGCAATCTTTGAGCATTCAATCTGATGTTTTGGTTACTTCATCAGTGCTCCTGTTGCTGCATGAGAGCATGTAGGAACTGCAAAACTTGCTTGTTACTAGAGTGTCCTGGCAGTGCAAACCTCTGGAGGGTTTTTTGCACATTTTGATTTGTGTGCAGTGCTCCTTTCACAGCTCAAAAAGGAGTTTAACTGCATCTGTTTGTATAAAAGGGGAAAAATAATTGTGTGGGCAGATGTCTGTTAGAGCTACTGGAAGTAATTAATGAAAAGGGTGGGACTGTTACACCCCCTCTGCTTGCTTTAAATTAAAGAGGGTATGGTGGGGCAGATGTCAGTCCCTGTGTCTGGTGCATTAATTTCACTCTGTCTTTTGGCAAAGCAGACAAGTGCTACAAAGGCATGGGATCTGTCTGCAGGCATGGTGAGGTTTGCTCTGGGGTGGTTTGTGGCTCGCATTTATTGTGTCTTCTGCAGTCAGAAACAAGAAATGGCATCTTTTAAAAGGTATGGGAAATGCTGTAAAAACTCTCTGTCACTTGACATGGACACAGGGGATTTGGCAGGCACTGTGAGCTGTTTCCTCAAACAAATCCCAGCATTTTAGGGGTTGTTCAATGAGTGCTGTTGGAAGTTCTTTCCTTCTGGAGAATGGTGAATTATTACATTATTTCATGACATCTGGTGATGAGACATTGTCCCTCACTTGGTGTAGCACTGTTATCCCCATGGTCTCTGGTTCCTTTCCATCCCCAGAGCAGGTCTCAGTTGCTCCTCTTGGCGAGATGCTGAACATCCCAGGGCTGCTGATGGTCTTTGCTCTGATTAGGGAACATCTGATGATACTAAAGCTCTCTCTTGATGTGTGTTATAAATACATATTATAATGTTGGCTTTTGGCACATATTGAAATGGATGCTCTATATGTGATGTTACAAAACTTTACTGCATAAGAATAGTTCCTTAGAAATAGCAGTGTGATTTCTTAGGATTACAGCATGAGATGTAGAATGCTCCTTTTTGTTCATGTAACTAACCCAGAGAATAGCAAAGATAAGCAAGGAAGTTCCCCACAATCCTGGATTGCCTGGATGAAGATAACAATGACAGCCTCAGACCCTGGAAGGAAGAATCTATTGATCAGGAAGTGGAGCACAGGATGAGCAGAGGATTTGCTCAGCAGAACTGGACCACAATGGATTACCAAATTTTAAGCAGACCTGCAAGAAGGAAAGTGACAGGATGGGGGGGACTTGAAACCCAAAAAGTACCAAAAAAAGGAATGTTTGAATCATGCAAGAGAATCCATGAGTATGCAATATGCTGTTGCATTTAAAGGACTGTATTCTGAGTTCAGGTGTGCCCCTGGCAGCCTGACAGGCACCTGCCCCTATTAACCCTTTGCTTTATTTCTGTCTCCTATTGTCCTTTTATTAAACCCCTTATTAAACCTTTTAAATTTTTACCAAGAGAGTGAACCTCATTTTTCACATTAATGTAGGTGAGATT
This sequence comes from Erpornis zantholeuca, assembly GCA_013400515.1. Taxonomy (NCBI): domain Eukaryota; kingdom Metazoa; phylum Chordata; class Aves; order Passeriformes; family Timaliidae; genus Erpornis; species Erpornis zantholeuca. Next base: position 852,643 of record VZTN01027632.1, read on the forward strand.
GGATGCCTGGCTTTAAATATTCGAGTTTTGATCAGCCTGATGTCTGTCTTAACACTGCTGTGAGCCTGGGCTGGTCTAACCAGCACCTTGCTCAGAGGCTGGCTGCAGTCAGGGGAGTGCTGCTGGCATTGGTGATGCCTTAAATGGCTCCCTAGAAACAGAGACTAGACAGGAATAAAGGAATAAAGGAATAAAGGAGGGATTGATTGGAAAGGCCTTCAGAGGTACACTCTGGGCTCCAGAGGCTCCTGCCTCAGTGCATCTGTTCTGGTTTGAAAAGACAAACCAGTGGGAGGCACCAAGTCAGAATAACAATTTATTAAGAAAATTAGAATAAAGGCAGGGAAAGGAAAAAGAAAGAAAAAGAAACAAAAGAAAATAAACACACTGGTTTAAACTGGCAGAGCCAGATACAACCTGGCACCCTGTTAGTCAGGGTAGCAGTAGCAGTCCAAAGGGATGGTGGCTGCAGTCCTCTGAAATGATGGATGCAGTTCAGCTGAGGCAGTGATCCAGTAGAAGGGTNAAAGATAACACAGAGGGAGGAGGCAGGGAGGGCTCTCCCACCTGGTGTTAACAGAAACCTGAAGATGGTGGTAGAATACACCCCCCTGGACACATTTTACATTATAACCCAGGACAGCATCCCAACATGGACAAGGACAGCTCCCGAGTTCTTCCCACTTGGATCTCAGCATCAATTCCCCAAGCAGAAGCCAGGCAAGGATGGAATTTGCCCAAGCTTGCCCCCCTGTCCCCAAGATTGTGGTTTGCAGTTGTTGGGCCTAGGAGGGTCTGGGTGTCCTTGGAGAGCTGGAGAGGCTTTGTTGTGTGTGTGTGAGCATGAGAGAACAGCACTGAACGAGCTCCAGGGAACTGCAGAGTGACACTGGGCAGGGCAGGGTTGGGAACATAGAAAAGTTAAACCCAAGGCATCACTGGCAGAGCCCATTTGGGCACTGAGTGGTAGAAATGAGGTTGCTCTAACTGAGCAGTGCTGGCCCAGGGAGGTGGATGTGTGCTCCCAGCCCTGGCAGATGTTTGTGGGGTGGGAGCCCCATGAAGATGTCCCCAGGGCTGCTGTGCACCTGCACACCCACGGGGATTGGGGATGTTGTCTTTCTGTCTAAAAGCTCATTAAAGTTGCATCTCCCGTTCCTGGTTCCCTCCTTGCCCCCTCTGGCTAGCTGTCCAGGCTTTTGTGAGCAAACCAGAATTGATCATAGCAATTAGCTAAGCCCAGGGGACATTTTGAAATGCTAATGTGTATGTTTTTTTTCCTTGCTATTAGGTAGCTCTTTGCGACTGCCGATGATTTGTGCTTTCTCGCTTTGATGCATTTGCTCTTCTTCCCTTTAAGAGTTCTCAGTGGGCTGGTGTGTAGGTAACATGGTGCCCTCAAGATGTTTGTTTAGCCTTGAATTTCCAACTCAGTGCTAAACAGGTGATATTTCCAGCAGCTGTTAAAATTCTGCTTGTGTTTTTCCCCCTGAACTGGGTGCTCCTACACAAATGATGCAGAGCAAGTGACATTTAATTCATCTAAAAGATGAATGGCACAAGTAAAGACTTTGTATACTCAGCAATAGCCCGAGATCCAAGCTGCTATAGGCTTTTAGAGGAGCTGGGTTTTTGGAGCTGTTTCTTTGTTGTAACTTCCTTACCTTGAAAAAAATGCAGTAAAAAAAAGTGTAAATATTTGGTTAAGAAGTGAGGGGAAACTACTGTCTGAACCTGAAAGCTCTGACTGCTATATATGTCCTAACAGGCATGTAGCTTACCTCTTCTTGGAAAATGTTTGTCTTTTTCCTACAGAAGCAGCATTCAGTGTCCTTTTCTGACTGATTTCCTCCTTTTTTGGCCCAAGTTCAGCATTAGCTTTGGTTCTGAAGAAGTGGAAACTCAACAGAAAGTTGTGGCTTGCCAATTGAGAATCTCAGCTGATGTGGTGGTTTTGAAGCATGGGCTCCATGTGGCAGTTCTAATCAAAATAAACACAGCTCACCCTGGGAACTGGATGCTTGCCTTGGAAAATAGGATTGAAGAAATCAAAGCTTTAGTATTTTAGTCTTTAGGATGTAATTGTAAACACTTAAACAGCGATGTTGTTATGTATTCAAACAGTTTCCTCTCCTTCGTATCACAAGTAAGCCCATCTTCTTTTAGGCTAATCTGAATTTTTCCTTTAAGATTATTAGTTATTAAAGCTCTTAGCCATTTCTGGGGCTGCTGGAAGTCCCCACATGCTGCATATTCAAGGATGTGGGAACATCTTGTACCAGTACCCTTCTTAAACTGTTTTTGTTTGTTTTAGAAAAAAGCCAGGCTGGCTTGGTGTGTTTCCAGTTCACACCATTGTGGTGCTCTGGTAGTTTGCTGGATTATTGTGTGTGTTTGTCCTGTGAGTTTGTGGACATTCAGGGTTTAGTTGTTTCTCCCTCGATCACTGGAGCCAGTTTTACATTCTGTACTTCTATAACACAGTGTGCAGTGTTTCTGCTGGCTCTCAGTATAGAACTAATTCTGGAACAGCCTCTGTACCCAGTCGTTTGATGCTTTTTTTTGGGTTGCATCTTTTTGATGTGAGAGCAGTATTTTAACTGGTGAACTTGTCTCTTATGGCTTAGGTGATGGCTTAGGCAGGTGGCTTGTATAACTTAAATTTTCAAGGCCCTCCCAGTCTTGTGGTCTCTTCTCAGTTTTAGGGAGAATTCTTGGGTTCCTGCACTAGTTTGGAGATTGGCCAAACACACCCTGGGCTGCATCGAGAGGAGCGTGGCCAGCAGGTCAGGAAGGGATTGCTCCCCTCTGCTCTGCCCTGGAGAGATCCCACCCAGAGCTGCATCAGACGTGGGGCACGACACGAGAAGGACCTGGAGCTGCTGGAGCGAGTCCAGGGGAGGACATGGAGATGCTCAGGGGCTGGAGCACCTCTGCTCTGGGAGAGGCTGAGAGAGCTGGGGGTGTTCAGCCTGGAGAAGAAAAGGCTCCAGGGAGACCCAGGAGTGCCTGCCAGTGCTAGAGGGGCTGTCCTGGGTCCCTGGCAGTGCCCATGGCCAGGCTGGACGGGGCTCAGAGCACCCTGGGCTGGTGGAAGGTGTCCCTGCCCATGGCAGGGTGTTGGAAGGAGATGATCCTTAAGGTCCCTCCCAACCCAAACAATTTCATGATTCTGTGACTGAAAGAGCAGCAGTGCTGAGTGAAATGATTGCAGTTTGAGTGAAAGGCCAAACCAGTGGCAGGTGAGGAGGTGGTGGTGACCTTTACGTTCCTAGCAGGACCTTGCTTCTTGTATCTGAGTGGGGACTGTTTTTTCTCTCTTTCTGCCCTTCCTCTTCACTCCATACAAATTCCAATTCTTTCTTCTGTTGTGACTCCTAACCTGTGCTTCAAACACACACACAGAACTTGGTCTTTGTGTTTAGAGTGCATATCTTAGATATGAATATCACTTCCTGTCTTGTCAACAGCATTAGGACTATAAAAAGTACTCTGGAAACCTCAGAAGCATCCTCCATAAATATATTTAATTAAACCCATAGTTTCCAGTGTGCCTCAAACCCATATATTGTTCCAACTCATGACATAGTGATAATAAGATGACAGCTTTAAAATGTACTGCTTTGGCTAAGCCCTCTCCTTCCCATCTTCCTTTGTGGTTTTTGGGGGCTATTGATGTTACAGCCTTCATATGGCACATGAATTCCTTTGGCAGAGTTTCCTCTGCGTGCAGACCAGGCCTTTCCTGCTGCTCTTCTCACACATTAAAACGTTGGGGGGTTTATATTGCGTTTTTGTAGCCTTGTTGTGCCTTGTTAACCACAAGGGATAAATAGTTCTTGCTTTAGGGATCTGCAAGAAATGCAGTTCTTGCATTTCTCCTTGCCTGGTCATGGGTTTTTTTCTCCTTCAGTGATCTCTGGAGATGTCTTCACCATGAGGGAGGCCCTTGACTCAACTCCTCTCTTTTTTCCTACCTCACCTTTCTGCAAAGGGGTGCAATTTTTTCCCCTAAAAAGTAAAGACCCCATGGGCTGAAGATGTAAAAATTAACTCCAGAAATGCCTCGGTTTTCCAAGTAGAAACGTGGAGCATTTTTTCTGTGCTAGTGATGCCTTTTTTTGGTTTTAAAAATTAAAATTAAAACGCGATCTATGGGGGAAAAGGGTTTTTATTTTAGTATTTATTTTAGGATTTTGGGGTACAGTACTGTGTTCAGGTGGAATGTTTTGAAAATGTATGTACTCTTTTACACTGAAATATATGTAATTATAGGTTTTGCAAAATTAACATATTTATCAAAGATTTCTTAATGAGAGGCTCGAGTGAACTCCTTGTTTTGAGGAACTTTCTTCTCTTGTTGGGCTTATTTTAGTTTACAAAAATGTGTTCTGGAGAGGCCCTTGGTGTCTGGGGCTCCCAGGATGTTTGCTCTCCTGGTTTAACGGTGCCGTGGGGCTGAGCTGAGTTCTCAGCCTTGGGAAGGTACAAGTGTGGGGCTAAAAGCACTGAGAGTACATCAAACTATATAAAAGAGTTTGTAAGAGGAAGAAAAAGCAAAAAACCATTCTGGCATCAGTAGGGTGCAGATGGAGGTCACACAGTGGCTGGGAGATGGAAGTGCCTGCCTTGTGTTACAAACTGAGCTGTCAGCCTGCTCTGGGGTTGTGGTTTTGTAGGCACTGGATGATGGTTTGGGCACACTTCCTTCTGCCCCCAAAAGCCTCCAGCCCTCAGGAGCGCTGCCTCCTCGGTGCCTGCAGTCTGCAAATGCCACCAGCAGAGCAGTTTGTCATGAGGAGGTAACAAATGCACTGCAGTGCCCAACATATGGATTGCTTTGGGAATGGGAAGTGTCGAGGAACTTGACTAATCAGGTTTGGGACCAACAGGCGTGAAGTTGATTTATAGGTTTTTAATCAAGAGTGTTGTTACTCAGGCTTGCTTCTCCCAGAAGTGAAAGCCAGGTCAGAGAATGGATTTCCTGCTTCTCCTGGCTTTCCCCAGTGACTCTGTAGCTTGGAAGAAAGAGTCTTCCTTGCCCTCAGTGGTGGTGGGTGGCCCTGGTGTGGAGCTGGCAGCAGCTGCAGGGCTATTGCTGGTGCCACCCATGCTGCTGGAACAGTGCTGACACCCAGCTCCAAGCACAGCTCTGGAATCCCACTGGGAACGTGGCTCTGCTGCTTGGGAAATGTGCATTCACCTTTGGGTACCCCCAGCTAAAGGGAGAGGGAGATACTTCTCACACTCTCCTCTCTCCATGGGACTTGATCCAGGATTTCAGTTAATTAAACAGATGATTCCTAGCCACCCTCATTTTCTAATGGAAAAGTAACTCAGAGAAGGAGGTTTGGGATGGAGGGGCAGGAAGGTCAAAAAGGTGTTTTTAACAGCTTCTTTGTGCTGGTTGTGTTCTCAGAACTAACCCAGAGCTCCTTGCCAGTTCTGTTGTCAATTATATTTGCCTTGACTTTCTGTAACACAACTTTATTTGCTCATTGTAAGTTTAAGAGCTGAGAGCATTTCATATTCTTTTTCTTCTTCTTTTTAATTTTTAAGCTAGATCTTAATTTCTTTGAGCACCTCACCTTAAATAACATTGCTTTAAGGAAACAAAAACAACCCCCCAGGGCAAATCTCATTAAATTTCATAACTGAATCAATTGGATGCCAATTCCTCATAATTTTCCCATTTGTAGCACCGCCATGCAAAGGAGCTGCTCTGGCATAAATTCCTTCCTAAACAAGCTTTTCTGTCCCAGTGTCCATTTTCCTCCATTGCTTCATATTCAAGAAACTGTGGTTGCTTCCTAGGGGGTCCTGGTTGTGCTGGAGACTGCCTTGCAGCAAGCTTTGTTCTTGTTGCAAAAGCATCATAATTGGTTAATCCCTTATACTCCTGTAGTCTAATGTCTTGGTTTTTCACTGTTTAATGTGCTTAGTAATGTCAACTGAGCCTTGAACCTATTAAAAGATTGTGTTGCTTTGTTTTTAACCTTTCCTCCCCTCACTGTGAAGTTGGTGTATGCTCAGTATCCACGATGATGTTTCACAGCCCTGTTGCCTCTCATCTCTTCTCTTCCTTTGAGGAGTGGCCTATAGCATTTTCAGAGTTTTTAATTTAATAAAAAACCCCCCAGTTTTATGTCTGAGTGTGTATCTGTCTGTCTGTAGGGATTTATTCTGAGTAGTCTTTTACTCCTTGTAAGTTTTCTTGATTTGGGTTACCAAAAGGATATTGAAGGGTATTGAGGGGATTATTTGGCTTATTTTGAAATAAAACCTATTTAACTGAAGAAATGCCTGTTTCCTGTGGGACCCTTGCTCTTTCATCTGTAATTTAGGAGTACAGGTGTCAAAGACAGAGAGGACTGCCTGAGGTACTTACCTAGGAATGGATAACAAGAGAGCTGTTGTAGAGAGCTTCTCCCTGTGTTTTCTGGCAGGAAAAACTCTGCATGTACTTGCTGTAGATAAACTAGATAGGCTTTTTAGTCATATCTGTAGCTTGGTTTGTCAGTTTGGATGGCTGAACTAAATTACAGTATCATGAGTCTGCTTTCCTCCCAGGCTGGAGCACGCAGGGGATAGATGCTCCTGATAGCAGAGGAGGCTGGCACTTCCATTTTCGAGGTGGTCTGGTGTCCTGTGATATGCAGCAAAACATGATCAGGCTGCCACAGGGGATTTTCACCTTTCCAGCCCTTTTCCAATCCCCCTTTTTCCTCCTGTTGCTGCTTTGTTTCCAGCCCGTGGTGGAAGCGAACAGCTTCTCTTCCAGCTTTCTGCAGGCAGCTTGAAATCTGAAATTCAAAGTGAAAAGGGGTCTCTAGAGTTAGTACAGAATGTTGCTTCTTTTCTCATCCCTGTAGGTTTAAATTTCTGCCATGAAGTGTTTTGCAGAATAAACAAGTAGTACTGGCCTCATCTGCTGTCGTTGGTTTTGTAAAGCTTTGTTGGAATGACTCTTTGAAGGAAGAACAATCCTGCAATTAGTAGGATTTTGCTCGGTGTTAAAGGTTGAAAATCTTGCTGGCAAGGAAACTGGGCCTGTGCCAGACCATGCTTGTGAATATCTGCATTCTGATCCCGTTTCCAAAGGCAATACGAAGAGAGCCCAGCCCCTTCACTTGGCTGCTGGGGAGAAAGCGCCGTGCTGGAAGGAATCCATCTTATCAGCTTGTGCCCTTTTCCTTTGGAGAGGAGCTCTTTGTCCTCTGCCTTTCTGAGAGCCTCTTAGCAGCAGAGCGAGGTTCCTTGGCTATTGTGTCCCTCCCTGAGCTGCCTCCTCCTTAGTGCTGGGCTGAGGTGAGACAGCACTGCCAGCTCCCTCCTGGCACACGGGAGTGTTCCCTGCTCCTGCCTGCTCTCCAGCCCCTGCTGCTCCCTGTCCAGGGCCTCCTCATCCCCAGGGATGGGTGCCCTTTGCCCTCATCCCCGGCACAGAAACCACGTCCCTGAATTTGTTGTGCCAGCCCCGACTCCCAGCAGTGCTCACCAGCTTGGGACCCTTGGGACAAGAGGGACGTGGAGGGGCTGGAGCATGTCCAGAGAAGGGAATGGAGCTGGGAAAGGGTCTGGAGCACAACACTGATGAGAAGTGGCTGGAGGGGCTCAGCCTGGAGAAAATGAGGCTCAGGGGAGATCTTTTTGCCCTCTACAACCACCTGAGGGTTGTAGACAGATGGGGAAGGCCTCTTATCCCAAGTGACAGGACGAGAGGAAACTATCTCAAGTTGATGTTTTGTTTGGATATTAGGAAAAAACTGACAGAATGGGTTGTCAAGTATTGGGAGAGGCCATCAGAGAAGCAATAGAATCACCTGCCCTGGAGGGATTTAAAAGGTATTTATCTGTGGCACCTGGGGCCGTGGTTTAGTGGTGGGCTTGGCACTGCTGGGTTAAGGACTGGACTCGGTGATCTTGCAGGGCTTTTCCAACCCAAACAATTAGAATTGTTTAGGTTGGAGATCTTTATCTATGATTCCATGATAAAGACCTGTGTGAATTCACAGCTTCCCCCAGTAGATGCTGATGGTGCCCGTGAGCACGTCCAGGCCATCTCGAGTTCCTCAGAAACAGATGGGCACAAACCGGCATCATGGGACTGGGATTTTATTAGTTATCATTGTTCCTGTGCTTTGGAAAATTAATTTAATTTGAGATAACTAATGAGAAAGTCGTAGGGGAGCCTTTCCTGTGGTGCTTCGCTGCAACTGTGCCTGTGCCATTTGCTGGGCAGGTTGTTCCTATTATATCCATTAACGTGGCTCCTCCTGGATGGGGTGAGCTGCTCTGGCTGCTCTGTCTGCTGCTGTCACCTCCCCACGTGGAGCATCAGCCTGTGAGCCATTATGCCCCTAATAGCCAAAAGCCTCTCTGAGTGCTTTTTCCTGGTGTGCAGCCGCTGTTCCTGCAGGCTGGGAGGATGGAGGGCAGGGATGGGCCAGGTGGATCGTGCTTGCAGGAGGTGTTTTTCCCTATTTTTCCCTGCTCTGTGGGACAAAAGTGGGAGTGTGTAGTCTGTACGTGTTTATTTTCAGGCACAGAGCAGCAATCCTTGCCATGTTTTAAAAACTGACTCTGGAGTTGCTATGTATTACAATATTGATGTCTTTCAAAGAAAGCTGCCAGAGAAAGCTGATCAAAGCAGAGCAAAGACAAAACACAAGCTCAGAGCGTTTGAGTTTACTGACCTCATTACCTTGTCTCCAGCACTTTAAATTAAGCCGTTTAGATGACAAAATTCCATCTTCCTGAAACTGAGAATGGGCTTTGACAGCGCACTGAAATGGTAGTGTCTGCTACCTCTGGCCCTTACTGCATAATTCATAATGTCTTCTTTACCTAAGCCTTAATTAAACCTCCCGGTAAGTTGGGTTTTAGTGCTATTTACACATTCTGACCAGAAGAGCCTTGCTTTCGTGCCAGTGTCACTGTTTCCCACGGATTTTTGAGCAGGGAGCAAACGGATCAGCTTGTGTCCTTTCATGTCTCTATTTGCCATATGATTTTTTCATTGTTACCAAGGCAACCCTTCTACCCACCCCCCAACAGGCGAGCTCTCGATACAATGTAAGTTATTGTCTGGAGCAATTATTAGGCTATTATTAAAGCCCTATTGAGATGTGTCAGTATCCCGTAGGAATTTTAAGCAAGTGGGAGCAGAGACAATAGCGAGCGCGGGGAGGACGCCCGCAGCCCTCCTCACTGCATCTCCCAAAAACTGCCAGCAGCCTTCCCGAGCTGACAGCAGTCAGGATGTGCCAATATGGGTTAGGATGGAAGGGGAAGAGAGAGGGGAAGGGCTCTCGGGCTGCCTGCTGCTCCTCACGTGGCGCCCGTGCACGCCGAGCATCTTCGTGTGAGCTCAGTGCAGCCCACGGGGACGTGCCCCAGGGCCGGGTGCCTTGTGCTGGTGGAGATGGTAGTAAAATATCCCCATCCCACATGGGTGGGAGAGGGTTCTTTGTTAGAAAGGCCTCTGCATTGCTATCCCTGTTTGTGTGCCCTGATTTTGAAAGGGAATTATTCATCGTCAGTGGCAGGATGTGTGGGAGCTGGGCAGTGCGCGGGTAAAGTAAGAGAGGAGAGTGGCTCTTGACATGGTATGTTTATTTATTTATAGATTACAGCATGGTGTTCCTTTTCCAAAGGAAGGCTTTTCCAGTTTCCCAGCAGTGGGAATTGAGGAGATCCAGGAGCATGCCTTGCCTGCAGTCTCCTCTCGCTGCACGCTCGCCACTGGGGTTGTACTGGTGAAGCCACCGCCGCTCACGCAGCCGTAACAGCCCAGCCTTTTCCATCCTGCCCCGCACCCTGGGACTGCATCTTCTGTCGCCTTTGTCTTGCTGATGCAGTCCTTCTGTTGAGCAGTAGCAGAACTGACAGGGTTTTATAGCACCGTATCGATTTCTTCCAGGAATTTCCTTCCAAGAAGCCGCAGTGTTGTCATGGGTCAAAGATGTCACCAGACTGATTTGGCGTTTCATTTGTGACAGTTGTCAGGAGAGGCTGTGGCTTGCCCAGAACATCTTTGTCTTGGGCTGTGCAAATGTTAAGAGCAATTGTGAGTGCAGATGGAGAACCCATTAATGAGCTGCATATGCAAAGGAAGAAAAAAAAAAAAAAAGGAAAAAAGCAGGAGAGTTTGCAAGAACCTTTTTTCTGGCTGTTGGAAAGTGAGACTCTTTCTGGTTATTTAAAAGCTCGTTTCTCTGGGAAGATTGCTTTTAACTCCTGCGAATAAAAGATCCACCTCCACAATTTCTCCTTCCCACTGCTTGGGAAAGGTCTCCCAAGGTCTCTCCATCCTCCACTTAGCACAGAAGTGGAGGGGGTTTGCCTCCTCCCTCCGCACAGCAGTGCGTCACGATGGATATTTGGGGATGTGTCTGTCTCTGTTCTGGTGTTCCTCTCAGAGCAGGACACGGCATTGTGAGGCTGTAGTGCTCAGCCTGATGTGTAACACGTTTCTGGGTTCTCATTTGTGGTTTTTCTGCTGGTGGATTCTCTCTCACACAGATCTTGTGTCCGTGGATAGCAGCAGTGAGGGGTTCCCAGCTAGCAGAGAGATCCAAGTGCCTCTGAATCCATCTGCTGCTGGCCTCTGGCAGCTGTCTGCAGTGGGTTTAGTTCTCCAGTTCCTCTGTCATTTCAGTGCCTGCTCCTCTCCTGCTCTGTTTCCCTGACCTCTGGTACAATGAGGTGTAGGAGCCCACAGCCCCTGGCTGGGCTGTTTTCTCTTCTTTTTCAAAGTCCCATACCAGGAAAGAAAGGAGTCACCAGTGCAGCTTCAGTTTCTTGTGTTGTTTATTAAGTTCTTATCTCAAATTCTGTGTGCTGCTCGTGCCTGAGCTCAGCACTGCCAGAGTCACTGCAGAATGGTCACTAGACCTCGAGTGCAGACTGTTTTAAAGACTTTTTGCCCAATAATCAGTTCCAACATATGATATTTTCAATAATGTTCCAATAACTATTAATTGTTGCTAACACATTTCTTCTACCTCAAATTCCCTCCACCAATCACCCTGTGCTCCCCTCACAGCAGAGATGGAAGAGAAAGAGAAGAAGGAAAGACCTAGGGCCACCACCCTGAATCCTCCATGTTGCCCCCATTCACCTCTATGCTACACAACCCCTATACTATGATTTTTCACCCTGTGATAAGCTAAACTACACTCCCTCTCACACTCTCGATGCTTTCAATTCATCCAGGAGTGCTGGGAGCTTTTTCCAGGGGCTCAGATCAAAGCCTGTGTTCCCCTGGGGTGCCCGGGGAGGTCTGGGACCCCTCAAGGTAACAGGAAAAGCTTTGCAGCTTTCCTGGGCTCCAGCATGAGGGATGGGAGCTGGGTGGGCTCTGGGGGCACCCGTGGGTGTGAGGGCAGCAGCACAAAGGGACACAAACCCTCCCATGCTCCATGTTGGACACAGCTCACCCCAGCTCCTCAGTGAGACTGCAGCCAGGCACAGCTCGGTTCAGTGAGACTTTGGTAAAGACTTGTTAGAGGAAGTCAGGTTTCATAGCTAATGGCCCTGGAATATCTATCAGCATATGTCTTTTGACAGCCTTACCATTTCAGGCTCTGAAAATGATGTAACTATTTTACTGTAATAAAATAATTACAATTTTCAGAGAGGAATCTAGGGCAGTAGGCTATGGTTCATAAAAACACTTGCTTTGGCAAACATTTTACCACTCAAAATAAGAAGCAATTATTTAAAATTATAAAATCTCTTTTGCACAATGTTGCAAACTTTATTTTAAGAACTGGCAGCGTTCCTGAATGTGTCTGAGTACACCATCACCTCTATGGAACATAGTTTAATTCTTGTCAGATTTGCCTACTCGAAACTTTGTTGTGAATATTTTAAACATAGGCTGTTGCTGTTAAGTCTTTGCTGCTAGTTGTAGAGGTGGCATGTATTTATACTGCATTTGCTGGGAAAGGGCTTGTTTTTCATCTTTCAGTGCTAATGGAGCTGTAATGAGGAGAGATGCATAGTTTGTGGGTGTCCAAAGAACAATTCACAGGTCATTCCCTGAACAGCATTAAACAACACGCTAATAAGGCATGCTAGGTGGATGTGCTGCTGGATCTTCTATTGCAGATAGCAGAAGCAAACCCAAAACGATAAAATTCTTGGCTGTTGGCTGCAAAAACGCTCTCGCAAAAAAATGTCACTTGCTATAAATTCCCTAAATTTGCTCTTTTACAATAAGCACGAACGACTCCCATTAGTTCAGCAGCAGCCGCTCCCTCAGCTTGGTCTTTTCAAGCTTGTTCTTAAGAATGGAGTGTGATTTAATGTTCGGTGACTCCTGCGCGGGGGCTGCCGTGCTCTGCTGTGTTCTGAGCCTTGTGGGTGTCCCCGTGTCCCTCCCGGGGCTGCTGCCTTGGAGTGCCTTTATGGTGTATCCCATAACGCCTGCTCCATGCCCAGGAAATGAACCTTATGCCTTTCTGTACCTTTAAACTAAACCTAAAAAAAAAAAAAAAAATCAGAAACCAAAACCAAGCAAAAAAAGCTTCTTCAAAACAATTCTGTACTTCAGAAATCACTACTCCTCTCTATTGTTCTTCTACTATTAAAAATAATAACTCCTACAAAAAAAAAAAACCACCCTTCCTTGCTTTCCAACAAACTCTCAACTCTGTTTTCTTAAAAAAATAAAACCACCAGAGTTTTCCTAAAACTTTAGTTTCTTCTTCTTCTCTTCTAAACTTGTTCAAAACACCAAAACATCAAACCCTCACTGAAAGTCTTCCACCAGCCTACAAAAAAGTCCCCCACACCAACCCAGCTCTGGGGAGGAGCAAAACCACACCCCCAAAAAAACTTTAAAACTCTTCCAAGTTTATTAAATGTGTTTATTGAATAAATAGGGATTTTTTTCCCCTGTCAAATGTCTGTATGCAGAATGTGTTCCATCCCACAGAGAGGTTTTCCAGGCTGGCTCCTGCCCGGCGCTAGGTGTGTGTGCCAGGTGCTCGTCAGGTGAGCTCCAGAATGGAAAACCTTTCCCCAGGATGATCTGTGTGTTCACTCAGCCTGAGTCTGTCCCTTGCAGCAAACACTCTCTCTTGGCCTGTGGTGTGCAGGCTGTTTGCTTTGTGCCAGCAGCTCCTCTTGGAACAGTCTCTAAAGCCGAGGATGACTTCTTCCCGTGCCTCGGAGGTTAACGCAGGCACATCCACAGATGCTTGGTTAAGCTCACCTCGCAGTCCCTTTGGTGTGAGATGCAGTTATCCTTCATCCAGCTGCGTTTGAGATGACAACAATAGGGGAAGATCTCACCTCTGGAGAGCAAAGATAGGGCAAAGCTTTTGGTGGAGCACCTATCAGTAAGGTTTGGGGCTTTTTTTTTGGACAAAGAGTTGTTGGAATCCTTCTGGCAACCCCATCTTGTATTTCTGCTGAATTCTGACTGTTTTGTCATCTGCATGCTACCTGCCATGTGGCACATTTCATATACTTGTTTGGCAAAGGGGAGGAAAATACATCCATGTTCTGCTTTAAAAATAGTGCCGCCGTCTGTAAGAGCACTTGTGTTGTGTGGGGGGATTGCCGTGCTAACACTGTCTCTGGAGGCAGATTGATAGCTACAGAATTGCAGTTTCGGGCTCTGTGTGTGTGAATCAAGTGATAAAACAGCCAAGAAACCTGAAAATTAATTCATATGTTCTGTGTAGGTTTGCGGGCTGGGGGTGCTTTAATCTTTTGGACTACTTTTTGGTTAAAAATTACCATTATTTCAGAGGAAGGGCAAGAAGTTCAGTTGACTCCAGTGGGTCAGAAGAGGTGGCTGAGATGTTTAGCAGGACCAGAGGCCGTGTTTCTGACACAGGGGAGTGGAGACCAAAGCAGAAGCCTGTAACTCCTGTTGGCAGCAGGAGCAGGGGCAGCACCAGCAGCTTCCCTCCCCAGAGCCACACTTGTGCCCCTGTTGTGTGCCCATGTGTCTGTACCCTGGAAACCAGGCTGGCCCAGGGCTGGCAGGCATGGAGGGTTTTCACTTTGAGACTTTTCTTTGAGGTGAGCTGGGAGCTTTGTCCTCCAGGAAGCTCTGCCTGCATGGATGTGCACATTTTGCTTGTGTCTCTGGCTTGTATTTCCACTTCATTCATTGCATCCTGCCCCTCCTAACCCATCCCTGTGTTCTTTCATGGCTGTAATGAATTAATGATTTTATGTAAATGTGCTGTTTGATGGACTGAGGAGGTGTGCCTTGGGACTTGTTTAAGCTATCACATAGGAAATGCATCATCTGCTTCATGTTTTCTGCAATTGCACTCGGTTTCATTTTTCTTTTATTCCCTTTCCCTCTTCTCTAATTCTTGTTCCCCTCAAAACAGTCCTTTAAGCATGTTTAGACCTTTTGCCTGGATTTAGAGGATTTAATTCTATTTTTCCATCTCTGTGCCCTATCCCCCTTCTTTTCCACCCTAAATGTGAAGGGGAAAAAAGCAACCATCCCTGCATTACATACCTGATTGCTATTCAGTTCCCAGGGGAGAGGCACTGAGAGCTAAATGCAAGGGCTGGAGGTCTGGGCTCTCTGCTTAGATTCACTGAATGTCACTAATTAGAGCAGAGTAGCCACTTACATATTTATTCATGTTTCAGAGCAGTTGGTGAATCAATTGAGTGAATGAGCTGGGGCAGCTTCAGTTCTTCTCATGCTGAATTTGCTGAAGGACTGACCCCCAAACCTTGAGTGCTTAACCCCCAGCTCTGCTGAGGTTGGTTCTTTGTGCCTTGCTGGTATAGACCAGTATGGATGTGACAAAACTTCATTTCTGTGTGACTTTTAGATGCTGCTTTTCCCACGCCCCCACCTTCTGCTGTTGAAAAGGAGCTGATTCTGGCCTCCGAAATACTTGCCAAAAATTAAAAAAAATTATTCTGGTGAGAAGAAAAACGCTACCTCTAAGGCCATCCTCACTGTTCTCGATGGGTTCATTTGCCCAAAGCTTAAATGAAAACCCTTGCAGGAGCTGAGGTGAGGAGAGCAGCCCCTCGTGCTGGTGGAACAAGCCAGCGCAGAGGAGCCTTGCAGCGCGCCGTGGATTGCTGAGACGGTGCAGATGGGTTTCCCCTGTAAACACCTTGAAGTGTTGCCTTTCACCAAAATCCCGTCTGAATTTAGCTCCTAATTGATAATAGCTCATTTAGGTGGTGGGAGCAGGCTGGTGACAGCCTCCCGGTCCCCCCTCGCTGGGAGATTTGCATTCCATCTGCTCCGGCTGTTGATTAGCAGCGTGCCGGCTACATGAGCAGTGCTGCTGGATGCTGCGGTCATCTGTTGCCATAAAATTCTTCTGTGAGGACACAGCCACGAGGCTCAAAGCGTGGTCAGGGCAGCCACGAGAGCCACTCTGGGGGCTGCTGCTGCTGCTCTGGGGAGTTTGGCTGGAACGGGCACCTGTTGCCTTTCTCTGGTCCTAAAATTAAAACCAAAGCATGGTTTATGGGGAAAAGGGGTTTTTACCTTAGTATTTATTTCAGGATCCTTGGGTGCAGCACTTGGTACAGGTGGAATGCCCCAAAAATGCATGTACACCTCACACTGAAATACACACAATTATAGGCCTTGCAAAAATTAACATATTTATCAAAGATTCCCCAATGAGAGGCTGGAGTGAACTTCCTGTTCTGAGGAGCTTTCTTCCTGGATGGGCTTATCTTAGTTTATAAAAATATGTTTTGGAGAGGCCCTTGGTGTCTGGGGCTCCCAGGATGTTTGCTCTCCTGGTTTAACGGTGCCGTGGGGCTGAGCTGAGTTCTCAGCCTTGGGGAGGTACAAGTGTGGGGCTAAAAGCACTGAGAATACATCAAACTATATAAAAGAGTGTGTGAGAGGGGTATAAAAGAAAAAGCAAAAAGTCATTCTGGTATGAGCTGGAGGTTTCCTGGAGCACTGAAAAGCTTTCCTTGCCTTGGTGGACAGAACTCCTCCTGCAACTGAGGCTTGGAGTGCTCGTCTCTCCTGTTCCAGTTGTGTCCCCCATGCTTCAAAGAAGGATCAGCATTTAGTTTGTTACAGCTTTGGCAAATAAGAAGGTGTTTCAAGTCAACCACAGCTTAAAAGTGGGCAGTGTCTTGTTAGGTGCTGCCTGGCAAAGCTGCTGTGCACACAGCGCACAGGTTTCTTTGGGAAAGTACAAGTTTATTGAAAGGAGTGTTGTTCTGTCTGTTTGCACAGCCCATCCTGCAGCCTGGACTCACTTTGAGGCTTTTTGCCACCGTCAGGAATAGGGGCAAAACACAACTGTAGTGGCAAAACAGAATTAAACGTGGTGGCTCTGTAACACGTCCTTTGAAATGTAAATAAGAAGTGACTTAGGAAGTTGGGCCGTTGAGTTTTTTACCCTCAGCATACTTCGAGTTTGTGTTTGGATGCAAAATCTTTCTGTTGGCAGCCACTTCTGCAGTTTGTGTATTCCCTTCCAACCAGGTTTTGTTCGGGAAGTAATAGAAATTACTGAATGGTTCCTTTTGCCTTCTTATTTACCAAGTGCCAGCAGTGCTGTGCATTGAGCCTGGGGGAAATGCGGGGGGAAATCACATGCCTCTCAGTCTTTCTTCTCATTTGGGGTATAAAAATCCTTTTCAGAAGGATTCATTCCAGTTCCAGTCTGGCAGGGATGCTCCAAGAGGAGATACCCAGCCTGTGTGGTTTCTGGCTGGGGACTTGCGCTGTGCAAAATGAAAGAGATTAACTTGGAAAACAGACAAACAAACAAGTGCAGTCCTGGTCTCTGCTGCATTTTAATCTTAAACTAAAATTACCCCTGGAACACAGTAGCTCTGTTGAGGAGTTGAAGTGGGCATAGACTTCCAAATCAATCCCTTGGGAAGACTATCTCCTCTCCCCTGGAAGAAGGACATTTGAACTGGAGCTTATTCCTTCCATGTACTTAAATCGTAGCAAAGTTGCATCTGAGGAATGCTGCTCTTGCTTGAATTGGATTTAAACAAGCCCTTCAAGTGCAGGGCTGAGAAGAAGGGAAGGCAAGGGATGCTACCTGAGCGTGTGTTTGGAAGAAAACAACTCCAAACTTGTGGGGACCTGCACTGGAGAGCTTCTGCTTATCTTGAATTTACCACAGTGTCTCCGGGCGTGCTTCAGTGCATGTGTTTTAATTAATCCAGCAGGGTAGGGCTCAGCTGGGTGGCTGTGCACTGCGTGAGCAAGGAGCAATATAACCTTGGGTAGGCTTTGTAGTGTTGTGGAGAGGATCCTACAACATCTGTTGCTGTAATAACGTAAGAATTAAAGCAGAAGAATTACTGCCCTGAGTGGAGAAGCAGCTACCTTAATGTTTAATTTGCCGGTGTTTTAGCTAGAATTATATAATTTAAAAAGAAAAATATTGTTTGGAATTGTGCAAAGTGTTTAGGAGGATGCTGTTGTAAACATTTATGAGAACTAACAATCTGTTGTGTTCCTGAACATGGTCTGACTGTGAGGCCCTCTGGTAAAATCTTGCACAGAGCCACTCTCGAGCCCTGTGTCATTTCTCCGAGATACCTCTAAAATGTATTTTTCTTCATCTGATAACTGCTTGCTTATTATCTTCTTGCTAACTGTTTGCCTTTACTAGCTAGTAAAATAAAAAAGGAGAAATGAATTTGAGTAGTGTTGGCTCCCTGGGGGGAAATGAAGCCACTGAGAGCACGTTTGAAGTAGGTTTGTCTCTGCACCATGTGCTCGCTGTACTCCATATAGGGAGCCTGTTGTTGGTTCTGCGTCATTTGTTTTGTCTTTCTTGTTGCTCTTTATATTAATTGAAGTCTTTCCCAAGACGCAGTTCTGTTAATCTTCCTTTTGTCATTTCCCTCCTCCTCCTGCCCCCAAGACCTCCAATGAACGAGCTCTCCCGTGTCTGAAAAGAGCTCTAAAAGTACCACTGTTGTTGCTTTTTTAATGGTGATGGTCCATTCATTCACCTGCTTTGTTTTGGTTTTCTTCCAGTGCTAGTGTTTCTAATTGTTTGCTTAGCATCTGAATTGTATATGTGCTGTAATTGTTATAAGGATGCAAATAGTCTCCCGGAGCGATGGGGTATATGTCTCTTCACAGCTCCAATTATGCAAAGCGTTTTCAATTAGCTGCGATTCCCGGGGCTGGCTCCCCTCCGACAGGAGCCGAGCAGGGTCTCTGCAGGGACCAGATGTGCTTTGCTGGAGCAGCCCTTCCCCTGCCACCTCGCATCCTGTCCCGGCAGCCTGAGCATCGGCAAGCACACTCTGCTACTCCTTGTGCTTTGCAGAAGCTAAAACGCTCTTAACCACACCGCTTCCCTGGAAGTCTCCAGTATGTTGGAGGAGGAGATACTCACTCCACCTTTAGAACCCCGCAGTTTTGCCGTCGGCGATGGAAACAAGAGACCATCCTGAACTGCGGAGCTTTTCCTTGAGCTCCTCCCTTGCAGTGCAGAGCCATAGCAAGGAGTAAAGTGCTTTTTACACTTGTGGTGCCACCCGAAGCGGGGTGCTTGGGCAGATGGCCCCGTGGCTAAATGTGAAAGGGCAGTTTCCGTGGTGTCTTTGCACAGAAGAGTTGCCAGGAACTGACCAAAATGTTCCTGTAAGCTTGGAGGTGGTTCTGGCTCTGAGGTCACCACCTCCGTGTCCCTGCCCGTGGCAGAGGGGTTGGAACGAGATGGGCTCTGAGGTCCTTTCCAACCCAAACCCCTCCACGATGATGATGTGCAGTGGCAGAGGACAAGGAGGAGGCAGAGGAGTTTCCTGGCAGAAATGTCATTGCATGGAGGCTTTCTTGAAACAGGATTGTGGGTCTGGGTGGTGTTTGCTTAGGTAATGCAGTGGAGAGAGGTCCATGCCTTCTGCCTCATAGGGAAAGATTCCTGTGTTCAAAACAAAGCTACCTCTGGCTGGCCCATGAATCAAGGAATTATCTGCAGCAGGATGAAGTAACTGGGTTTAAATACCTTCATCCCTCTAAAGAAATATTTTGCAGTCCTCTACACGCTTTGTCTGTAGTTGGAGTATACTTTTCTTCCTGTTCTGCCTCAAAGTGACCTCGCTGCTAGTTCTAGGCCTTACCTTGGCCCCTCATTCTAACTCCCTGCCTGACAGAATCCGTCAGGGACCTGAGGAGGTCGAGGTCACCTTTTCCAGCCCATTATTCTGTGTTTGCTGGGTGCAAGGACTTAGAGAAGTCTTGAGTCCAGAGCAAGGTTTTGTAGAAACGAATTCAATGACTCTGCTTGAGTTTCTCATCGATCAGGAAGGGTGGGTCCAGTGTATGGGTCCAGTTTCTGAGCCAAGAAAAGCGAGCTGGGCTCGGTCCTACAGAGAGGGACGCAGAGCTGGGACAGGGCATGGCTTGAACTCTGCAGTGTGGCATTTCTCAAAGCTCTCCGAGTGTCTGTCCTGCTGGTGGCCTCCTGCGAGCGGTGAGGAGGAGCAGAGCTGCTGGAATTTCCCAGTCTGCATTGGCATGAGCGTGGCCAGGCACTGGTGGTGCAGCACAGGGCATCTCCTGGTCAGGCTGCATTGGCAGGGATGGCTTTATGGCTGGGAAAACGCAATAGGATCTGGGCCTCTTGTTTCAGCATAAATGAGCACTTTTCTTGTTGCATTTGCTCACACACAACCTGATTTTTGCCAGCAATTTAAAAAGAAATGTGGGTATACTCTGTAGAGTATATTTGATGGAGGGAGAGAGGGAAAGAAAGTGGGGGAGAAAGCAGTGGAAGAAGAAGACTTAAACTCTATTCCAAGATGATTCTGCCCTGCATTTACCTTGTTTATCAGATGTGTGGGTGAAAGTTCAAGTCTGTCATCAGACCCAGCAGAAGACGTCCCCTGAAGGATGTCTGTGGAGGGGACAGTGGCCATCCTGTCCAAGAGTACTTTGATCAAGGCATTGCCCATTTCAAAGGTCCAGCTTGCATAACAAAATGTTGCTGCAATCACTTGTGTAACACCACGCCCAGCAAATTCTCAGTTTACTTTGTCTTCCAACTTATTTCTTCTTTCATGCATTTTACACTTTTACACTCAAACAAGTATCTGAGTGGGGTCTGAGCAACCTGGTCTAGTTGAAGGTGTCCCTGCTCATTGCAGGGGGGTTGGCCTAGCTGGCCTTTAAAGGTCTCTTCCAACCCAAACCATTGTGCAATTCTGGGATTTTTATTTCTATGCAAAATAGCTTAAAGTAGGCTGAAATATCCCAAAAATGTTTGAACATCAGTGTAGACTCTGGCAAGTTTAGTCAGGGAGAAATTTTTCCAGCTCTTGGCTCTTTTGTGAGAAGTTGCTTTCTCACAAGCAGAGCTGAGAACCAGGAGAAGTTTGTGTAAACTATTTAATGTGGTTTTGTGAACTACATGTTGCAGGTGGTGTTTTTTACATTTTGATATTCTAACTTGTTATTCTGTAACTAGCCAACGATGCTAAAGAGGTGTTCACCCAAGAACTGATAATTGTGTCCTGCTCTAGCGACCCTGGATGTAGAAAGGGCAAGATTTTCTATATCCATGGCTTCTTCCATCTGCAGTTCATGCTGCATTTCTCGCTGTCCCCAGACTCTAGTGTGACAGATCAGTTGTGCTGGAGTGCACAGAATGAGCCAGTTTGCATCCAGGCTGGGGATGGCTTTTCCCCACAAAGGTGTGGCCAGAGAGCTGGAGCAGGCAGGACTGGAGGCACTCGTGGTGCTGGGGAGAGAGACCAAAGCTTGGTGCGTTCAATCTGTGTTAATTTAACAACCCAGACATTTCCCATGTTTGTATCAAGGGTATGGACACATGAATCCATCTCCAGGTTGGCTTCTCCAGCGCCTCCGGGTCAGCTGAGCTGTGGGGTAACACCGAGTCCCCAGGCAGGTGATGTGATTGATATTCCAGTTAAATCAGCCAGAGGGGGAATCTCCCTCTCACCGCCTCCTCCCTGCCTGCAAGGAGCTCTTTCAGAGGGCTAAACCACAGGAAACGACTTTATTGATCAGTTAGGTTTGTAATGCCTTTTAGTTCTGATGCTGGGGAGTTCTTTAAACACCAGATTAACTTCCTGGACTGGTTCCCCGCGGCCTTGGACGAGCAGCAAGGAAGAGGGCATCGTGTGTGTGTCTGAGAGAGGGCATAAAGGACAGCCATAACTACTGCTAAAATTCCCCAGAACTCCTTCTCCATGTGGTTTTCCTGGGAAAAACTTAGTACATACAAGACTTAAAAGTGCACTGTATCAACATTCCTTTAACTGGCTGTAATCTCAGTTTTGTTTTAATTCTTCTCCTCTTTTTGGTTATGTCAGATGTTCTGACAGTTTTTGTGCAGTTTTAATGAGAAGGTAATTGTTGCTGCTCAGTAAAATCCGGGAAGTAGAACTGCAAAAGCTGGAGGCTCAATAAAAGGAGTGTAAACAGTCATTTTATTATGAAGCTTTATTTCCTGACAGAAGCCTTTTTTTGCTTGATTAAAATATTCACAATATCAGATTTACATCTTCCTTGATAAATAAGAATGCACATTAAAGAAGATTTCCTCCTATTTCTCCTTCCATGCCACCACGCTTGATTAAAATATTCACCATATCAGATTTACATATTCCTTGGCAAACAAGAATGCACATGAAAGAAGATTATAAAGTTTCCTCCTATTTCTCCTTCCATGCCACCTTCCACCTTCCTTCAGGAGATGGGGCAGAGCAGGAATGTTTGTGGGTCTGAGGGTGAGGGATCTCTGCTGTACTCAGCACTGTTTGAGTTTCCTTTGATTTCCTCTTGCTGCTGCATTTCCAGTCCCCATCGTCTCCGTGGGGTTCCAAGTTCTTCTCCCCATGGAAGTGCCCAGTGTTTTATCACTGCTTTGGGAGCTGGCCCAGATCTCTACAGCTTGGAGTGGTCCTGCCCTGCCTTTCCTGGAGCAGTATTTGTTCAAGGGTGCTTGGTTTTGGTCGGGAGCAGTTGTCCTGTTAACCAGCAGAGGGTTTGCTGAACCCACGGAGTTGTGCCAGGCTGAAGGGAGAGCTGGGGAAGGTGACTATGGAGAAAAACTTAAGTTTTGGAGCTCTGAGCACCTGATTTTACATCAATAATTGTGGTCTTGGTTTCCCATGCTGCTGTGTGCTTTTCTTTCATATTTGTCTCCTTGGTTTAAGGACCAAATTGGGCGTCCTTATTTCCATCAATGTGTTTTAGCAGAAGGAAGATTTTTCAGACAGGTTTGTAGCTGCATAAAACACAGCTGTGCTCATTTACTTGAGGTCCACTCAGTGGATCTTAGACACATGAGCAGGCACTGCCAGGTTTTTATTTGGTGGCCCTGTCATTGATGAAAGGGGAGTAGAGATCACCTGGGATGCAGCATTGCTCATCCATTGGAGAGGGAATGGGTGCCAGTGCTGGGCTGTTGTCTCACGGCCAGAGGTGCAGGAGCCAGTCCAGGTCTTGTCTGTAGGAATATCTCTGCTTTCCTGAACCCCTGGTGTGTTACCTGTGGGTTTTGTGCAGCTGTAATTGCTGCTTTTGGATGAAAAGCAGAACTGGAGGCAGCAGGTGAGCAGCTGGAGGAAGGTGCAGGTGCATTGTGTGAGGTGGGAATGTGCTGCTGTGATCCTGGGGATCCCACAGAGCTGTAGGATCTCCGTTTGCATCGCTGGCTGCTTGTCACATCCCAGCATGGGTAGGTTCTAGTGTGTACCAGCTGAGTAACTCAGCCCTGGTGTTCTCCTTCTTTGTCTTGGAGGAAAGGTCAGTGTGAAATTTGACTCTCAGTTCCTCCCTTTCCTTCTCCCTGGGGTGTGTGCCAGTATTTCTGGTCTAGCTTATTGGGAGACTTCTGCAAAAACACCCATAAATCTTTCTTTCTTGAGAAGAGAGGGATTTCAGGGCAGTTGTTAGCCAGGGAAGGCAGGTACTGAGTGCTGTTCCTATGTGATGTCTCCTGGCATCCAGGTCTGCCATCCTATATTATCATCAATATTTTTATGGCAGGTTTTGAAATATTAATGGGCATTTGTGCTGCTTTTCTTTTAATTTTTGATTATTTTTTTTTCTATCACAAGTTTCTGCCTAGCTGTCCTTCAAATCGGAGGTGCCACATAGCCTCAGTTCTATAATTCTCCTGGGAGTAGCAAATCTCCTCATGGTGCAGGCATGAAGCTTTAGTGACTCCCCTGGCACAGCTGACAAGCACTGGCACTGCCTTCCTTGCCTGCAGAAGGACTGGTTGTGAGTGCTGGGTGCTTGTTTAAAGAAGGGCACCTGTAGACTGCAAAACCTGACACTCGAGCTGTCTTCTCACATCTGGCTGCTGCACTGCCTGCTTCTTCTGCACCTGAAGTTCATACCAGGACACTGTCATTGCTTCAGAATGTGTGTTTACAGAGTCACAAATATAAATAATTTATAGTAGACACTTGGTTGGATGTCTAGCTTGCAGGCATGTTGTGGAGGCTGCTTTTTCTTTCCAGCTAAACAAACCATCTGTAAGAATCTGGCTGGTTTCCTTGTAAGATTTCAGTGATACAGTCAAAAAAATCAGGAAGCAGGATTTTTACCAGTCTGAAAATCGTAGTTTCTAAAGGTATTTTGAAATAGATTTTGTTCATCGTGGGTTAATTGGTAAAAACAACAAAATGGTGAACCAAAACCTGAGAGAACTTGTGTTGGTGACCTGCAGCAGCTCTTGGCCTTTGCCTCCCCTGCCCACACATAAACCTGCGTGTGCAGGCAAAGTCAGCCTCATTTGCTCTCTGAGAGAGTGGTCATTTTTTATTGCTAGCTTTAAGGCAGTAATTTAATAACCAGATCTAATTTGGGCTAAAGGATTCATTAACTGGAGAGTTGACCAGCTCATCTGTGATGGCTCAGAAAAACAAGTATATCCTGCTTTGAATTTTCTTGACCTTTTTTTTCTTAATATCAACTCCCTCATGAAGCTTCCTCCCTGATTATTTTACAGCATTTTAGTTCGAGGTCCACTTTTGGTCAATGGAATAAATTCCATAGGAGATGCACAGCATTACACATGCAGATGTTAGGGTGGAATATCACAAACACCAACCTTCCTTTATTTGCAAGCAGCTTTGGCTTCCTCCCTCTTCCTACAGCAAGAATAAGTCCTAGGAAGAAATCTCTACAGCTGTGCTTACAGCACTTAAAAGTTTGTACAAGCAAACTTTTGTTTGCTGCAAGATGGGACATAAAAGTGCCTGGTGAGTAATAAATTTACTGAAAGTTTCAGTGAATGATCCAACTTCCAGCTGACCCAAGTGTGGCTTTCTGTTGTGAGAAAGGGAGTTGCCTTGTGGAAAAATACCCCAATAAACACGAGGATAATGCATTAGAAGTGTAAAGATAATCTTTGTCCTTGCATTTAAGGGCTGCACAGTTTGATTTTTTGACCTGCAGATTTCCCTGTGCTGTGTAAAAAGCTCGGGGAAACCAGGATCTTGGTGCTGCAGATCTGTCAAGGGCATGAGAGAATTGTGATGGTTGAGCAGACAGACAAAGCTGATGGGATTTTGGAGACAGATACATGTTTTCATTATAGTGACCCAATTTTTAGCGTTCTCAGTAGCAACAGAAGTGGCTTTTCCCTCTTTTTTTCCCTAGTGTGCCACTGGGCCTAGAAGCACAAGCAGTTACTGTCTTTATAGAAACAAGAAAACTATCTTTTAAATCGTGTTAATTTTTCATAACACAGTTCTGTCGTAGTCCTTGTTGAGCGCTGGGTACAGGGCATGGAAAAATTTCAAGAATTAATGTATTCAAAGTGGTGCTGATGTTAAACTTGTGATCACCTGTTCAGTACTGTTTGATGTGTTTAATGCCAATGTTGAGCTTGGTTTTTATTTTTATTTCTCTGATTAGATTTCAGATCCCTGCTCATAAATGAAATTGCCTCCTCTCTAGCTGATGGGCATACATTGAATATGAAATATTCAATGTGTTGAAATAACGTTACTCAGATAAAGCTGCTTTGTGGCAAACAGAAGCTGATTCAGAGAACCACACCTGTGCTGATCACATAGCAAAGCTAATTAATCTTCTTTAATTAAATGCCCTTTAAAAGTCTGCATGATAAAGAGTAGAGGAGTTATTAAAAATGCTTACTTTTAGAGGGCACTGCTCTAACAAAGAAAACTTTTCCTGGTGTGTTCTTGCAAGGGAGGGGGTGAGCAGAGCTGCCTGGGATGCTGATCATTTGTTTATATACTACAGCTGCAGAAAATGAGGAATTAAATGAACAGTTGAGAGGACAAGTGAGAAATGAGTGCTTGGGACAACTTAGGAATGCAATTTGGATGTTAATTTTTCAACTCCAAGTTCTATTTCAGGTGTGCCAACACCTGAGCTCTCTGCAAACCTGAAAGCATGGCGTGGGGGGGAGTGCATCCAGATTGCTGCAGGTTTGGGCTTTGTGAGTAAAAGCAAGAGACTCACAGGCTTCCTGTGGGGTTTTCTCTTATCCAGGGCAGGGAGTGCCCAGGAGGAGGAGGTGGGGAAGCTGCAGTGTTGATCAGGCTGTCTTCTTCCTGGCAGCCTGGCTGGGGCAGCTCCGTAGAGCCAGGGTAGATGGGGTGTTGGGGCTGCACAAGAGGAACAAATGAAGGCTGTCCAGCCCTCCCTGGCAGCAGGAGCTGGATGCCTTTCCCAAACAGCCCTCGTTGTCATGGAGCTCCTGTGCCCAAGGCTGGCCTCTGGCACCCTGATTTTCTCATGGCAAAGCGCAGTGTCCTGATGCCTTGGGTTTAACTTTTCTATGTTCCCAGCCCTGCCCAGTGTCACTCTGCAGTTCCCTGGAGCTCGTTCAGTGCTGTTCTCTCATGCTCACACACACACAACAAAGCCTCTCCAGCTCTCCAAGGACACCCAGACCCTCCTAGGCCCAACAACTGCAAACCACAAGCTTGGGTACAGGGGGGCAAGCTTGGGCAAATTCCATCCTTGCCTGGCTTCTGCTTGGGGAATTGATGCTGAGATCCAAGTGGGAAGAACTCGGGAGCTGTCCTTGTCCATGTTGGGATGCACTGAGGCAGGAGCCTCTGGAGCCCAGAGTGTACCTCTGAAGGCCTTTCCAATCAATCCCTCCTTTATTCCTTTATTCCTGCCTGCTCTCTGTTCCTAGGGAGCCATTTAAGGCATCATCCTGCCCTAGCCTTGTGGGGGAAATAAATAAATAAATAGAGGCAGCAGCCTTAGCAGCACTTGTCTCTTATTGCAGCTCAGTGACTGAACTGCAGCAGGACTGGCACCAAAGGGAAACCTTTTCTTCACAGACATTCCCAAGTGGGTTTTTTCTTAAGCCTGGCATCTACCCTGGTCTGCAAAATGTCTTTTATAAGGCAGCGTTTGACATTTGGAGAAGGATTTTGAATAGTTTATATAGAACTTGCTTTCCTCTGAGTCAGCGATGTTTTGAGGTTGAGATAGAGACCTGAATTCCTAATCTCAAGGGTTTTGGAAGGGCTTCCAGTAGTGGCTGGTTTGTGTTCAAAGACAATTTTCTTCTTCCAAACTTTAGGTTATGGTCCATTTGTTCAACACACTTCCTTGTAATTTCTTGAGGTGGTCAATAATTTATAAAACAAGATCTCTATTGTGATATTTGGCATCGATTATCTGAGTGTAAGGCTGTGTTGCTTTGCAGAGCTTTTTGCTGTCTTAGGAGGTGCTATTTTGCTTGCATAGAAATATTCATGCTTGACTTGGTGGACAAAAAGTATATTCCATGCTCGAAGAGAATTTTTTTTTTTAATATGTTTTGTTAGTTCCAGTGACTGAAGTTTAAAAGCTTGCTTGGTGTTACTGTTATTTTGTGATTGCACTGAAACACAGCAACAGGCAAAGGCACAAAGGTTTGGTGTTTGCAAAGAAGGAAAGCAGTGAGCCTCTGTGCTTTTATTTCTTTATGACTTATTTTAACTTCAGGAAATGATGGTTCCCCCGTGTCAGAAAGCATCTGTAGAAACTTTTCTGCTAGATAGGGGTAAACTGGCTGGAGAATTTTCCTTTCAGGCCCATCCTTAGTCAGCTCTGGTTTGGTACCTCCTGGTCACTGTTACTTGAAAAGTTTCAGGCAGCTAGTGAATTAAATCTCATCATTTCAAGTACTGCATAGTAATTTCTGCTGCTTCACCCCTTGCCTGTGCTTTGCTGTGGGGTCAAGGATTTAGAAGCCTTGGAGGTGAGTTCAGATCCCTCACAGGGAGGGCCCCAGGGTGGGATGTTGGAAGTGCTGTGACTCTGCTGTTGGGAGTCTCCAGCCCTGGAGCAGAGCTGTTTTCTGTCCCTGGGGTGTTGGGGCTGCCCAGGAGGGGTCCCTGTGGGAATGCTCATTCCTGGTCCGGAGCCCTGGAGCAGGGCTGGGGTGGCACCTCGGGGCTGCTGCGGTTCTCCTGCAGCAGAGAGGAGCCCAAGCCCTGTCATTCCAGGGTTGGTTTGCTCCAGGGAGGGAGCCCTCGTCCTCGGGAGCTGCCAGTACAATGACTGGATAAGAAAGGAGCCCTGGGAGCCAAAACTCAGAGTTTGGAATGGGCTTTGGAGCCCTGGGGAATTCTCCTCTGCAAGCCCTTGGGTGGTGGAGTCGTAAACACCAGGCATCTGTGCAGAACTGGTTATTTTCTCTCTGTTTACTCCTTAAAGCATCATCAAACTCCAAAAGAAGGCTGCCCCTGCACTGCAGTTTGGTATTGTGTTCTTTACTCTTCCCACAGCATCCCTTAAAAATGGTACTGAAGTCTGTGTAGGTTTGTGGTGCTTAATACCAGAGCACACACAAAACAAACCCCAGAAAAATCTAAATGTTGAAATTCCGTATTTAAATATTTTCTTTGAGGTTGGTTTTACCTAGAAATTAATCCTAAAAGAAAAAGATTTCCTGGTTGTGACAGTCCAATATGTGCATGTGATAGTGAGTGAAACGTCTGTGCAGTTATTTGTCTTCTCAATTTAATGACGTGCATGTCAATGTCTGCTGGAATCTGGTAGGATCAGCGTCCCTGGAAGTGCTCAGAGAACATGTGGATGTGTCACTTGGGGACATGGTTTAGTGCTGGGCCTGGCAGTGCTGGGTTGGTGATTGGCTTCAGTCATCCTCACCCAGCCTTAAGCAACTCCTGGTTCTGTGGCCTATTTCTCAACGTTACTGAGACCATAATAAAATCTTAATTTTCCTGTTTGTTTTAACACTAACCCTCGCAATCTGTGAGAGAGCATGAAGATTCAGGGGCTCTAACTATGGGAGGATATGAAGAGTCTGCTTTGCTTCAGCATTAGGAACATTTGGTTTTTGACAGTACTGAAATTGGTAATTATAGCCTGTCTTGATTGTTTTTTTACTCATTAAACTAATTTCTCTAATTACTAGAAAATGCATTCTGTCTTTGAGATTCTGCACAGTATTTTTTATAACAACAAGGTGACTGAATTGCTGCTTTAATGTCAAGTTTTGACTTTAATTATGGAATTGTATGTAGTTCTTGCAAAGGAATTAAAATTGTCCCAGAGCAGTGGGGCGAAGGAGAGTTGTGAGTCTGATCACAATCACCATAATTTAGGCCTTTTCCTTTCAACTTTGCTTATGAGAGGAAGCTTTTATTTTCCAGGAGGGAAGCTTCCACCCAGTTTTCTGTATGGGTTTTAGTTTGCTGTGATGCTGGGTTTGTATTTGGAGGATTACCCTGAGGAGAAGGTGGGAATGGGCTGAAATCAGTGAGTCCCCTGAGAGCTCAGGTGAAGGCTTTGGTTGAAATCCTTCTGAATACGAATGTTTGCTAGGCTGGGGTGAGGGCTTTTGCTAGGCTGGGGTGAGTGCTCCTGCTCAGCTTTGGTCTCCAAACACAGGCTGGGTTAGGAAGTGAAAATGGAGCTCGTGAGGTCTGGAATGGCACTTGAAGGATCAAAAGAGGCGATGGCAACTTCAGTCAGGGTGCTCCTATCACTAATAACAAGTGTGTCCCTCTCTGTCTTGGTGTGCACTTCCTTTTACAGCCAAATCCGTGTTCCCTCAGACCCTCTGGACTTGGCTGTTCCCCTTCTCTGCATGACAGAGATGGTGGATTTACACTGAAGAGTTACTTCCATGGCAGCCACTTGGGAAATTGTTCCTGACACCTTCTTTGTTTTGTCTATTTTGTTTCGTAGACACAGACGAGGACACGGTGAAAAGATGTTTTGCCACGTTCGAAGAGAAATTCTTCCAAACCTGCGAGAAAGAACTTGCCAAAATCAACATTTTCTATTCAGGTAAGGTGCTTATTTGCATGTATTTGTGGAAAATTCAACAACAGGAAAAGGACCCGAAGGTCCCAAACTTTCAGGATAACCACAGTGGCGGTGCAGGTCTACCACCAGGTAATTAGAGGGTGGGTTTGTTTGGAAAACTGCTCTGGTTTAATCCCAGATGTGGAGCTAAACCCTGGTATTTGGGTGGAGGGAGAATGAGTGGCAGGTGGTTTCATTTCTTTGAACTTTCAAAGTATCCTGCTGAACTTTGTGGAGGTGCTCTTAAAACTGAAGGGCCCAGCCTTTCAGCTTCTGCACACTGACAATCTCCTGGACGTGTTCCAGGGGTGCTGAGCTTCCTAGCTGGTATTTCCTGGGTTATTCCTGCAGGAATAGCTCTCGTGGCCTTGCCTGTGGATGGCAGCTCGACCATCTCGAGGGGTCCAACAAGTTTTTAAACCCTGAACTCTCACTGGAGTACATCCACCAGCAGCAGCTGCCCCGGGCTGTGGATTTTGAGTAAAAGTGTTGTGATGTAGGAGTGGGGATGTCGAGGTGTCAGATATCGAGTGCTGCTGTTTGTTGTTTTCTCTGAGAAAGTTGCCGTCCCATCCCGTGTTTTGAAAACAACCTCCGAAGGGGTTAATTGGAAATTGAGCCTGTAAAATCGCTACAAAAGGCTCGGAGTGCTCTGGCTCCTCCTGCCATTACTCTTCAGGTGATTTTCAGCCTCTTTTGGTGAGGTTTAAAAAGGGGTTTTACCTAGAAAAGCGTTTAAATGTAGATACAGCAACGCATTAGCTTCTATAGTTCCTCTCAACGTGTTGATTTCTTGACTTAGGGCTGTAAACAGGATTTGCAGCACAATATGGTAGCCTTTTCTAGTTCTGACTTTAATCTGGTAACAAAGATGCAGCTGAATTGTGCAAAATATTTTCATAACCACTGGGTGATGACTTTATTGCTGGCTCTTTTACTGCCAGCCAGGATCTGGGCTGTGAACACGAGGATAGCTGAAAGCATGATGGATGCAGTGGCTGAGCATGGCAGCTTCCCTCTGTTCAGCTTCCATCTAGGGAAGTGAATCTCCTTGGGGCTGCCTGTGCCTGCTCTCCCAGCTCCCTGGAGCAGCGTCAGTGTCAGGACAAAAGGCAGTTTTTAGGTAGAATTTATATATTTTTTTATTAGGTCAGCTGGGTTTTACACTTCCTAGGTGTTATTCTGCACGCAGTTCATGGGTACCTAACTCAGAGCAGTGCTCTGGGTTGTTTCCCAGGGACATCTTGTGTTTCTGAGGTTTTTATGCTGAGAAACTTCCTTTCTGAGCCGTATCAGATCCTGTGCACTGCGAGCTAGGCTCTGTGCAGGAAGTTCTGTCAATTTAGATGCACAATACAGATTATAATTTTCCCTAATGAGGCCCTGCTGCCACACGTGCACCCACATGTACGCACCCATCCCAGCATTGTTTAAAATGGCATTAATGATATAGGGCAGGGTTGTTTTTTTCCCCAGCTAGCTGTCATTTCAAAAAGTTCCAGGAGAGAATACATGTAATTTGAAAATCTCCTGTGATAAGATTAAAATAAGTCTTTTATTTGCAGAGGAGCGACGTGACTTTCATAGAAGGGAAACCTGTTATTAGGGTTATTAGCACTGAGCTGCAGCAAGAAATGTTCCATCAGTGCTTCCTATCCTCCATCGTGTCAGGGATTTGTCATGTCGGACCCTATTGTAGCTCCAGGCGTGTGTTGGCTTGGATTATGACCTGGCACATCCTATTCATTACAGGTTTATTATACAGCTTATTACACCCCTGTCTTTGCTACAGTAAATATTGTTCATTTTCAAGAAAGTCAAGTTTTCTGTCGATCTCTGCTTCCTTTCCTCGTCATCTCTCCCTGGGCTGAGGGATCCTTGGTGAGCATCACCCAGGATTGCCACAGCACAACCAACCTCATCCTCTCGGGATGGGCTGCCCCCAGACCTCATTCCTTCACAGAGCACCCAGAGCTGCAGTGCCTGCTGCAAAATCCCTCTCCTTGCCCCTCCCTGTGTGCTGCCAGCAAACACTGATTCCCCAGACCCTTATCCCGGTAGAAAGGAAAGCTGCCATTAACTAAATCAGATTTGATAAACAATTTGCAATTTTTTGGGCTATGGTCAAGAAGATCTATGCCCAAGTAAAAGAAAAAAAGAATTGCAGTAAAATTTTCAAATGGTTCCAGCAGAGGAATGGCTGGAAAGTGCTAAAGTTTAATCTGTGGTCAATTTTGGTTTGTGTTTGGGATTTTCTAGATGGCAGGTTTGTTGTATTTTAAATCACCATCGTCAGGATTTGGCTAAACAGGAGCCAGCAACATTTTCGTGGTTAATTTAGGAATGGTTTTGTTGTTGGTAGGAAACCCTGGCTTTAAACTGGGAAACAAAATATTGAACATAGTGTGTACAAGGAGGGAGGGGAGGGAATGCTGAAAGGGCCTGCCTGAAAGGGCCTGAGCTGGGAGCTGGCAGGAGGTTCAGGCTGCTGGGTTCCCTCCTGCCTGGTGAGACAGGCTCTGACCACAGCCATGCCCTGGTGACTGGAACCTGGGGGATGCTCCTGCCCCCTCAGCGTAACAGTCTTGTTTCCATCATCCTTGTGGGTGAACTTCTCTAAAAACTTGGGAAACTAAGTGAAAAACCACCTTGGAGTTGTGTAGTTGAGGTGATAACTCTTCAGAGTCTCTTAGGATCTAGCAGCGTGTTTTGGGCAAAGCTGCTGCTTTATGGCAAGCACTTTTGTTGAAGTCTGCCTCTGTTGGATTTCTCCTTAGTCTTTGCCATGAAACTACACTCGAGCTGAGGGCTCAGTGGGCATCAGGTCATGCAAAATGCTGCAACACAACAAGAGTGGTTCCAGGTTCTAAGCTTTTTTTCAAACTCTCTTGAGTGACACATTTTTTAAAGTCACTTTTCAGAGTGTTAAATTAGGGGTGGATCGTGCTAAATTAGTGATAGTTGGATGTGACTTCTCAATTATTTTGGAGAATGCCACAAACTGAGAAATTAATTTCTATTCTCCTTTGCTGTTTCCTGGGCAATTCCCTGGGAGGTTTTCAGAACAGCAGCACACGTTTTGTTTTGTTTTGCTTCTGCATGGAGTCTCGATGGTAAAAATATCATACTTTAATGAGATGAAATGATTTGTGGACAGAATAACTGGAGTCAGTGCAGGAGGGAGGAGGTGGTGACAGGATGGCATTTGTTATGGATATCTGCAGTCATAAATATTTCAAGGCATTGTATTTTCTTTAAATATTGTATTAGGCTGATGGATTTCAAGATTTTTCTGGACATAGGGACAATGGAACAGTGCTTTCAATTGAAAATATAAGCTTAAACTCTTCCATATCTACTGATTTGATTTAAAAGAAATCTCAGTGTATCACAGATGGTTCAATAGATGTTTTCAATACAGAGAGTGTGAGCTTTATTTATATGAAGGCTTTTGATTTGAGCAGGTATCTGTTACTTCTTCCCAAGGGAGTTCCCATAGTGGGGAGGGATTATTGTTTTTGCAGTCTGATCTCGTTGTGGTAAATATTATGTGGTTGTGGGCAGACAATTCTCACTGTGGGCTGCATTGCCTCTGTTTGGTGGAGCCCTTGCAGCCGTGGAAGTTGTCAGAGAGGAGTTGCCCTTTCCTACATTTTAAATCTCCTTCCTTTATTAAAGTTTATAAGCAAGAACGTCAGAGTTCCAGGCTCCTCCGTCCTCAATTTCCTATATTGCTCCCCATTTTCTGTTTGGAAAGGCGTTCTCCTTCTGGCAAATACCTTATGCAGAGCACTGTAAAGTTATTTCTGGGGTAGTTTTGCTCTTAAAATTAAGCAGAGTTGAGTAAGGCAAAGGAAAAGGAAGAGTAAAACCTTTCATCTGAGCAGGGAGCAATTGAGAATTATCAGTGAGTTGTCATGGAAGATACTAATGAAGAGAATTAAATTGTCACCCGGGAGGCTGCTGGGCTGAGCTCTGTGTAGCTGAGGGACCTTGTGGCTGTGTGGCTCCTGGTGCAGTGCTGCTGTCCTGCTGGGTGGAGGTGGCTCCAGCTCCAGCGCCGTGAGCCTGGTCAGCATCTCCCTGGCCAACACCAACACCCACAGGCTGTGACCCTGCTGATTGCCAGAGATGCCAAAGCTGGGGCTGAAGCTTAGCAGGGGAAAAAAAGCCTGGAAGGAACCAGTTGTACAGAACAAAGAGAACGATAACAGTCTTAGCTGTGCTGGTTTTAGCTTTAAAAGATTGTTATTTAGCCAAAAATATTATTTTCTGAGAGTACATTAAGCAGCCTGTTTAAAGGAACACCTTCTTCATACTTGAGGTGTGAGGAAGAGAGACAGACTTGTTCTGAAAACACATCAAAATGGTATTTAAGTGCAGGCTGACGGCCTCTTTAACCAGTAAATAAGGAGGCAATGCTTCTAAAGTGAGGAAAAGAGGGATAAATGATTACAGCGACTCGTGTACAGCAGCCAGCAGTGTTGTAACTCCTGATCAAAGCAGAGCTGTGTTTGTCTGTCACCGGGAGCTTGGCAGAGGGGCCGTGCTGCTCCCCGAGCAACAAAATTCGGTGTCACATTTGAAGTGTGGGGTTTGTCTGCTTTGATTTCCCTCCTGTCACATGAAAAGATCACAAACACGTAGTCAGTCGTGGGTGCACAGATCTGAAAAACGCTTTGCTTCCTTCCTGTAATGTTTCATGGTATTGTCTCAGGATTTTACCCTAAAGCTTCTTGATTTATCTGGGGGAGAGGAGCAGCTTTTGGTGTGCACTCAGAGTAGCCGTGTGGCCAGTGCTTTGGCACTTGGGTGAGCCCCAGCTGCCTGCCTCACTGTCCTTTCGGGGTACTGGACTGAGCACCTGCTAGAAACCAAAGCAGGGATGGAAGCTGGGAGGTCTCAGTTCTTGGCTAACCCTCCTTCAGTCTGTGCCCCTTCATTTTGACCCTACTGGTTTTTATTTTTGCCTTGAGAACGTTTTACCTAGGTTTAGTGGGAAGAGCTTCCTCCTCTGCTCTGTGAGACCACACCTGGAGTTCTGCATCTGCTCACAGCACATGAAGGGCATGGAGCCATTAGAGTGGGTCCAGAGGGAAGCTGGGGCACCTCTGCTTGGAGCCGGGCTGGGAGAGCTGGGGGCCTTCAGCCTGGAGAGGAGAAGGCTCCAGGGAGAGCTCAGAGTCCCTTCCAGGGCCTAAAGGGGCTCCAGGAGAGCTGGGGAGGGACTGGGGACAAGGATGGAGGGACAGGACAAGGGGGAATGGTTTCAAACTGACATAGTTTGAGTGGATGCAATATTGGGAAAAAAGTCTTTACTGTGAGGGTGGGCAGGCCCTGGCACAGGGTGCCCAGAGAAGCCATGGATGAACACTGCCCCATCCCTGGCAGTGTCCAAGGCCAGGCTGGACGGGGAACAACTGGTCTGGGGGGAGGTGTCCCTGCCAATGGCAGGGAGGTGGAACTGGGTGATCTGTAAGGCCCCTTCCAACCCAAACCAGTCTGGGATTCTGCTCTGTGAAGAGAGAAATATGCAGAACTAATGCAACTATGGAGACTAATGCGTGGTGGGGGAAGGCCATTCACTGGCACGCTGTTTGAGGAATAGGTGCAGTGTTTTTAGGGCACTGGCACACTGTTTGAGGAATAGGTGCAGAGTTTTTAGGGCCACTGGCACATTGTTTGAGGAATAGGTGCGGGGTTTTTAGGACCAGAGGCACGCTCTTTGAGGAATAGGTGCAGTGTTTGTTGAGGAATAGGTGCAGTGTTTTTAGGACCACTGGCACACTCCTTGAGGAATGGGTGCAGTGTTTTTAGGGCACTGGCACGCTGTTTGTTGAGGCCCAGGTGCAATGTTTTTAGAACGACTGGCACNGATGCATGTGTGTAGTGGTGTTAGGGCACTGGCACGCTGTTTGTTGAGGCCCAGGTGCAATGTTTTTAGAACGACTGGCACACTGTTTGTGGCCCAGGTGCAGTGTTTTTAGGGCCAGTGGCATGCTGTTTGACGCCCAGGTGCAGTGTTTTTAGGGCACTATCACGCTATTTGAGGCCCAGGTGCAGTGTTTTCAGAACCACCATCACGCTGTTTGAGGCCCAGGTGCAGTGTTTGTTGAGGCCCAGGTGCAGTGTTTTTAGGGCACTATCACACTGTTTGAGGCCCAGGTGCAGTGTTTTTAGGGCACTATCACGCTGTTTGAGGCCCAGGTGCAGTGTTTTTAGGGCACTATCACGCTGTTTGAGGCCCAGGTGCAGTGTTT